>CM039599.1:15577796-15967130 GCA_022457205.1 Saccharum spontaneum
GGAAAAATTCAGGAAAAACAATAAATCCGGACTATTTGCTTGTTCTGTGAGTTCTTTCCATCGTCCTTTGTTTTCACCTTGTTGTGCTACGTTTCGACATGTCTTAGCCAGCACCTGTGATTTATACTTTGGATCTAGATTGAACAATCGCTAATCTGCATTCGTTAATTGCTAATCCTTGCTGTCATATTGTGTGCCTACCCATAGCCCCGCATATTCTTCTGTCAGCATAGGTTCCTCTTGCAACTGTTACCCACGCTCAACAACTGATTGTTTCACCACTTTGGCTTTGCCCTGTTTGGTTTCATCAAAATTGCCAAAAGTCATGAAAATAAAGAAAAAAAATTGTCAAAGTTTTTCACGCTTTTCAGAGAACGTGCTATATTTTTGTAGGCCACATCCGACCTCAGTTGTAGGTGCCAATTTTTGTGGTTGCAACTTTTTATCCTTTTTAGAGAAAAATATAAAAAAATAGTGAAAAAATAAAAAAAAATTTGATTCCTACTAGTGCCTTTTGGAAAATTCCGGGAAAAAATCAGGAAAAAGGAAAAATCCGAACTATTTGCTTGTTCTGTGAGTTCTTTCCATCGTCCTTTGTTTTCACCTTGTTGCGCCACGTCTCGACATGTCTTAGCCAGCACTTGTGATTTGTACTTTGGATCCGGATTGAACAATCGCTAATTTGCATTCGTTAATTGCTAATCCTTGTTGTCATATTGTGTGCCTACCCATAGCTCCGCATATTCTTCTATCAGCACAGGTTCCTCTTGCAACTGTTACCCACACTCAACAACAGATTACTTCACCACTTTGGTTTTGCTACTGTTTGGCGTTGGTAAGAATACAGGCAAGACGGTGGTAAGCCGCTTGTGATTTTGCATTCCACTTTCCCCACCACCACCACTTGTTTCCTTTTAGTTGATAGGGATAATACTTTGGTGTTGTCTTTTTCTATCTTCTAACCATGGCAGGATCTCCGACGGACTTCAATGAGTGCGTGTCCAAGGTCGAGCTTACAACGTTCATGTCTGAACAACGCAATCTTATGACCGAGCTGACGCGTAATGTGAACAATATGGTCACCCGCATTGAACAACTCGAGCAACGCCCTCCACCTCATCATGCTGATGATGACGATGTCGATGATTTTGGTGATGATGATGCGGATGCTGACGGTTATGCCCGTCGCTGCCTCAGCTTCAACCATCGTGGTATGGGAGGTAATAATCATGGTAATAATGCTTTTGCTAAAATTAAATTTAGCCTTCGTCCTTTTGCTGGTAATGTTGATCCAGAGGCTTATTTGGATTGGGAGCTTGTTGTTCAACAAAAATTTGATTCTCATAATGTTCCTGATGAGCATAGAGTTAGACTTGCTACTAGTGAGTTTACTAATTTTGTTTTGTTCTGGTGGAGTGATCTTTGCAATGCTAATAATGCTGCTGTTGTGCCTCAAACTTGGAATCCTTTAAAGCAACTTATGAAATCTCGTTTTGTTCCTCCTTATTACCAATATGATTTACGTTTAAAACTATAAACTTTAAAACAAGGTGATAAAGGAGTAGAAGCTTACTATCAAGAATTGCTTATTGGTTTAGCCTGTTGTGGTATAAATGAAGATGATAATGATGTTAGTGCTAGATTTTTTGGTGGTTTAAACCATGATATACAGAACATACTTGACTACAAAGAATGGCGCAATTTTTACCAATTGTATCATCTTGCTATTAAGGCAGAATGTGAAGTACAGGGACGCAAACAACACCAGCCTTTTAGGTCTAACAATGGGAGGAATTTTCAGCAGTGCTCAGCGCCGGATACGCCCCAGATTCCTGTTGCATCACAGCCATCTACACCGCCATTTTCTTCCAGGGTAAGTCAATTGTCTAATGTGCAGAAGAAAGGTGCCACTCGGGGTGCTTCTACTAGCTCCTCCTTGTCCAGCTCTAAAATCATTTGCCACCGATGCAAAGGCATGGGACATGTCATGAAGGACTACCCCAGTCGTCGTGCTTTCATTGCTACCGAGGATGGATATGTAAGTGCTAGTGATGTTGAAGATGATTTAGCCCTTGCT
This sequence comes from Saccharum spontaneum, assembly GCA_022457205.1. Classification (NCBI taxonomy): domain Eukaryota; kingdom Viridiplantae; phylum Streptophyta; class Magnoliopsida; order Poales; family Poaceae; genus Saccharum; species Saccharum spontaneum. The sequence continues at coordinate 15,579,874 of CM039599.1, forward strand.
ACTAACGTTGATGCAGTTTCCACCGAGGGCGATCAAGACAAGGAGGCCATCATCATTGACTCCATGGCTACTGCCGCAGACTACCCTAACCTTCTTGTGCAGCGTGTGTTGAGTACACGTGTGGAACATGAAGAAGAGATGATGATTCAATGCCACAATTTGTTCCACATGTATTTCATTGTGCAGGGTTGTCGTGTTCTCACTATCATTGATAGCGGAAGTTGCAATAACTTGGTGAGTTCAGATTTGGTTGAGAAGCTTGGCTTGACCACACGACAACATTTGTATCCATATAAACTTCAATGGTTCAATAATAGTGGTAAGACTAAGGTAACTAAATCAGCACGCATTAGCTTTTTCACAGGTTCTTATCATGATACTGTTGATTTTGATGTTGTCCCTATGCAAGCTTGTTCCATTTTGTTAGGTCGTCCATGGGAATTTGATAATGATGCTTTACATTATGGTAGAACTAATACATACACTATCATACATAAGGACAAGAAAATTACAATGCTGCCTTTGTCTCCTACGGATATTATTAAACATGCTAATGAGATTAAAAATAAACCTCCAACTAACATTGCTAAAAATAATGGGATTAAGTTAAAAGGAGGTACTTTTCTTGCTACAACTTTGGCTACTGCTGAGTTATGTGATAACCCTGATGCACCATGTTATACTATGTTTTGTCAACCTATTATGTCTGGTGCATTGCCTGCTATCACTAACCTTTTGCAGGAGTCCGCTGATGATGGGATGAAGTCGAGGACGACTCCAATTCTAGAAGGAGGGGATGATGAGGACATCGCCAAGATGGAGTCGAGGATGACTCCAATTCAAGAAGGGGAGGATGATGAGGACATCACCACGCTGGACACACCAACGCTATGGTCTTCCCCAAGTTGCAATTCGTCCCCAACTCAACTGCCACGTCACCCTTAGATTCAGCAGACACGTCGTCACTGTTTCGGTCATAATTTTCTTATACGACATCAAAACGACGACGCCATCGTTTTGGATCTGGTCTCAGCTCTAGAAGGACCATGGATAATTCTGTGTGACCACGGCAAGGTGCCGCGTCACCTATTTGGGCCAACTTGGCCATGTATCGTGTCGGGCCTTAAGCCCAAGTTGTGGGCGCCAACCCCTGGCCATCCTCAACCCTAGGTCGAGTCTTAGACTATAAACACAGCCACCGCCGCTGCTAGACAATTGGGTTTTTTTTAGAGTCTGAATCATTCATTGTAACTTTGGTGACAAATCATTTTATAGTGATCTAGGGCCCATGTTCTTGATCTCCTCCACTGTATCGATTAGTCCTTTGGAACCGAGTTCTTGAACCCTCTATTGATATTCGCATCATTCATATTTGCAATTTTGGATTGCGTGCTTTACCTTCTTGCTTGTGCTCTTCGATTCGCTTGCAGGAAAAGCCTTCTTGGCAAGGTCAATCAAGTTGTGCTTGGTTAATAACCAACAGAGCAGTGGTGTAATGGTTGCAGGGTTCGAATCATGTCTGATTTGAAGCTAGATCACCAACGTCGAGATCTCGACAAATCAAACTTACCGGCTACCTCTCGGAAGATCAGGCCTGTATCTCATCATACTACTCCACCTCTCACTGCTCTAGCCTTAGCAGTGCCCGCGCCACCGATTTCGCCCGGGGTAAGGCCTATTTAGGCGTTTCTTTCCCGTCTCCAGCGTGGGCACCGCCGTGGCCGCGCGGCTTACCTCACCGTGGTGGATAACGCCTATCCCTGATGCCCTTTTCTAGCTTGTTTTATCCACCTCGTTGCAAGGAACACGTAGGTGCCACCCGTTCCGCCGCTAAGCTCACCACCGGTGAGAACCGGGGAGGTTAGTGCCTCCCCCTACTCCTGTGCGGCTAGCACGCAGGGTGCGCATACTGATTTTAGGCTGGTTTTTCAGAAAAAGAATTAGAAAATGTTTTTCAGAAAATTCTTTTAATGCTACAAAAATGCATATCTTGGTCAATTAGCTCCAAATTGTATGAAACAAATTTTGTTATGTTTCTTAGCAGCATATCTATAGTATAAAAATATTGCATGTCATTTGTGTGATCCTTTTATATAGAGCTTTAATTAATTCTTAGTAATTGTTATTATCTTTAGAAATACATAGTAATTCATAGAAGTATCAGAAAAATGTGGTTCTAATTTTGTTAGTCTTGTTATGTAATGTACTTTATGTGAAAAATATATGTCATGTATGTTCTGTAGAAAAATATGGCTATCTAATTTATGTGCATTTATTTGCTATTTCTTGTAAAATTGCTAGAGCTAAAAATATGTATAAAACATGTATGTGAAACTTTTTGTACAGTGTTGGTAGACTATGTAGATCATGAGAAAAATACTAAATCTATTCTTTGATTTTTTTTCATAGTACAAAGTATTTTTATGTGTATTTATACCATGCTTTTTGCTATTTTTGTATAGGCTATTATACTTATCCAAATGTAATGAAAATTTTATGCCAGGCTATCTTAAGCATGACTTTTCTAGATTTTTCTATACACTAAAAATGCAGGGTTGCTGTTGTAACCTTAGTTTAAAATGAAATAAAATATGATTCCTTATTGCATGATTAGTTTAATTTGCTAGCTTTGGTGTATCTTCAAAGCATTTTGACTTGTTGATCTAACTTGGCATGTTAGGGTAGTCATTGTGGTGTTAGTATAGTAGCACCTGTGTTGTGGCTATATGGTAGTTAGTGGTATATGATAGTAGTTGGTAGTAGAAGAGAATGTAGTAGATGACATGTAGTTGTGGCACATGTTCTTGGATGATGTTGACTACCTAGTAGAAGAGTTTTACACCAACTCTATCAAATAAAGTTAAACATGTTCAGTTGCATCGCATGCAATCATGATCATCATATGCCATCTCTTTGATGCACCTTTTCCATTAGCACTTACACCTATGCATCATAACAGGATCACAGGAGGAATCGGTAGCAGCAGAGCCAGAAGCAACCGAGAAAGTCTCGCAGGAAGAGCCCGCAAAGGAGGTGCAGGCCGAGGAGGATGCCTTTGATGAACTTCAAGAGTGTCCAGACCAGCATCCAAGTTTGTTTGAGCAAGGCAAGCCCCAGAGCATCATAAGTCTCATATTTTATAAAAGTAATTAAATATATACGTTATTTATACTATTGCATTAAGTCATAGAAGTTGAATGAAACCGTTGATGCATTTATTATTATCCTTGCCTACCTTATGATATCCTTATAACACGTTAGGTTTAGGATCAAATAACTGCTTAGCCCTGCTTAGACCGGTAGCGGTCAGTGATTTCCTCTCACCGGCAACTATAGGTGGTTACCAGAATACTTTAGCTATGGCATGGATGATATTCTAGAAATAACCAAGTGTTGATGGATAATTGGAAACCGGATGGAATAGTTGTATGCAACCAGACAGGGTTCTGGGGTGCTTGTAGTTTCTATCTGCTCATCCCTCTTGTCATGTTGAACACATGCCTCACATTTAGCTGGCTGAATAACGTACCTTTCGACCGCGAAACTCGTGACACTACTCGGGCTGGGATAAACTCGGGCTAGCAAACTGGTGCTGAAGGAGGTAAGATGGGGACACGAAGAGTGAGCCTAAGGGCAGGCTGGGTCCTGATTCCTGGCAGTAGGGAGGACCCTGGGTAGTGCAGTCTATGATTGTTATCCCGTGACATTTACCGAAATGGTGTCATTGGTGATCAGTAGCTCACTTGATCAATGAGTGTGGTTTGTGTGAGGAATAAATCACCAGCTGGTTAGGAATCAATTCGAATCGCCATCGCTTCTAGATAGTGAGCACTTGACTCGAGCTACGACATCGTAGTAATGATGATGGAACATGGATGGTTATATGGATGATGTTGAAAATGCTAAACCTGAGTTGGTAATTGGATGTTAATGGTTAATCAAGTGATTTCTATAGCATAGGTGCTTACCTAGATTGATAGGTTATGATAAAGATGATGCAAAGTACTTAAAATGGTTTATTCCTGATAACATATGCTTTTCTCAAATGAGTCAGCTAGTCCACTAAAAGAAAGTCTTGCATACTCCTTGGTGTTGCTTTATTTTAGTTTAAGACGGGTAAGTCTAGTTGAGTACCTTCTCGTACTCAGGGTTTATTTTCCACTTGTTGCAGATGGGCAGATGTACTATGGCTACTGTACCAACTGCTTGTGTCCTACGATGGATGATGACTAGGACCAAGGGCATGGTCGCTCCATACGTCTTACCTGATGCTTTTGTTGGACATGACTATCAGCTAGCACTGTAATTCAACTAAGTATGTGTGTGTGTGTGTGAAGTCTCAAACTATTTGGTTTCGCTACTTTATTATGAGCTTGGTTTGTAATAACTTTATGTTTAAAACTCTGATGTATTTCAATGATGTTGCAAACTTTATGTAATATGTGACTGTGGCTACTAAACTTGTACAATCTTGGTTTGTATGTTAGTTGGTTTGAAATCCATCATGGTTTATCAGGTTATATGGGCTTAAGTTTGCTAAATTATCTGCTCCAGCGGGTGATTTTCTTACTTAATTTCGTATAATTGGTCGGTTCTGTTACATTATATCTCCCAAGGAATAAAATCAGATTCCTTCCCTACGAGCACCAATTGGCCTACCAAATCCTATCGACGGGAGATGGACTAGAAAGGACTCAACGCAGCTGTCACCTATGCGGTCTACCACCTTCTGGTCAATTAGGGGATATTCACAAGTAACCCTAGTCTAAGCACCATGCTTATACTATGAATACTACTTCAATCAAGGAGCCAACAAGATCAAAGCACTCAAAAGAGAGTTGCAAACTTGAAGAACAATAGGGACAAATTGCTTACTTGAATCAGAAGTTGATTACCAAAGAATCTCAGAAGCAAGCTCCAGAAGAACTTGATCCCATAGAATATAGTAGAAGAGAGCATCGACAGGCCAAAACTCCTCTAGAACTCTACTCTTGCACTCTATCTCTCTCTATCTCTAACTAAGACTAAATCCTATGGAGGACTAATCTTCTCTTGATTGCTAGTCTAGATTCTGATGGAATAGGAATTAGGGTTTTTGGCTATGGATCTAACTTAACTTCAGGGGGGTTCTGCCCTTTATTTATAGCATAGGAGGTTGAATATGAGCCCTTGGATCAAATCGACTTCACGTATGGTTGAGATGCATTCGTGGAGGCGGTGGAAGAATACTCTAGAAGCTCGTGGTGGCTTCCCACCATAGGGGGCCGGGTGGCACAGAGGTCTCGAGCCCTACCTTAGTGTGGAGTCCTTTGGGTTCCTCTAGAACCTTCCCATATATACGCCACAAAATTGTCCCACAATATCTTTTGATATTTAGGTCCTCTTTAGCGGTTTTCTGTGTAAATCCTACAGAAAATATAAATTCACCAAAACTCATGGAAACTGTCAGTAATAACCTCCTACTCTATAGTATTTATCCATTTTTATCATTTATGAAAGAAAAGTTGATGGTTCACGGTATACTTTAACTACCATCAATAGTTATGAGTTGCATGTAGACTTGGATAAGGATCACTCTTGCACTACACCTAGAGTAGTTTACTAATCTGTAGAAGCCTCTCATCTAAACAATGGGAATGGGATGCTTAATGCTTATTGCTTAGTTGTGGGGCAACGGTAGAAGTTGACATGTAGGATCCTACACCAGGATAATTAACTACTAAAACTAATGAGGGTACAACTTGACTTACTTAACTAATCTAGCTAAGGACTAAGGACCCTAATATGGTAACCTTGATGATAACTTCAATATCTTGCTCATGCGAGGGGTAGGTCATCATGAGTGTGGGATCTAAGACGACATACCTCATGGAGCAGTAAGGACCGTGCATTGGGATATGTAAGTCTAAGTAACCACCCATACAGACCACATGTCATGGATGGGGTCGACAAGCCAAGTAACTAATTGCAACTTGTTTATCCATGAAACTGGCAAGAGAGGTGGCGTCGGTCGAGAATGTCTAGGACATCGACTGGGAACCCGCTCAAACCTTTCATGTGACACTCGGGCCAGATTAGGGAAAGTTTGGAAGGCATGAGGCAACCCTTACTACTGGGCCTGGTGTATGGAGGTTAGTCCCGACTTTCGTGTGGATACAGCCATACACCTCTACAGAGTCTTGAAAGCCTGGAGTCCCTCGGGATAGATCTTTTGGTTGTTCCTACTTTCTATACCCATGGTAGCATTGATGATGTTTATGAGCACCTTGGTATACTATTTACCGCTTTACTTCTATGTCGAGCATAGCATGTCATACTCTTAATGAACATCATTGCATTTCCACACTTATACAAATACCTTATAACTACCCTATTGTTAACGGTCATTAACATCAATTATAAACCATCAACATAACCTACATATATGTTTAATTCCATCACCAAACATAGGTATAGGGGTTTAAACTAATAAATTCTATGAGTTTTGGTGAATATGTTAATGCAGGAGGATTTATCCAGAAAGGAGCAAGGTGGACCCAATCGTCATATTTAATCACGTTTATCCATGACGTAAATAACTCAAGAAGATTCTAGAAGATACCAGAAGACACACCACCAAAGCTTGGGCCAAACGGCCACAAAAGTGGGCTAGCCAGCCCAAGCGCTAGACTGGCTGGCCTGCGCTGAAGCCCGATCACCCTTTGTCGCTTCGTATGCATTTCAAGATCTACACCGTTGATTTTAAAGCGGTTATAGGATGGTTTATCCAATGGTGATTTGGGGAGTTGATGTGGATTGATAATGTGGCAACTCCTTTTCCCTACTCCATCGCCTATATATAGCAGCCCCTACCCCCCTCCCTGGATCCCTCCTGAAACCCTAATTCATATTCTCCTCGTCAGGATCAGAGCCAACTGTAACACCCTAAAATTTTGGAAGGTTTAAAAATAGGTAAATATGATTTTTATACAATTTTGTGAGCATACAAACCTAGAAGAATAATAATTTTTATTAATTTAAAATCAAATATAAGGGTAGGAACATGATTGAGCATTCATGCTGCTGCATAATATTTTGTAATGTGTGCACTTTTTGAAAATACAAAAGAGGATTCAAAATTCATTTGAAAATTTGCTTTGAAAATGTTGAATATAAAAAAAGAGAAGGATTTTCAACTCTCCTCTCGTTCTCGGCCCAATCCAGCCGCAGCCGCCGTTTCGGCCTGCTTCCCGTGTGCGGCCCGCCTCTCTCCCTTTCCATCTCGCGCCTTCCTTCTTGGGCCGAGCCAACGCAGGCCCAACAACTGTGCACGCCGCATCCCCTCTCCGTCTGTCTCCCTGACACCGACGCCCCACCGATCAGCAACCCTTCTTCCCTTCCGTCTTCTACCTCCGACGCTTTCCAAAAGTTGAAGCCGACGCCTTCCATCTTCGGCCGAAGTAAATCCCGCACCCAATCCTCCTCTTTCCATTCTTGGCGCAGCTTTTGAGCTATAAAAGCTGGAGGTCACCCCACCACCGCCTCCATTCCACGCTACTGTGGCTACAACTTGAGTTGCAGCTGCCATAGCCCTAGAACGCTGCCCTAGCTCGAGGCTTGATGGATAGGTCGCGTCTCCGTCATCATAAGTCCCCGCGTTGCTTTGGGTCGAGCTCACGGAGATGTCGAACCTTTTCTACTTCTCCTTTTTGCTCCTAATTACTTACACGCCACCACCAAATTCTTATAGAAGCTCATAGTCCACCGTTTCATGCCGCCCGACGCCTTCAAGTTTTTCCTGAACTTCTTTTCAGGCTTGGTGAGTTTGCATTGAGTTTCTCTATCTTCCCATGCTTTTCTTTTGTTCGATTATGCCTAGAGTCACCGTATCGATGAACTCCGGTGAGTTCGGGCGATTTCGGCCATGGCGCCGCCGTCGGGCCACTGTTGTTGATCGAGTATAGATGGTGAGCAATTTGTTGGGGATCAAGAGTCTTTCTACGAGCAAGATCTTCAGGACTAGTTTGAGCAAGGCAAGTTTAGCATGGGATTATCCTTGTTGTCCTATTCACAATACGCAAATAATATCATTATGCATCTATTTCCTTATTAAGGATGACTTAGTGTTGATCTTATACCTTGACACCTATTATATTGCATTGGGTAGTATTGCTAGTGCTTAACATGAACTATGATCATGTAATCTGACTAATGGAATATGCAATAAACATTAAAAGATGATTTTGATTATTGTTTAAAGGGGGCTAGAGTATGGGGTTACTTTTGATGCTCTAGTTACTCTCCTTAAGGACTTATCTGTAAGCGAACATCCGGGATTTACAGTACAACTGTGAGGGCTATATGGCTCTGGCTTTAGTCATATAGAAGGACCTTTTCTAGTTTGTTAGTGGTAACCTTTTTGGCGTAAGAATGGCTTGACGAATCGGGTATAGTGCGGCCTCTGTCCTTATGAGTATAGGTTGCGTGTCATTGTGCCATTTGGAAGGGGGGCTCTACATCTGTTTGCCGAGTGAATCTAATGGCCCTAACTTGTTAGACGAACCTTCAAAAGACTTCATAGTGTTCCCCTGCCTACTCACCTTGGAAGTGTTTTGGGAATAATTAACCCAGGCATATGGGCAACACGACTCACAGTGAAAGTGTACAACCTCTGCAGAGTGTAAAACTATTATAACAGCCGTGCTCACGGTCACGAGTGGCCTTGGACCCTTATGGAATAGTTGATCATTAATAATGAATATGTTTTTGCTATTCGTTAATCATTTCACATGGATCATATGTTTATTATTTATATTGAGACATCTTGATGCTATTGATAGGCTAAAATTTTGCTAAATAAAAGCTACATGCTGATAAACCAATGTCATGCCTTTGAGCCTCATGAACCCCGTGTTACACTTGTTGAGTACGAGATGTACTTACGCTTGTTTATTTTTCTTACTTGGATAAAAATCTCGGATGGGTAACAGATGGAGCAAATAGTGACTACTACTCCTACTTCCCTGAAGATTACTAGACTTGCAGTCAACCAGTCAATGTGCCTGTGTTTGGAGCTACCATGAGAGATTTATATTTTTACTTCCGCTATATTTGTGTAAAGACTATGTGTTAATAATCGTGATGTAATAACATTTGTGATGATACTTCTGTTATAATTTGTTAACTTATGTGTGATTGATCTCTGGGCACACATAAGAGTATGCATTCATTTTGGTCTTTAAATGGGTGTGACACCAACTATCAAGAGAAGATTAGTCCTCCATAGGATCTAGTCTTGTATTAGAAATAAAGAGATAGAATGTGAGGAAAGAGTTTGGAGGAAGTGCTGGCCTGTCGGTGCTCTCTATACGGCTTGTACCCAGGCGGAGTCAAGTTCTACTTGAGCTTGCTTCTAAGGATTCTCTGGTAATCAACTTCCAATTCAAGTAAGCATCATGTTTCTATTGCTCATTAGGTTCACAACTCTGAGTGCTTTAATCTATAGGACGCTCTAGGTTAAAGTAGTAATTATAGGTGTAAGTGTGGTGCTTAGACCAGGTTACTTATGGATGTACCCTACATTCCGAATCGGTAGTAGCTCGCGAGGGTGACTCTTATAGCCTCATTGAATCCTCTATAGTCCACCTCCCATTTGTAGGCCTAGCAAGATTTAGTTACTATAGGAAACATACTCTACTTGTGCTTCCCTTAGTAATATCCCCAGTTGAACAATAGAAGACATAGCTTACTGAAGTTAAAACTAGAAGACCTTTGTGATCTCCTATATACTCCTATTATCTTAAGGCTTGTTGTTACTTTGGGTTAAGTTAGACATAGTTACTCTCACACATTTTCCTATGGATATGATACTTGGAATACTTTCGGGTGAAAGCTACAACATTATCCGTGTGCTTGTGGATTTATCTGTGTGCCTTAAATATACCAACAAGCTTTCTGGCGTCGTTGCCGGGGAAACGGTTGTTGAGTTAACTTTGAACCTAGCTTAACCTTATACATTATGTCTTTTATTTTCTTTTATTATTTTATTGTTTTTATCATGGATTTAGAATCCACTCCTATCTATCAATATGCTAAACCCACGAGCACAAGCCTAAAGCCACCAAAATCTTCAGAGCCTATCATAACACTTGGTTATGAGCTGCGCCCATGTTTAATAACATTGATTCGAGAACAATCCTTCTCGGGACAAGGCAATGAAAACACATACTCACACCTACAAGAGTTTGAATAGACCTGTGCATGCTTGTGTATTGCTGGCATGTGTGACAAAACCTTAAGATGGAAGTTGTTTCTATTCTCTTTGACAGGAAGAGCTAAACATTGGTATAGTCAAACCATAGAAAGTATGCAAGGAGATTGAGAAATGTTATGCTCAAAATTTTGTTTATGTTTCTTTCCCATCTCTAAGATGGTTAGTCTTTGAAAAGAGGTTCTAAATTTTAGACAATTAGAAGAAGAATCTCTTGGCACATCATGGATCCTATTAATGACTTCATTACCACTGGCCTAGACCTTGCTATTTCAGACCTGATGCTCCTTCAACATTTTTATCTGCATCTTAGCAAGGATTCCATGGAATCCCTTGATGCAACCTCTAGAGGAGCTTTCCTTTATCTATCTGCTAGTGAAACAAGGTCTATGCTTGATAAGATTAGTGGGAAGACACCAGCACTAGCATTCATAATGAACTCCCTAAGGAAGAGAAGGAATCATCTCCCGAATAAGAAGAGAAAGTTTTGATAGCCAAACCCCAACCAGTCCAATCCTAAGATTTAGCTATCAATCCAAAACCATCAATATCCCAAAATTCAAATCCTCCAAAGGAAGTAGAAATTCAACCTTTTGAAATTTCTTGTGAGGGTGATCTTTTTGATGTTGGTTTTGGGAAAAGCTTCAACTTCTAGTTCCACAAGAGACCTTCGAGTGAATATAATTCAAATCCTCTCAAGAAAGGATCTGTTAGAAAGCGTCCTTATTCCCATGTAGGACATTAGGAAGAATTCAAGGGTAGCATGTCAAGTGATGCTATAAAAGGATGGCTGAGTCATTTAGCCAATCCTATCTTCTCCCCTTTTATGACCACATTAGATGTCTTATTTGAACTCATCTCTTAACCCATCCTTGACCCCCATGATCCCTCTTATGCTCTTTCTCCTAAGTCTTATGATGATCTTAGAAATCCACTAAGACAACTAAAGTATAAGAGTCATGAAGGCTACAAAGATGACCAAGAAGAGCAATGACAATGGCTGCCATTGTTAAAGAATGGATGGACAAGGACAAAGCCTTATGGGTAGAATCCAAACTTGGCTTAGATCCAAATGGTGAGCTTAAATCAATCTCTTTAATAAACATGACTCATCCAAGTTTGGAGAAGGCCTTAGATGAGATCAACCCGAGAGTCACTAATCCATGGGAAATATTGAACAATGAAATGTCCAATGAATGTCATAAGCATGGAATGATGGAGACAAAGTTTTCGCGTATGGACATTCATAAAGAAACACCCTTGGAGCTTGAAAAGAAAAATGACATAGACGAGCATGGAAGCTACATCATGAACACCTCATTGAATCCATGCTCACATGAGAAATCTCCTACATCAATGTCTCTCTAACATTACCACATGAGATCTTCAACCCCCTTATACTTTCTATTCCTAAAAATTTTGAAATGGTGATTGTAGATGCATATATTTATCATAAATATTGCTGATCTCTTTGTGTGAATCTTGAGATAAGTACACATTGATGTCAGGAAAGGAGAAATCAAGTACACCATAAATGGGCAAGAAGAGCAATTTGCATTCAAGTCAAAATAGGAACTCAATGCCTCTGCGAAGATGGTAGATCAAGACAAAATGGAAAAATCATCAGAGCCATCGTTTCTGGGATCATCAGAAGAATAAAATATTGGAAGGTCCCGTTCGAAGGACTCTAAAAAAATTAAACCCTTGCCGGAAGGTAACTCGGTATTTATCTGCATAATTTTTCTTAAGCATATTTACATTCTCAAGTACTACAATATAAAAATTCTAGCCCCATGTAAATCATTTTTATGGTGTGTAAAAATCCGTTAAAAGTATTTACTATGGTAGTACAAAAACATTTATTCCATGCATTTTAAGCATTTTAGTTTCTACTCTTTTATGTCCTGCATTTTATATATAGTGTGTAGTGGACCCACCACCATGGGACCCACATGTCATACACTCCACCTCACATACATCACATCACATTATTTCATCCACTTCCACTCACCTCTACCATTTTCTCTTTTCCACCGCCAAATCCACCCACACACCTCTTTTTTCATACTTAGCACTTAAGCAAGGTGGAGAGTTGAAAATTTCAGCCAGAATGGAGACAGAGGTGGGGCGGTCGCGCCCTCCACTTGGGCGCCCACCCGGCCATCTCCTCCTCTATAAAAGCCCTTTCTCCCATTGCTTCTATGCACCACCAACATTCAGGATTTTTAGTGTACAATCTGTTCTCAGTTTCGAGTTTTCTGCAAGAGCATAGGAGAGAAGGAAGATAGTGGAAAGAAAGAAGAGAAAAGAGGGAAGAGAGGAGAGTGACCTAGAGCTTAGAGTTGAGAGAAGGAAGGTTTTCAGTGCTACTATGATCTTTTATTTATCTAGTGGTAGTGCTGCCCATGTTAAGCTAGAGCAATTAAAATTTGAGGAGAGGTTCTGTCGGAAAACCAACTAAAAATAATCTCCTGGACGACTAACCTCTGGACCGCTAACTCTAGACGGCTAACCAACTAACCCCTTCTCTAATTTTCTCCATGAGTTTTGTCTTTGTCAGTTTTGCAGGATGAGTGGATTAAAGAAGCTTGCCAAGGGAGCTATGGGGACGATCAAGAACATCAGAACTAGGAGTTTGACCCGAGCATCATCAAGAGCCGACTTTGACATGAGCGTCGACCCTCCTACTGCCCCTACACCTACTTCCTCTTCATCACCAGCACCCAAGATCCTTCTCAAGCCAAATCAGCTTGGCTTGCGTGATTCTCGCGAGAAGGATGTGTACAAGAAAATCAAGGACAAAGAGTTCACCCATACACCTACATTTGATCTAGCACTATTCCAAGAGGTAGGTCTGAGCACTGAATTTGATACTATTTTCTCATTACTAGGATGGGCTTCTGCTTGGGATGTCGCTAAATTAGGATCTAAGTTGTTAACCATAGAATTTCTTTGCACCCTAAGGACCACAGAGTCAGGAGTTTACTTTAGGCTCTTTAAGCAAGAGTTTTACCCCACATGGAGAGAGCTTAGTGACCTCCTTAATTTTCCTTCCAACATTTCAATAGATATAGAAGAAGCTTTAGGAAATTTTGAGAAGCACAAGTTTTGGACTAAGATTTCTAAGCATACAGTTTTATACTCGCATCGTACTAGTGACATAGAACATCCAACACATAGATTTTTCCATAAATGGTTGGGCTTTACTTTCTTTCCACGTGATGATACTAGTAAAGTCAGGATGGCAGACTTACAGCTGATGTATGCAGCCATTGGTTGATTGTTCCCTCTTACCAAGTAGGACATGTTGCTATCTGTTCGCTTGTTACTCGCATTGCTACTAAATTAAATATGTTGCAAGGAGCCTCTCTTAATTTTATTGAAGATCATCGCGATACTTTTGGCTATGAACATTTTTATCATGCTCGCCTTTTGAAAAGAATAAACAAAGAACTTTTTATGACATATGGTGAGACCAAGCTCTGGTTACCTAACCCAGAGTTGGCCCTTTATTCTATTCAAACTTTTCATGTTGAGTTACAGGCTCAACTAGTGAACACTAGAGTGCCCCAGAGAACAGCCTCTGAGAGAATCTCACGTCATCATCAAGAACCAGTTTGGCGCGATGCTAACCCTGAACCAGAACAGCCAGCTCATGCCAGCTATGATGAGTGGATGGATCACAACTATCGGGTTCTGAACCCGTGGGAGTATCCTCCTCATCAGCCGCATGATAGCTATGAGCAGCCGCCGCCATCGACTGGACCATTCCATCCCTATGGAGAAGGAACTTCATCAGCGGGGTGCCAGACACTCATTTGATTACCAAGGTGGAAGAACATCATCTAGTGGAGCATGTCAAGAATTTGAGCGCGGACGTAGGTCTAACGCTACTGGGTTCCACTACACCCCGCAGTACCATGAAGAACATATGGCACACCACCGGTGCACTGACAACGCCCTCCAGACCCTCCAACAAGGCAAGGCATGCCATGATAAGATGTGGGAGGAGCAGCGCCAGTGGAACTACAACACCACCCAGACCTTAACCAGCATTCGAGAAAGTCAAGAATAAGAGGCCAAGGACATTGAAACATTGTTGGGATTTTTTCCTCTCAATTGAACGACTACGACAAAATCTAGCTTAGGGGAGGACCCCCGTTATCTAAGGTAAGTTTTCTTTTCCTTTTTACAATTTCCTTTTGTTATCGTTATGCATCTAAAAAAATCAGCAAAACCTAAAAACAAAATAAATATTTACTACTTTTTAGTAGCTTGTTTTAGTTTGTTCTAAAAACATAAAAACCAAATAAAAAGAGTGTGTTTTTAATCTTGTTACTTTAATTTGTTAATAAGTTTGTAAACTTGAAGAATGCTTGATGGAAATGATGAATAGTTGCTCTATTGTAATTCTTTTTAAGTACCTAGTTTTCAATCTAGAAATCTCCTAAGGATTGGATAAATTGTTGACACATGAATTTACTCTACACTTTAAACCTGTGGGAGCATATGTTTAATCTAAGTCTAGGTAATTGACGGACATGATATGATATAGTCTGAGCTGCTGTTTATCTTGTTCCTAGTGACATTAAATTCTAGATATTTATTTTGAAAATTTAAAATGCCACATGATGAGTTTCTTATATGATGAGTGTTAAATTCCTACCACAGCCATACATGATTATTAGAATAGGAAACCTTCCACATATTTACTGCTTGTAATTGTATTAAGTTTAGTTGGGCTGTGTCGACCCTTAGGGGCTTGTCATGCGGTTAAAATCAAGATTCACACACACATCATGCATCCTTGCTACTTCTGCCCTAGAAGTACGCACCACATATTTGTCCCATTTAGATCCACCAAAAAATGTTCTACTCTTAAACTGAGAGTAAACACCAAATTTTTTCCCATAGGATTCATTTTTCTGCTAGCCAAATACTTTTATAATTGCTCCAAGTTTTTCATCATCATTTCTTTCATATCAATTTAGTTCTTCGTATAAGAGATTTGTTATCTATTTTCTATGTAAAAAAAGAGAGAAGCAAAAGCAAAAGAAAAAGATGGACAACGGTCAAAAAAAAGAAAGAAAGAAAAGAAAGATATTTATGCAGTCAAGTTTCCATTTATTTTCAAGATTCAGAAGAGAGAAGTTATTTTCAAGTATGGAGCATTGTAGAATTAGACTTTCACCTCTTTCTTTTTATCTCATTTATTCCCCATCATTTTAGCCACCATATCAAACCACACATGCACATCTTGATTTGATTGTAAGATGAGTTCTTCTGGATCCATAGTTTGACTAGGCAATATATGCATTGCAAGTATATATGAGCTATCTCCATACCCATGAACTCCACATAAGCCTTATTAGTTATAGGGTGAGAGAGAGAAGGCATACCCAAGATTTGCCTTGAGCTAAAAATACTACATATTTTGAGAGGAGAGACAAGGCATAACCTTTCAAATGCCTTAGTAAGGATCCAAAAATACCACATATTGAGAGACTTGTGAGAGTCATATTCAAGGAACTCTGAGTTTTATTTGCAAATACTTATGAAAACTCTAGGATAGAGGTGGAACAAAGAGCATGAGACATATTGCTTAATTTAATTGTTATATCTTTCAATTGCTCAAGACCCAAGTGTAGGTAAAAGCCCCATGGTTAGAAGAAACATGAGTAAGTTTAAAAGTCAGTGCAGTCCACTCTAGTCCAAAAGAAGAATTCTTATTTGAAAGCATGTGTACTTTTAAGGAGTTGCTGCAATGTTTTCAAAAATCTTAAAATTCCTGATCCATTTTAGGTTTAGCTGTTTGCTCAGGGATAAGCAAAAGGTAAGCTAGGGGGAGTTTGTTGATGGTAATTAACCATCAACTTTATAAGACAACAAGAATCAAAAGAAGGGTTAAAATGAGTTTCACCTTAGACTTAGGGGTTTTAAACTAATAATTTCCACGAGTTTTGGTGAATGTCTATTTCTGCAGGGGGTTATTAGGAAAAGAACAAAGGAGACCAACATGTTAGATTTACATAGAGAGAAATCAATCCTACAACAAAAAAGAATAATTAGAAGACTCGAGAAGGCACCCCCTCAAAGGGGAGGGCCAAATGGGCTAACAGGTGGGGCGGCCGCCCCTGGCCCTGGGTGCCCGCCCCACTCAGGTGTCCAATCAGGTGCATCCTCGTGGATCCTGCCTCCACCGCCTTTGAGGATGAATAAAAACTATAGATCAAGGTCGGTTTGATCTGAGGGCTGTTGTGCTTCCTAGAGGGCTATATAAGCAAGGCCCCTCACCCCAGAAGAAACCCTAATTCATTAGCAATTCATTAGCAAAGGAAACCATCAGCAGAGCTAGGGTTTAGAGAGTTTCTCTCCACTAGAGAATTAGAATAGCTACTCCAATTGTTCAACTTCTACATAGGTTTAGACTAGATAGAGGAAGAGTCGGGCGACTTGTGCTCGGAATTCAGATCTTCGTCGTCAAAGTATTGGTACTATTTTGTATCTTTGCTCTACGACTTTTCTAATATGATTATGTTTCTATTTATTATGTTCCTAGTTTGCTCTAGTAGTACATTTGATATGTTTTGATTGATAATGAGTTTATGTATAAGTTTGCAAAGCGCTTAGCTCTCTTCATGAGGGGGTTAAGTGGTAGATCACATGTAAGCGTGGTGCTTAGATGCTATTTACCTACAAATGTATCCTATTGGACGGGTTGTGTGGTAGTTCATGGAGGTGACAGTTCTATTGAGTCTTATATAGTCCACCCTCTGTTGATAGGACAGGCAAAAATAATGTTACGTAGGAAGTCTTGCTGTGTCCTAGCTTTCTTCAGTAATATTCCTTATACATAGATGAAGAGTCTTTTATGCTATATATGATGGTGTGTTTGCTAGAGTAGATGAATGACTTAGTAGATTAGAACCTACCTAGAATTCAATCTCTTGAACTAATCAGACGTCAACCTACCTTTATGATGAGTAGTCTATCTCTAATCTCTGCGTGATTTATTCCCTATGCTTTACAATTCAATTATACTTATTTATCATGGTTTATCCCCCCTGCCAAAGTAAGTGACTGTGTGATTGATTTCTCATAAGTAGTCGAATTTTGCAAATCCATCCCTTTAGGTTTAAGTCCTTAGTTCTTTCCCTTGAGCTAAATATAAATTAACGATACCTGGAATATTTCCTAGTGAAGTGCTACGATGGTATTTTATCTATACGCTTGCGGATCCTATTTTTATTCTAAGAGGAGCAGTTTTGTACCAACACTTCTAGCGCCATGCTAGGGATGACAACTTAGCTTAAGTGGTGTTAGAAGTGTCAACAACCATCGGCTTAGAAATCGTCTTGGACGCACTTGATGGTACAACTAGGTGACAAGGCACAAGTGAAAGCTCATTTCAGTCCATTTGGAGATAGTGCAAATCTTGACACAATATAGGTGCACAGTTTGCGTCGTACGTACTATAGTCTTGGAAATCGTTTTGGACGCACCCGATAGAAATCCTAGGTGACCTGGGTCATGTGAATCTCACTTCTTTCTGTTTGGAGACAGCGTTAGTCTTGATGTAAGATAGGTGCATTGTTTGTGCTAGACGTACCATTGGCTCAGAAAATGTTTTGCACACACCTGGTGGTACCACTAGGTGATGAGGCTCAAGCGGAAGCTCGTTTCAGTCCTTTCGGAGATAGTACTAATCTTGACAAAAGATAGGTGCACGGTTTATGTCGTACGTACCATAGGTTCAAAAATTATTTTGGACGCACCCGATGGAACTCCTAGGTGACATGGGTCATGTGGAATCTCACTTCTTTCCATTTGAAGATAGTGTTAGTGTCAGTGCAAGATAGGTGCACGGTTTACGCCAAACGTATCATTGGCTTAGAAATTGCTTTGGACACATCCAATGGTACTCCTAGAAGACGAGGCTAAGTGAAAGCTCACTTTGGTCCGTTTGGAGATAGTACTAATCTTGACGCATGATAGGTGCACGGTTTGCATTGAACATACCATAGGCCTGGAAATCATTTTGGACACACTAGATGGAAGTCCTAGGTGACGTGGGTCATGTGGAATCTCGCTTCCTTTCGTTTGGAGATAGTGTTAGTGTCGGTGCAAGATAGGTGCATGGTTTGCGCTAGACGTGCCATAGGCTCATAAATCATTTTGGATGCACTCGATGGTAGTGATGAGGCTCAAGTGAAAGCTCGTTTCGGTCCTTTTCAAGATAGGGCCAATCTTGATGGAAGATAGGTGCACGGTTTGTGTCGAACGTATCTTTTGGGACGCACCCGATGGAACTCCTAGGTGA
Source organism: Saccharum spontaneum (assembly GCA_022457205.1). Classification (NCBI taxonomy): domain Eukaryota; kingdom Viridiplantae; phylum Streptophyta; class Magnoliopsida; order Poales; family Poaceae; genus Saccharum; species Saccharum spontaneum. The sequence continues at coordinate 15,598,443 of CM039599.1, forward strand.
CATGAGTCATGTGGAATCTCACTTCTTTCTGTTGGTTGTAGTGTTAGTGACGGTGAAAGATAGGTACATGGTTTGTGTAAAACATACCATTGGCTCAGAAATCATTTTGGACGCACCCGATGGTTACTCCTAGGTGATGAGGCTCAAGTGAAAGCTCATTTCGGTCCATTTGGAGATAGTGCTAATCTTGGCGCAAGATAGGTGTATGGTTTGCATCGAATGTGCCATAGACATGGAAATCATTTTGGAAGCACCAGATGGAACTCCTAGGTGACGTGGGTCATATGGAATCTCGCTTCTATCCATTTAGAGACAGTGTTAGTGTCGATGCAAGATAGGTGCATGGTTTGCGCTAGATGTACCAAAGGCTCAGAAGTCGTTTTGGACGCACTTGATGGTACGACAAGGTGACAATGCTCAAGTGGAAGCTCGTTTCAGTCCTTTTGAAGATAGTGCTAATCTTGACGGAATATAGGTGCACGGTTTGCATCGAACGTATCATTTTAAACACACCCGATGGAACTCCTAGGTGACATGTGTCATGTTGAATCTCACTTTTTTCTGTTTGGAGATAGTGTTAGTGTCAGTGCAAGACAGTTGCACGGATTGCGCCAAATGTACCATCAGGTCAGAAGTCATTTTGGATGCACCAAATGGTACTCCTAGGTGACAAGGCACAAGTGAAAGCTCATTTCGGTCCGTTTGGAGATAGTGCTAATTTTGGCACAAAATAGGTGCACGGTTTGGGCCGAACGTACCATAGGCTTAGACGTCATCTTGGATGCACCCGATGGAATTCTTTGGTGACATGGGTCATGTGGAATCTCAATTGTTTTCATATGGAGACGATGTTAGTATAGGTGCAAGATAGGCTCAGAAATTGTCTTGGACAGACCTGATGGTACAACTTGGTGACGAGGCTCAAGTGAAAGCTCGTTTTGGTCCACTAGGATATAGTGCTAATATTGACACATGATAGGTGCACGGTTTGTGTCGTACGTACCATAGGATTGAAAATTGTTTTGGATGCACTGATGGAACTCCAAGGTGACGTGGATCATGTGGAATCTCACTTCTTTCCGTTTGGTGACAGTGTTAGTGTCAGTGCAAGATAGGTGCACTGTTTGCGCTAGACGTACCGTTGGCTCAGAAATCATTTTGGACGCACCTGATGGTACCACTAGATGATGAGGATGGGGAAGCTCATTTCGGTCCATTTGGAGATAATGCTAATCTAGATGTAAGATAGGTGCACGGTTTGCGTCGTACATGCCATAGGCTCGGAAATCATTTTGGATGCACCCGATGGAACTCCTTAGTGACGTGGGTCATGTGGAATCTCAGTTATTTTCGTTTGCACATAGTGTTAGTGTCGATGCAAGATATGTGCATGGTTTGTGCCAAACATACCATCGGCTCAAAAATCATTTTGGATGCACCGATGGTACCACTAGGTGATGATGCTTAAGTAGAAGCTCATTTTGGTCCCGTTGGACATAGTGCTAATCTTGATGTAAGTTAGGTGCACAGTTTGCGTCGAACCTACTATAGGCTCAAAAATTATTTTGGACACACTAGATGGAACTCCTAGGTGACGTGGGTCATGTGGAATCTCACTTCTTTCTATTTGGAGACAATGTTAGTGTCGATGCAAGATAGGTGTATGGTTTGCACTAGACGTACCATAGGCTCACAAATCATTTTGGACGCACTCGATGGACCACTAGGTGATGATGCTTAAGTTGAAGCTCGTTTCGGTCCTTTTGGAGATAATGCTAATCTTGACGGAAGATAGTTGCAGGGTTTGCATTGAATGTATCATTTTGGATGCACCCGATGGAACTCCTAGGTGACGTGGGTCATGTGGAATCTCACATTTTCATTTGGAGACAGTGTTAGTGTCGATGCAAGATAGGTGCATGGTTTGCGCTAGACATGACATATTCTTAGAAATTATTTTGTATGCACTTGATGGTACCACTCGGTGACGAGGCTCAAGTGGAAGCTCGTTTTAGTCCTTTTGGAGAAAGTGCTAATCTTGATGGAAGATAGGTGCACGGTTTGCGTCGAACGTACCATAAACTCTAAAATCGTTTTGGACACACCCGATGGAACTCATAGGTGTCGTGAGTCATGTGGAATCTCACTTCTTTCTATTTGGTGACAGTGTTAGTGTTGGTACAAAATACGTGCATGGTTTGCGCCAAATGTACCATCGGCTCATAAATCGGTTTGGATGCGCCCGATGGTGCTCCTAGGTGACAAGGCTCAGAAATTATTTTGTATGCACTTGATGGTACCACTCGGTGACGAGGCTCAAGTGAAAGCTTGTTTCGGTCCGTTTGGAGATAGTGCTAGTCTTGACACAAAATAGGTGCACGGTTTGCGCCGAACATACCTAGGCTTGGACATTGTTTTGGATGCACCCGATGGAACTCCTAGGTGACGTGGGTCATGTAGAATCTCACTTCTTTCCGTTTGTAGATAGTGTTAGTGTCGGTGCAAGATAGGTGCATGGTTTGCGTTAGACGTACCATAGGCTCAGAAATTATTTTGGACACACCTGTTGGTACCACTAGGTGATGAGGCTCAAGTGGAAGCTCATTTCAGTCTGTTTGGAGATAGTGCTAATATTGATGCAAGAATCATGCATGGTTTGCGTCGAACGTACCATAGGCTTAGAAGTCATTTTGGACGCACCCGATGGTTCTATAAGGTGATGAGGCACAAGTGGAAGCTCGATTCGGTCCTCCCGGAGATAGTTCTAATCTTGACATAAGATAGGTGCATAGTTTGCGTCGTACATACCATAGGCTTAGAAATCATTTTGGACGCACCAGATGGAACTCCTAGGTGACGTGGGTCATGTGGAATCACATTTCTTTCTGTTTGGAGACAGTGTTAGTGTCGGTGCAAGATAGGTGCATGGTTTGCGCAGGACGTACCATCGGCTCAGAACTCATTTTGGACATACCTGATGGTACCAGTAGGTGACGAGGCATATGTGGAAGCTCATTTCGGTCTATTTAGAGATAATTCTAATCTTGATGCAAGTTAGGTGCACGGTTTGCGTCGTACGTGCCATAGGCTCAAAAATAATTTTGGACGCACCCGATGGAACTCCTTGGTGACGTGGGTTATTTGGAATCTCACTTATTTTCATTTGGACACAGTGTTAGTGTCGGTGTAAGATATGTGCATGGTTTATGCCAAATGTACCATCGGCTCAAAAATCATTTTAGATGCACCGATGGTACCACTAGGTGACGATGATTAAGTAGAAGCTCGTTTTGGTCCTTTTCGAGAGAGTGCTATTCTTGATGTAAGATAGGTGCACGATTTGCATCGAACTTACCATAGGCTCAGAAATCATTTTGGACACACTAGATAAAACTCCTAGGTGATGTGGGTCATGTGGAATCTCACTTTTTTCTATTTAGAGACACCCGATGGTACTCCTAGGAGACGAGGCTTGAGCGAAAACTCATTTCGGTCCATTTGGGGGTAATGCTAATCTTGACGCAAGATAGATGCACGGTTTGCGTCGAACATACTATACGCTTAGAAATCATTTTGGACGTACCCAATGAATCTCCTAGGTGACGTGGGTCATGTGGAATCTCACTTCTTTCTATTTAGAGATAGTCTTAGTGTCGGTGCAAGATAGGTGCTCGGTTTGCGCCAAACATACCATCTGCTCAAAAATCATATTGGACGCACCTAGTGGTACTCCTAGGAGACGAGGCTCAAATGAATGCTAATTTCGGTCTGTTTGGTGATATTGCTAATCTCGACATAAGATAGGTGCACGGTTTGCGTTGAACGTACCATAGGCTCAAAAATCATTTTGGACAAACTAGATGGAACTCCTAGGTGACGTGGGTCATATGGAATCTCACTTCTTTCCATTTGGAGACAGTGTTAGTGTTGGTGGATGATAGGTGCATGGTTTGCGCTAGATGTATCATAGGCTCAGAAATCGTTTTGGACACACCCGATGTTACCACTAGGTGACGAGGCTCAAGTGGAAGCTCGTTTCGATCCTTTCGGAGATACTGCTAATCTTGACACAAGATAGGTGCATGGTTTTGTGTCGTACGTGCCATAGGCACAAAAACCATTTTGGACGCTACTGATGGAACTCCTAGGTGACGTTGGTCTTGTGGAATCTCACTTTTTTCCTATTTAGAGACGGTGTTAGTGTCGGTGCAAGATAGGTGCTTGGTTTGCGCCAAGCGTACCATAGGCTCGGAAATCATTTTGAACGCACCCGATGGTACTCCTATGAGACGAGGCTCAAGTGAAAGCTCATTTTAGTCCATTTGGAGATAGTGGTAATCTTGATGCAAGATAGGTGCACAGTTCGTGTCAAACATACCATAGGCTCAGAAATCATTTTAGACGCACTAGACGGAACTCCTAGGTGACGTGGGTCATGTGGAATCTCGCTTCTTTCCGATTGGAGACAATGTTAGTGTTGGTGCAAGATATGTGGTTTGTGTCAAATGTACCATAGGCTAGGACATCATTTTGGAATTCCTAGGTGACGTGGGTCATGTGAAATCTCATTTCTTTCCATTTGAAGATAGTATTAGTGTCGGTGTAAGATACGTGCATGGTTTGCCCTAGACGAACAATAGGCTCAGAAATCATTTTGGACGCACTCGATGGTACCACTAGGTGATGAGGCTCAAGTGGAAGTTCATTTTAGTCCTTTTGGAGATTGTGCTAATCTTGACAAAAGATAGGTGCTCGATTTGTGTCAAACGTATCGTTTTGGATGCACCCGATGGAACTTCTAGGTGATGTGAGTCAAGTGGAATCTCACTTCTTTCTGTTTGGAGACAGTGTTAGTGTCGTGAAAGATAGGTGCATGGTTTGCGCCAAATGTACCATTGGCTTAGAAATCATTTTGGATGAACCCGATGGTGCTCCTAGGTGTCAAGGCTTAAGTGAAGGCTCATTTCAGTCCATTTTGAGATAGTGCTAATCTTGATGCAAGATAGGTGCATGGTTTGCGTAGAACGTACTATAGGCTCAGAAATCATTTTGGATGCACCCAATGAAACTCCTAGGTGACATGGGTCATGTGGAATCTCACTTCTTTCAATTTGAAGACAGTGTTAGTGTCAGTGGAAGATATGTGCATCGTTTGCGCTAGACGAAACATAGGCTTAGAAATTGTTTTGGACACACCCGATGTTACCACTAGGTGACGAGGCTCAAGTGGAAGCTCGTTTTAGTTCTTTCAGAGATACTGCTAATCTTGACACTAGATAGGTGCATGGTTTACGTCGTACGTGCCATAGGCACGAAAACTGTTTTGGACGCACCCGATGGAACTCCTAGGTGACGTTGGTCTTGTGGAATCTCACTTCTTTCCGTTTGGAGACGGTGTTAGTGTCGGTTCAAGATAGGTGCACGGTTTGCGCCAAACGTACCATAGGCTCAGATATCATTTTGGATGCACTCGATGGTACTCCTACGAGATAAGGCTCAAGTGAAAGCTCGTTTCGGTCCATTTGGAGATAGTGGTAATCTTGACGCAAGATAGGTGTACGGTTCAAGTCGAACATACCATAGATGTGGAAATCATTTTGGACGCACAAGATGGAACTCCTAGGTAACGTGGGTCATGTAGAGTCTTGCTTCTTTTCGATTGGGGATAGTATTAGTGTCGGTGCATGTGGTTTGCATCGAATGTACCATAGGCTAGGACTTCGTTGTGGATGCACCTGGTGGAATTCCTATGTGACGTGGGTCATGTGCAATCTCTTATTTTTCCATTTGAAGACAGTGTTAGTGTCGGTGTAAGATAGGTGCATGGTTGGTGCTAGATGTACCATAGGCTCAGAAATCATTTTTGACACACTCGATGGTACCACTAGGTGACAAGGCTCAAGTTGAAGCTCATTTTAGTCCTTTTAGAGATAGTGCTAATCCTGACGGAAGATAGGTGCTCGGTTTGCTTTGAATGTATCGTTTTAGACGCACCCGATGGAACTCCTAGGTGACGTGAGTCGTGTGGAATCTCACTTCTTTCTGTTTGGAAACAGTGTTAGTGTCATGAAAGGTAGGTGCATGGTTTGCGCCAAACGTACCATTAGCTCAGAAATCGTTTTGGACGCACCTGATGGTACTCTTAGGTGGGAGGCTCAATTGAAAGCTCATTTTGGTCCATTTGGAGATAGTGCTAATCTTGACGCAAGATAGGTGCACGGTTTGCATAGAACATACTATAGGCTTGAAAATCGTTTTGGACGCACCTATTGAAACTCCTAGGTGACATGAGTCATGTGAAATCTCACTTCTTTCTGTTTGGAGACAGTGTTGCGCCAAACATACCATCAGCTTAGAAATCATTTTGGGTGCACCCGATGGTACTCCTAGGTGACAAGGCACATGTGAAATGCTCATTTCAGTCCATTTGGAGATAATGCTAATCATGACGCAAGATGGGTGCACGGTTTGTGTCGAACAGACTATAGGCACGGAAATCATTTTAGACACACCCAATGAAACTCCTCGGTGATGTGGGTGATATGGAATCTCACTTCTTTCCGTTTGGAGATTATGTTAGTGTCGGTGCAAGATAGGTACATGGTTTGTGCTAGACGTACCATAGGCTTAGAAAATCATTTTGGTCATGGCCGATGCTTCCACTAGGTGACGAGGCTCAAGTGGAAGCTCGTTTTGGTCCTTTCAGAGATAGTTCTAATATTGACACAAGATAGGTGTACGGTTTGCGTCGTATATGTCATAGGCTCGAAAATCATTATGGACGCACCCGATGGAACTCCTAGGTGATGTAGGTCTCGCGGAATCTCACTTCTTTCTATTTGGAGACAGTGTTAGTGTCGATGCAAGATAGGTGCATGGTTTGCGCCAAATGTACCATCGGCTTAGAAATCATTTTGGATGCACCCGATGGTACTCCTACGAGACGAGGCTAAAGTGAAAGCTCATTTTTGCCCGTTTGGACATAGTGCTAATCTTGATGCAAGATAGGTGCACGGTTTGCGTCGAACATACCATAGGCTCAAAAATCATTTTGGACGCACCAGATGGAACTCCTAGGCGACCTGGGTCGTGTGGAATCTCGCTTCTTTCCATTTGAAGAAAGTGTTAGTGTCGGTGCAAGATAGGTGCATGGTTTGAGCTATACATACCATAGACTCATAAATCATTTTGCACGCACTCGATGGTACCACTAGGTCACGAGGCTCAAGTGGAAGCTCGTTTCAGTCCTTTTGGGTATGGTGCTAATCTTGACGGAAGATAGGTGCACAGTTTGAGTGAAGCATATCATTTTGGACGTAGCCAATGGAGCTCCTAGGTGATGTGAGTCATGTAGAATCTCACTTCTTTCCATTTGGAGACAGCGTTAGTGTCAGTGCAAGATAGGTGCATGGTTTGCGCTAGACGTACCATACGCTCAGAAATTGTTTTGCACGCACCTGATGGTACCACTAGGTGACGATGCACAAGTGGAAGCTCGTTTTGGTCCTTTCAGAGATAGTACTAATCTTAACACAAGATAGGTGCACGGTTTACGTCGTACGTTTCATAGGCACAGAAATTGTTATGGATGCACATAATGGAACTCCTTGGTGACGTGGATCATGTGGAATGTCACTTCTTTTCGTTTGGAGACAGTGTTAGTGTCGGTGCAAGAGAGGTGCATGGTTTGCGCCAAGCGTACCATTGGCTTAGAAATCATTTTGGATGCACCCGGTGGTACTCCTAGGAGACAAGTGGAAGCTCGTTTTTGTCCTTTCAGAGATAGTACTAATCTTGACACAAGATAGATGCATGGTTTACGTCGTATGTTTCATAGGCTCAGAAATTGTTTTGGACTCACCTGATGGAACTCCTAGGTGACGAGGCTCAAGTGAAAGCTTATTTCGGTCTGTTTGGAGACAATGCAAATCTTGACGTAAGATTGTTGCACGGTTCGCGTCGAATGTACCATGGGCTCAGAAATCATTTTAGACTCACCAGATGAAACTCCTAGGTGACATGGGTCATGTGGAATCTCGCTTCTTTCCATTTGCAGACAATGTTAGTGTTGGTGCAAGATAGGTGGTTTGCCCAAGACGTACCATAGACTCAAAAATCATTTTGAACGCACTTGACGATACCACTAGGTGACGAGGCTCAAGTGGAAGCTTGTTTCGGTCCTTTTGGAGATAGTGCTATTCTTGACGGAAGATAGGTGCACGGTTTGCGTCGAATGTATTGTTTTGGATGCACCCAATGGAACTCCTAGGTGATGTGAGTCATTTGGAATCTCACTTCTTTTTGTTTGGAGACAATTTTAGTGTCTGTGAAAGATAGGTGCAAGGTTTGCGCCAATCGTACTATCAGCTCAGTGGAATCTCACTTCTTTCTGATTGGAGACAGTGTTAGTGTTGGTGTAAGATATGTGGTTTGCGATGAATGTACCATAGGCTAGGACATCATTTTGGATGCACCCGTTGGAATTCCTAGGTGACGTGGGTCAAGTGAAATATTATTTCTTTCCGTTTGAAGACAGTGTTATTGTCGGTGCAAGATAGGTGCAAGGTTTGCGCTAGATGTACCACAGTCTCAAAAATTGTTTTGGATGCACTTGATGGTACCAGTAGCTGACGAGACTCAAGTGGAAGCTCATTTCAATCCTTTGGGTGATAGTGCTAAACTTGACGGAAGATGGGTGCTCGGTTTGCGTTGAACGTATTGTTTTGGACGCACCCGATGGAACTCCTAGGTGACGTGAGTCTTGGAATCTCACTTCTTTCTGTTTGGAGACAACGTTAGTGTCGTGAAAGGTAGGTGCACGGTTTGCGCCAAATGTAGCATCTGCTCAGAAATCATTTTGGACACACCCGATGGTACTCCTACGAGACGAGGCTCAAGTGAAAGCACATTTTGGTCCGTTGGAGATAGTGCTAATCTTGATGCAAGATAGGTGCACGGTTTGCGTCAAATGTACCATAGGCTCGAATATCATTTTGGATGCCCCGGATGGAACTCATAGGTGACGTGGGTCATGTGGAACCTCACTTTTTCCATTTGGAGACGGTGTTAGTGTTGGTGCAAAATAGGTGCATGATTTGCGCTAGACGTACCATAGGCTCAGGAATTGTTTTGGACACACTCGATGGTACCACTAGGTGACGAGGCTCAAGTGGATGCTCGTTTTGGTCCTCTCGAAGATAGTTCTAATCTTGAAACAATATAGGTGCACGGTTTACATCATACGTACCATTGGCTCAAAAATCATTTTGGATGTATATGATGGAACTCCTAGGTGAGGTGGGTCTTGTGGAATCTCACTTCTTTCTGTTTAGAGACAGTGTTAGTGCTGGTGCAAGATAGGTGCACGGTTTGCACTAAACGTGCCATTGGCTCAAAAATCATTTTGGACGCACCCGATGGTACTCCTAGGAGACGAGCCTCAAGTGAAAGCTCATTTCAGTCCATTTAGAGGTAGTGCTAATCTTGGTGCAAGATAGGTGCACAGTTTGCGTCGAACGTGCCATAGGCTCATAAATCATTTTCGATGCATTAGATGTAACTCCTCGATGACGTGGGTCATGTGGAATATCACTTCTTTTTGTTTGGAGACAGTGTTAGTGTTAGGCAAGATAGGTGCATGCTTTGTGCCAAGCATACCATTGGCATAGAAATCATTTTGGATGCACCCGGTGGTACTCCTAGGAGGCGAGGCTCAAGTGGAAGCTCGTTTTGGTCCTTTTGGAGATAATGCTAATGTTGATGGAAGATAGGTGCACGGTTTGCATTGAACGAATTATTTTGGATGCACCCGATGGAACTCCTAGGTGACGTGAGTCATGTGGAATCTTACTTCTTTTTTGTTTGGAGACACTGTGAGTGTCAGTGAAACATAGGTGCACGAATTGCGCCAAACGTACCATCAGCTCAGAAATCATTTTGGATGCACCTAATAGTACTCCTAGGTGACAAGGCTCAAGTGAAAAGCTAATTTCGGTCTATTTGGAGATAGTGCAAATCTTGACGCAAGAAAGGTGCACGGTTTGCGTCGAATGTACTATAGGTTCAGAAATCATTTTGGACGCACCCAATGAAACTCCTCGGTGATGTGGGTCATGTGGAATCTCACTTCTTTCCGTTTGGAGACAGTATTAGTGTCGGTGCAAGATAGGTACATGGTTTGTGCTAGACGTGCCATAGGCTTAGAAATCATTTTGGACACACTAGATGGTACCACTAGGTGACGAGGCTCAAGTGAAAGCTCATTCTGGTCCTTTTGGAAATAGTGCTAATCTTGACACAAGATAGTTGCATGGTTTGCGTTGTACGTGCCATATGCTCAGAAATTGTTTTGGTTGCACCCGATGGAACTCCTAAGTGGCGTAGGTCTTATCAAATATCACTTCTTTCCATTTGGAGACAGTGTTAGTGTCAGTTCAAGATAGGTGGATGGTTTGCACCAAACGTACCATCGGCTCAGAAATCACTTTGCACGCACCCGATGGTACTCCTACGAGATGAGGCTCAAGTGAGAGCTCATTTTGGTCCGTCTCGAGACAGCACTAATCTTGATTTAAGATAGGTGCATGGTTTGTGTCGAACGTACAATAGGCCTGAAAATCATTTTGGACGCACCAGATGGAACTCCTACGTCACCTGTGTCACGTGGAATCTTATTTCCTTCCGTTTGGAAACAATGTTAGTGTTGGTGCAAGATAGGTGCATGGTTTGCGCTAGACGTACCATAGTCCTAGAAATCGTTTTGGACGCACTCGATGGTACTACTAGGTGATGAGGCTCAAGTGGAAGCTCGTTTCGGTCCTTTTGGAAATAATGCAAATCTTGACGGAAGATAGGTGCACGGTTTGCATCGAACAAATCATTTTGGACGCACCAAATGGAACTCCTAGGTGACGTGAGTTATATGGAATCTCACTTCTTTTTGTTTGTAGACAGTGTTAGTGTTAGTGAAACATATGTGCATGGTTTGCGGCAAACATACTATCGGCCTAGATATCGATTTGGATGCACCTGATGGTACTCCAAGGTGACAAGGCTCAAGTGAAAAGCTCATTTCGGTCTGTTTGGAGATAGTGCAAATCTTGACGCAAGAAAGGCGCACGGTTTGCGTCGAACATACTATAGGTTCAGAAATCATTTTGCACGCACCCAATGAAACTCCTCAGTGACGTGGGTCATGTGGAATCTCACTTATTTCTGTTTGGAGACAGTGTTAGTGTCGGTGCAAGATAGCTGCATGGTTTGTGCTAGACGTGCCGTAGGCCTAGAAATCATTTTGGACACACCTGATGGTACCCCTAGGTGACGAGGCTCAAGTGGAAGCCTGTTTCAGTCCTTTCAGAGATAGTGCTAATCTTGACACACGATAGTTGCACGGTTTGCGTCGTATGTGCCATAGGCTTATAAATCGTTTTGGCCGCACCCGATGGAACTCCTAGGTGGCGTAGGTCTTGTCATATCTCACTTCTTTCCGTTTGGAGACAGTCTTAGTATCGGTGCAAGATAGGTGGATGGTTTTGCGCCAAACATACCATAGGCTTAGAAATCATTTTGGATGCACCCGATGGTATTCCTACGAGATGAGGCTCAAGTGAGAACTTATTTTGGTTCGTTTCGAGACAGTGCTAATCTTGACGCAAGATAGGTGCACGGTTTGCGTCAAACGTACAATAGGCTTAGAAATCATTTTGGATGCACCAGATGGAACTCCTAGGTGACCTGGATCATGTGGAATCTCGCTTCCTTCTGTTTGGACACAATGTTAGTGTCGGTGCAAGATAGGTGCATGGTTTGCGCTAAACGTACCATAGGCTTAGAAATCATTTTGGACGCACTCGATGGTACGACTAGGTGACGAGGCTCAAGTGGAAGCTCGTTTCGGTCCTTTTGGAGATAGTGCTAATCTTGATGGAAGATAGGTGCACGGTTTGCATCGTACGAATTGTTTTGGATGCAGCCGATGCAGCTCCTAATTGGCGTGAGTCATGTGGAATCTCGTCGGTGCAAGAAAGGTGCACGCCTTGCGCCAAACATACCATCAGCTCAGAAATTGTTTTGGACGCACCCGATTGTACTCCTTGGTAACAAGGCTCAAGCGAAATCCCATTTCGGTCTATTTTGAAATAGTGCCAATCTTGACATAAGATAGGTGCACAGTTTGTGTCATACGTACTATAGGCTTAGAAATCATTTTGGACGCACCCGATGGAACTCCTAGGTGATGTGGGTCATGTGGAATCTCACTTCTTTCTAATTGGAGATAGCGTTAGCGTCGGAGCAAGATAGGTGCATGGTTTGCGCTAGATGTACCATAGGCTCATAAATTGTTTTGCATGCACCTGATGGTACCACAAGGTGACGAGGCTCAAGTGGAAGCTCGTTTTAGTCCTTTTCAGAGATAGTGCTAATCTTGACACAAGATATGTGCACGGTTTGCGTCGTATGTGCCATAGGCCCAAAAATCATTTTGGACGCACGCGATGGAACTCCTAGGTGACGTAGGTCTTGTGGAACTCCTAGGTGTTGGCGCAAGATAGGTGCATAGTTTACGCCAAACGTTCCATCGGCTCATAAATCATTTTGGACGCACCCGATGGTACCCCTACGAGACGAAGCTCAAGTGAAAGCTCATTTTCATCAGTTTGGAGATAGTGCTAATCTTGATGCAATATAGGTGTACGGTTTGCGTCGAATGTACCATAGGCACAGAAATCATTTTGGACGCACCAAATGGACCTCCTTGGTGACCCAGGTCAGGTGGAATCTCGCTTGCTTCCGTTTAGAGACAATGTTTGTGTCGGTGCAAGATAGGTGCATGGTTTGTGCTAGATGTACCATAGTCTCAGATATCATTTTGGATGCACTCGATGGTACCACTAGGTGACGAGGCTCAAGTGGAAGCTCGTTTCGGTCCTTTTAAAGATAGTGCTAATCTTGATGGAAGATAGGTGTGTTGACGGTAGATAAGTATCATTTTTAACCATCAACATAGCATGAGAAATGATCTAAATACAAATACTATCTAGATATAGGGGTTACACTAACATAATTCCACTATTTTTGGTGAATATCTATTTCTGCAGGGGGTTATTAGGAAAGAACCAAGGGAGGTCCACATTTCAGATTTACATAGAGAGAAACCAACCATACTATGAAAAAGAGTACTCTAGAAGACACGAGAAGATATTCCCCTGGAGGGGAGCGCCCAGAGGCCAAGCAACAGGGGTGACCGCCCCTGGGCCTGGGCGCCCGCCCCACCCTGGTGTCCAATCAGTTGCCACCTCATCGATTATGCCTCCACCACCTTTGAGGATCAACAATAATCGTTCATCGAGGTCGGTTTGATCCAAGGGCTGTGGTGCTTCCTAGAAGGCTATATAAGCAAGGCCCCTAGCCCAGGAGAAACCCTAATTCTAGAATTCATTATTCATTCATCTCATTCAGAGAAGCCCTAGAGCCACCATCTCAATTAGATCTCTAATTTAGCATAGCTACATAGGATTAGAACTAGAAGGAGCCAAGCATTGCTTGATTTTTGGATTTGTCGGAGAATACTTGGTCTCCTACTTTCATATTTGTTCTTATATTATTCATCTAGTTCATCATTTGTATGAATATGACTTTAGTCTATTCTATCATATTGGATGACTTTGCTCTATTTGATTATGTTCTCAATTATATTGTTCTTAGTCTACTTTGATTATATGCTTGGCATAGTTAGATCAGAATTATATTCAAGTATTGGATCGTATAGCGCTTGCTCATTGATATCATGGGTGAGTGGTAAACATTGTGTAGGCGTGGTGCCTATACCGTATTTACCTGCGATTGCACCCTATATTCTGGATTGTGTGGTAGATCACGGGAGTGACAGTCCTGTGAGTCCTCTGTAGTCCACCTCCCGAGTATAGGGCAGGCAGAGCACAACTATTATAGGGAAGTGACGGCTATGTTCCATATCTTCCTTGGTAATATCACTATGCGTAGATATAACCTTTTCTTGCCATGATTGCCAAGTGTAATTGCACTAATCATTGTACGCTTTGACCTTATAGTTAGAATAACTTAGCATTTATCCCTATAGTTCATCCTAATCCATGCTAGTGTTATATATCTAGAATAGTCTATTAAGATGTTATCATTATATGGCTATGTGCTTACCAGTTATCCTTTATTATTATTCATATATATTATTTATCTTGTGACACTTACCCTGTATGAGAAGATAGATAAAGACATGGTTATGCTCTCCATTAGCACATGCAGTGATGCTCATTGCTCATTACCCTTAGCATCCCTTCCTAGTGGTAAAAATATAAATAATGATACCTAGATTACTCCCGGTTAAAATGCTACATCGGTATTATCTATGCGCTTGCGGATTTCATATTTATTTCAGAGGAGCATTTGCATATTTCAGTACCAGCACCTTTGGTGTCATGCTGGGGATGACAACCTAGCTTAGGTGGCATTAGAGGTGTCAACAAGGTGCACAGTTTGCGTCGAACGAATATTTTTGGACGCAGCCGATGGAGCTCCTAGGTGACATGAGTCATGTGGAATCTCACTTCTTTTTGTTTGGAGATAGTGTTAGTGTCAGTGCAAGATAGTGCCAAATGTACCATCAGCTTAGAAATTGTTTTGGATGCACCCGATGGTACTCCTAGGTGACAAGGGTCAAGTGAAAGCTCATTTCGGTCCGTCTGAAGATAGTGCCAATCTTGACACAAGATAGGTGCACTGTATGCGTCGTACGTACTATAGGATTGGAAATTGTTTTGGATGCACACGATAGAACTCCTAGGCGACATTAGTGATGTGGAATCCCACTTCTTTCTATTTGGAGATAGCGTTAGTGTTAGTGCAAGATAGGTGCATGGTTTGTGCTAGACGTACCATAGGCTTAGAAATTGTTTTGCACACACCTGATGGTACCACTAGGTGACGAGGCTCAAGTGGAAGCTAGTTTCGGTCCTTTTAGAGGTAGTACTAATCTAGACACAAAATAGGTGGACGATTTACATCGTACATACCATAGGCTCAGAAATTATATTGGACGCACCCGATGGAACTCCTAGGTGACATGGGTCATGTCGAATCTCACTTCTTTCTGTTTGGAGACAGTGTTAGTGTCAGTGCAAGATTGGTGCACGGTTTGCCCCAAACATACCATCGGCTCAGAAATCGTATAGGATGAACCCGATGGTTCTCCTAGGGGACTAGGCTCAAGTGGAAGCTCATTTCGGTCTATGTTGGAGATAGTGTTAATCATTACTCAAGATAGGTGCTTGGCTTGCGTCGAACGTACCATAGGCTTGGAAATCATTTTGGACGCACCTGACAGAACTCCTAGGTGATCTGGGTCATGTGGAATCTCACTTTTTTCTGTTTGGAGACATTGTTGATGTCGGTGCAAGATAGGTGCCTGGTTTGTGCAAGACGTACCATAGGCTCAGAAAATCATTTTGGACGCACCCGGTGGTACTCCTCAGCGACAAGGCTCAAGTGAAAGCTCGTTTCAGTCCCATTAGTGATAGTGGTAATCTTGATGCAAGATAGATGCACGGTTTGCGTCGAACGTACAATAGGCTAGAAAGTCATTTTTGGACGCACCCGGTGGAACTCCTTGGTGATGTGGGTCATGTGGAATCTCACTTGTTTCTGTTTGGAGACAGTGTTAGTGCTAATGCAAGATTGGTGCACGGTTTGCCCCAAACGTACCATCGGCTCAGAAATCATATAGGATGCACCCGATGGTACTCCTAGGTGAGAGGCTCAAGTGGAAGCTGATTTCGGTCCCTTTGGAGATAGTGCTAATATTGACGCAAGATAGGTGCATAGTTTGCGCTGTATGTGCCTTAGGCTTAGATATCAATTTGGACGCACCCTATGGAACGTCTAGGTGACGTGGTTTATGTGTAATCTTGCATCGGTCCGTTTGGAGACTGTGTTAGTGTTGGTATAAGATAGGGGCACAGTTTGCACCAAATGTACCATAGGCTAATCTTGAGTCAAGATATGTACACGACTTGCGCAGAATATACCAGAGGCTCATAATCATTTTGGGTGCACCCGATGGAACTTCTAGGTGACGTGGGTCTTTTGGAATTTCACTTTGGTCCATTTAGAGACAATGTTTGAGTCAGTGCAAGATTGGTGAACGGTTTATGCCAAACGTACAACTGGCTCAGAAACCATTTTGGACATAGTGCTCCTTGTTGACGAGCCTCAAGTGGAAGCTCGTTTGGTCCGTTTGGAGATAGTGCTAATCTTGTTGCAAGATAGGTGCACGGTTTGCACGGAACGTACCAAAGGCTCAAAAATCATTTTGCCCGCACCTGATGGAACTCCTAGGTGACATGGTTCATGTGGAATCTCGCTTCTTTCCGTTTGAAGATAGTTTTGGTGTCTGTGAAAGATAGGTGCATATTTGCACTAGACATACCATAGGCTCAAAAATCATTTTAGGCAGACCTGATGGTACCCCTAGGTGATGAGGCTCAAGTGGAAGCCTGTTTCGGTCCTTTCGGAGATAGTGCTAATCTTGACACAAGATAGGTGCACGGTTTGCGTCGTACGTACCATAGGCTTGGAAATCGTTTTCGATGCACCTAATGGAACTCCTAGGTGATGTGGGTCTTGTGAATCTCACTTCTTTCCATTTAGAGATAGTGTTAAGATAGGTGCACGGTTTGCGTCGTACGTACCATAGGCTTGGAAATCGTTTTCGATGCACCTAATGGAACTCCTAGGTGATGTGGGTCTTGTGAATCTCACTTCTTTCCATTTAGAGATAGTGTTAGTGTCAGTGCAAGATAGGTGCATGGTCTGCGCTAAACATACCATCAGCTCAGAAATCGTTTTGGATGCACCCGATGGTAATCCTAGGTGATGAGGCTCAAGTGAAAGCTTATTTTTCTGTTTGAAGATAGTGCTAATCTTGATGCAAGATAGGTGGATTGTTTGCGTCGATCGTACCATAAGGCTCGTAAAGAGTTTTGGATGCACCTGATGTGATGTGGCTCGTGTGTAATCTCACTTCTTTCTATTTGGAGACAGTGTTAGTGTCGATGCAAGATAGGTACACGGTTTGTGTCGAATGTACAATTGGCTCAGAAATCATTTTAGATGCACCCAATGGTTATCCCAGGTGACATGGCTCAAGTGAAAGTTTGTTTCGATCTGTTTGGAGATAGTGATAATCTTGGCGCAAAATAGGTGCACTGTTTGCGCCGAACGTACAAAGGCTTGGACATCATTTTTGATGCACCCGATGGAACTCCTAAGTGACATGGGTCATGTGGAATCTCACTTCTTTCCATTTGGAGACAAGTCTCGGAGCAAGATAGGCGCTAGGCTTGCGCTGGACGTAGCATGGGCTCAGAGATCGTTTTGGATACACCCGATGGTACCACTAGGTGATGAGGCTGAAGTGGAAGCTCATTTCGCTCCGTTTGGAGATACTACTAATCTTGATGTAAGGTAGGTGCATGGTTTGCGTCAAACGTACCACAGGCTCAGAAGTCGTTTTGGACACACCCGATGGTACCACTAGGTGACGAGGCTCAAGTGGAAGCTCATTTCGGTCCTTTTAGAGATAGTGCTAATCTTGACACAAAATAGGTGCACAGTTTGGGTCGTATGTACCATAGGGTCAAAAAAGATTTTGGACACACCGATAGAATTCCTAGGTGACATGGGTCATGTGGAAGCTCACTTCTTTTCATTGAGACAAAGTGTTAGTGTCAGTGCAAGATAGGTGCATGGTTTGCACTAGAAGTACCATAGGCTCAGAAATTGGTTCGTACACACCCAATGGCAATCCTAGGAGATGAGGCTCAAATGGAAGCATGTTTCGGTCCATTTGGAGATAGTGCTAATCTTGAGGTAAGATAGGTACACGATTTGCTCCGAGCATACCAGAGGCTCAGAAATCATTTTGGGCGCACCCGATGGAACTCCTAGGTCATGTGGGTCTTGTGCAGTCTCACTTCAGTCCATTTAGAGACAGTGTTAGTTTCGGTGCAAGATTGGTGCATGGTTGTGTCAAACGTACCATAGGCTCAAAAATCATTTTGGACACACCCAATAGTACTCCTAGTTGATGAGGCTCAAGTGGAAGCTCGTTCGGTCCGTTTAGGGATAGTGCTAATCTTGATGCAAGATAGGTGCATGGTTTGCGCTGATTGTACCAAAGGCTCAGAAATCATTTTGGACGCGCCTAATGTAACTCGTAGGTGATGTGGGTCATGTGGAGTCTCACTTCTTTATGTTTAGAGATAGTGTTTGTGTCGTGGCAAGATAGGTGCACGGTTTGCACAAGACATACCATAGGCTCACATATTGTTTTGGATGCACCCGATGGCACCACTAGTTGACAAGATTCAAGTTGAAGCTCGTTTTGGTCCATTTGGAGATAGTGCTAATCTTAGTGCAAGATAGGTGCATGATTTGCGTCGAATGTACCATAGGCTTAAAAGTCGTTTTGGACGCACCCGATGGTACCACTAGGTGACGAGGCTCAAGTGGAAGCTTGTTTCGGTCCTTTCGGAGACAATGCTTATCATGACACAAGATAGGTGCACATTTTGCGTTGTACATACCATAGGCTCAAAAATCATTTTGGATGCACCGATGGAACTCCTAGGTGACGTAGGTCATGTGGAATCTCACTTCCTTTCATTTGGAGATAGTGTTAGTGTTAGTGCAAGATAGGTGCATTGTTTGCACTAGAAGTACTATAGGCTTAGAAATCAGTTTGGACACACCCAATGGTAATCCTAGGGGACAAGGCACAAGTGGAAGCATGTTTCGGTCGGTTTGGAGAGAGTGCTAGTCTTGAGGCAAGATAGGTACATGATTTGCGCCGAACATACCAAAGGCTCGGAAATCAGTTTAGGTGCACCCGATGGAACTCCTAGGTCACGTGGGTCTTGCGGAGTCTCACTTCGGTCCGTTTGGAGACAGTGTTAGTGTCGGTGCAAGATTGGTGCATGGTTTGCGTCAAATGTTCTATAGGCTTAGAAATCATTTTGGACACACCCAATAGTACTCCTAGTTGATGAGGCTCAAATAGAAGCTTGTTCAGTCCGTTCGGAGATAGTGCTAATCTTGAAGCAAGATAGGTGCATAGTTTGCGCTTAACGTACCAAAGGCTCAAAAATCATTTTGGACGCACCCGATGGAACTCGTAGCAGATGTCAGTCATGTGGAATCCCACTTCTTTCTATTTGGAGACAGTGTTAGTGTCGGTATAAGATAGGTGCATGGTTTGCACTGGACGTACCATAGGCTCAAAAATTGTTTTGGATAGACCCGGGGGTACCACTAGGTAACGAGACTCAAGTGGAAGCTCGTTTTGGTCCATTTGAAGATAGTGCTAATCTTGATGCAAGATAGGTGCATGGTTTGCTTCAAACGTACCATAGGCTCAGAAGTCATTTTGTCTCACCCGATGGTACCACTAGGTGGCGAGGCTCAAGTGGAAGCTTGTTTCGGTCCTTTCGGAGATAGTGCTAATCCTGACACAAGATAGTTACACAGTTTGTGTCGTTCGTACCATAGGCTTAGAAATCATTTTGGATGCACCGATGGAACTCCTAGCTGACATGGGTCATGTGGGATCTCACTTCTTTTCATTTGGAGATAGTGTTAGTGTCAAATCAAGATAGGTGCATGGTTTGCACTAGAAGTACCATAGGCTCAGAAATCGATTTGGACACACCCAATGGTAATCCTAGGAGACGAGGCACAAGTGGAAGCATGTTTCGGTCTGGTTGGAGAGAGTGCTAGTCTTGAGGCATGATAGGAACATGGTTTGCGCCGAACATACCAGAGGCTCAAAAATCGTTTTGGGCACACCCGATGGAACTCCTAGGTCACATGGGTCTTGTGGAGTCTCACTTCGATCCGTTTGGAGATAGTGTTAGTGTCAGTGCAAGATTGGTGCATGGTTTGCGTCAAACGTACCATAGGCTCAGAAATCATTTTAGACACACCCAATAGTAATCCTAGTTGATGAGGCTCAAGTGAAAGCTCATTCGGTCCATTCAGAGATAGTGATATCTTTTGGCAAGATAGGTGCACAGTTTGCACTGAAGGTACCAAAGGCTTGGAAATCATTTTGGACGCACCCGATGGTACCACTAGGTGACGAGGCTCAATTGGAAGCTCGTTTTGGTCTATTTGGAGATAGTGCTAATCTTCATGCAAGATAGGTGCATGGTTTGTGTCAAACGTACCATAGGCTCAAAAGTCATATTGGCGCACCCGACGGTACCACTATTGGCGAGGCTCAAGTGGAAGCTTATTTTGGTCCTTTTAGAGATAGTGCTTATCTTGAAACAAGATAGTTGCACAGTTTGCGTCGTATGTACCATAGGCTTAAAAATCATTTTGGATGCACCGATGGAACTCCTAGGTGACGTGGGTCATGTGGAATCTCACTTCCTTTCATTTGGAGATAGTATTAGTGTCAGTGTAAGATAGGTGCATGGTTTGCACTAGAAGTACCATAGGCTCATAAATCAGTTTGGACACACCCAATGGTAATCTTAGGAGACGAGGCACAAGTGGACGCATGTTTCGGTCCATTTGGAGATAGTGCTAAGCTCGAGGCAAGATAGGTACTCGGTTTGTGCCGAACATACCAGAGGCTCAGAAATTCTTTTGGGCGCACCGGATAGAAGTTCTAGGTGTTGTGGGTCTTATGGTGTTTCACTTTAGTCCGTTTGGAGACAGTATTAGTGTCAGTGCAAGATTGGTGCATGGTTTGCGCTAAATGTACCGTAGGCTCCGAAATCATTTCGAACACACCCAATAGTACTCCTAGTTGACGAGGATCAAGTGGAAGCTCATTCAGTTCATTTGGAGATATGCTAATCTCGATGCAAGATAGGAGCACGGTTTGTGCTGAATGTACCAAAGGCTCAGAAATCATTTTGAACGCACCCGATAGAACTCAAGGTGATGTGGGTGATGTAAAATCTCACTTCTTTCTATTTGGAGACAGTGTTTGTGTCAGTGCAGGATAGGTTCAAGGTTTGCACTAGACGTACCATAGGCTTAGAAATTATTTTGGACGCGCTCGATGGCACCACTAGTTGACGAGGCTTAAGTTGAAGCTCGGAAATCATTTTGGACGCACAGATGGAACTCTTAGGTGATGTGGATCATGTGGAATCTCACTTTATTTTATTTGGAGATAGTGTTAGTGTCGGTACAAGATAGGAGCACGGTTTGCACTAGAAGTACCATAGGCTCAAAAATCGATTTGGACACACCCAATGGTAATCATAGGAAACAAGTCTCAAGTGGAAGCAAGTTTTGTTCCGTTTGGAGATAATGCTAATCTTGAGGCAAGATAGGTACACGGTTTGCACCCAACATACCAGAGGCTCGGAAATCATTTTGGGCGCACCCGATGGAACTTCTAGTTGATGTGGGTCTTGCGGAGTCTCACTTCGGTCCGTTTGGAGACAGTGTTAGTGTTGGTGCAAGATTAGTGCTTGGTTTGCACCAAAGTACCATAGGCTCAGAAATCATTTTGGACACAACCAATAGTACTCCAAGTTGACGAGGCTCAAGTGGAAGCTCATTCGGTCCATTTGGAGATAGTGCTAATCTTGATGCAAGATAGGTGCTCGGTTTGCGCTAAACGTACCAAAAGCTCAGAAATTGTTTTGAACGCACCTGATGGTACCACTAGGTGACGAAGCTTAATTGGAAGCTTGTTTTGATCTATTGGGGATAGTGCTAACCTTGATGCAAGATAGGTGCATGGTTTGCATCGAACGTACCATAGGCTTAGTTGTCATTTTGGACGCACTGATGGACCTCCTAGATGATGTGTGTCAGGTGGAATCTAACTTCTTTCCGTTTAGGGACAGTGTTAGTGTTGGTGCAAAATAGGTCCATGGTTTGCACTAGAAGTACCATAGGCTCAAAAATCAGTTTGGACACACCAAATGGTAATCCTAGGAGACGAGGCTCAACTGGAAGCATGTTTCGGATTGTTTGGAGATAGTGCTAATCTTGAGGCAAGATCAGCACGTGATTTGCGTTGAACGTACCTGATGGAACTTGTAGGTGATGTCAGTCATGTGGAATCTCACTTCTTTCTGTTTGGAGATAGTGTATGTGTCGGTGTAAGATAGGTGCATGGTTTGCAATAGACGTACCATAGGCTTAGAAATTATTTTGGATGCACCCGATGATACCACTAGGTGACGAGGCTCAATTGGAAGCTCGTTTCAGTCCTTTTGAGGATAGTGCTAATCTTGAAGCAAGATAGGTCTATGGTTTGCGTTGAACGTATCATAGGCTCAGATGTCATTTTGGACGCACCTGATGGAACCACTAGGTGACGAGGCTCAAGTGGAAACTTGTTTCGGTCCTTTTAGAGATAGTGCTAATCTTGACACAAGATAGGTGCACAGTTTGCGTCGTACGTACCATAGGCACGAAAATCGTTTTAGACGCACCGATGGAACTCCTAGATGATGTGGGTCATGTGGAGTCTCACTTCTTTCCATTTGGAGACAGTGTTAGTGTCGGTGCAATATAGGTGCATGGTTTGCACTAGAAGTACCATAGGCTCATAAATCGGTTTCGACACGCCTAATGATAATCCTACTAGACGAGGCTCAAGTGGAAGGATGTTTCAGACCATTTGGAGATAGTGCTAATCTTGAGGCAAGATAGGTACATGGTTTGCGCCAAACATGCCAAGGGCTTAGAAATCGTTTTGGGCACACCCGATGAAACTTCTAGGTGATGTGGGTCTTGTGGAGGCTCACTTTGGTCTGTTTAGAGATAGTGTTAGTGTCGGTGCAAGATTGGTGCACAATTTGCGCCAAATGTACCATAGGCTCATAAATCGTTTTGAACACACCCAATAGTACTCCTACTTGACGAGGCTCAAGTGGAAGCTCATTGGGTCTGTTTGCAGATACTGCTAATCTTGACACAAGATAGGTGTATGGTTTGCACTGAAAGTACCAAGGGCTCAGAAATTGTTTTGGACGCACCCGATGACCTCCTAGGTGACGTGGGTCATGTAGAATCCCATTTCTTTCTGTTTGGATGCACCCGATGGAAGTCCTAGCTGAAGTGGGTCATGTGGAATCATACATCAGTCCGTTTGGAGATGGTGTTAGTGTTAGTGTAAGATAGGTGCATGGTTTGCGCCAAACGTAACAAAGGCATAGAAATCATTTTGGACACACCCAATGGTACTCCTAAGTGACGAGGCTCAAGTGGAAGCATGTTTTGGTCCGTTTGGAGATAGTGCTAGTCTTGAGGGAAGATAAGTGCTCGGTTTGTGTCAAACGTATCGTTTTGAACGCACCCAATGGAACTCCTAGGTGATGTTAGTCATGTGGAGTCTCACTTATTTCTATTTGAAAACAATGTTCGAGTCCGTGCAAGATAGGTGCATGGTTTGTGCCAAACGTACCATCGCCTCAAAAATCATTGTGGACACACCTGATGGTACCACTAGGTGACGAGGCTCTGGCGGAGCTCGTTTTGGTCCTCTTGAAGATTGTTGTAATCTAATCTTAACGCAAGATAGGTGCATGGTTTGCGTCAAATGTACCTTTAGGCTTAGAAATCAATTTGGACACAAATGACGGAATTCCTAGGTGACTTGGGTCATGTGGAATCTCCCTTCTTTCTGTTTGGAGACAGTTTTAGTGTTGGTGCAAGATAGGTGCACAGTTTGCGCCAAACGTACATCGGCTCAGAAATTTTTTTGCACGCCCCTGATGGTAGTCCTCGGCAACAAGGCTCAAGTGAAAGCTTGTTTTGGTGCATTTGGAGATAGAGCTAATCTTAACGCAAGATAGGTGCACGGTTTGCGTCAAATGTAGCATAGGCTAGGATGTTGTTTTGGACGCATCCGATGGAATTCTAAGGTGACGTGGGTTATGTGAAATCTCACTTCTTTCTGTTTGGAGACAGTGTTACTGTTGGTCCAAGATAGGTGTATGGTTTGTGGTAGACATACCATAGGATTAGAAATCATTTTAGATGCACCCGATGGTACGACTAGGTGACGAGGCTCAAGTGGAAACTCGTTTCGGATTGTTTGGAGATAGTTCTAATCTTGATGCAAGATAGGTGTATGGTTTACGTCGAACGTACCATAGGCTCAAAAGTTTTTTAAACGCACCCGATGGAAGTCCTAGGTGATATGGGTCATGTGAAATCTCCCTTCTTTCCATTTGGATAAGTGTTAGTGTCGATGCAAGATAGGTGCACGGTTTGAGCCAGACGTACAAGCGTCTCAGAAGTCGTTTTGGATGCACCCGATGGTCTCCTAGTTAGAGGCTCAAGTGGAAGCTTGTTTCGGTCCATTTGGAGATAGTTCTAATGTTGACGTAAGATAGTTGTACGGTTTGCGCCGAATGTACCCTTAGGCTTAGAAATCAATTTGGACACACCCTATGGAACTCCTAGGTGACATGGGTCATGTGGAATCTCGCATCGGTCAGTTTGGAGATGGTATTAGTGTTGGTGTAAGATAAGTGCACAGTTGCACCAAACATACCATAGGCTCAGAAATCATTTTGGACACACCCGATGGTACTCCTAAGTGACGATGCTCAAGTGGAAACTCGCTTCGGTCCATTTGGAGATAGTGCTAATCTTGAGGCGAGATAGGTACATGATTTGCGATGAATATACCAGAGGCTCAAGATCGTTTTGGGCGTAGCCGATGGAACTTCTTGGTGACGTGGGTCTTTTGGAGTCTCGCTTTGGTCTGTTTGGAGATAGTGTTAGTGTCGGTGCAAGATTGGTGACCGGTTTGCGCCAAACGTACTATAGGCTTAGAAAACATTTTCGACACACCTAATAGTACTCCTAGTTGATGAGCCTCAAGTGGAAGCTCATTCGGTCCGTTTGGAGATAGTGCTAATCTTGATGCAAGATAGGTGCACGGTTTGTGCGAAATGTACCAAAGCCTCAGAAATTGTTTCGGATGCACCCCATGTAACTCCTTGGTGATGTGGGTCCTGTGGAATCTTGCTTCCTTCCATCTAGAGATAGTGTTAGTGTTAGTGCAAGATAGGTGCATGGTTTGCGCTAGACGTACCATAGGCTCAGAAATCATTTTTGGTGGGCCTCATGGTACCACTAGGTGACAAGGCTCAAGTGGAAGCTCGTTTCGGTCCTTTTAGAGATAGTGCTAATCTTAATACAATATAGGTGCACGGTTTGCGTCGTACGTACCATAGGCTTGGAAATCATTTTGGATGCACCTAATGGAACTCCTAGGTGACGTGGGTCTTGTGGAATCTCACTTCTTTCCATTTGGAGACAATATTAGTGTCAGTGGAAGATAGCTGCACGATTTGCGCCAAATGTATGATCAACACAGAAATCATTTTGGACACACCCAATGGCAAACCTAGGTGACGAGGCCCAAGTGAAAGCTCATTTTGGTCTGTATGGAGATAGTGCTAATCTTGATGAAAGATAGGTGCACGGTTTACGTCGAACATACCATAAGGCCCAAAAATTGTTTTGGATGCACCCGATGGAACTCCTAGGTGATGTGGGTCATGTGGAATTTCATTTGTTTCCATTTATGGACAGTGTTAGTGTCGATGCAAGATACGTGCATGGTTTGTGCTAGACGTACCATAGGCTCAAAAATCCTTTTCGACGCACCCGATGGTACCACTAGGTGACAAGGCTCATGTGGAAGCTCATTTCAGTACTTTTGGAGATAGTGCTTATCTTGATGGAAGATAGGTGCATGATTTGTGTCGAACGTATTGTTTTGGATGCACCAGATGGAACTCCAATGTGACATGAGTCATGTGGAATCTCACTTCTTTCTGTTTGGAGACAGTGTTAGTGTCTGTGATAGATAGGTGCACGATTTGCAAGATAGGTACTTCAAGGAGACAAGGCTCAAGTGTAAGCTTGTTTTGGTCCGTTTGGAGATAGTGATAATCTTGAGGCAAGATAGGTACAAGGTTTGCGCCGAACATACCAGAGTCTCAAAAATTGTTTCGGGCGCACCCAATGGAACTCCTTGGTGACATGGTTCCTGTGGAGTCTCACTTCAGTCTGTTTGGAGGCAGTGTTCATGTCGGTGCAAGATTGGCGCATAGTTTATGCCAAACGTACCACTGGCTCAGAAATTATTTTGGACACACCTAATAGTACTCCTACTTGACGAGGCTCAAGTAGAAGCTCATTCGGTCCGTTTAGAGATAGTGCTAATCCTGACACAAGATAGGTGCACGGTTTGTGCTGAACATAGCTGATGGAACTCCTAGGTGATGTGGGTCATATGGAATCTCACTTCTTTCTGTTTGGAGACAGTGTTGGTGTCGGTGCAAGAAGGTGCATAGTTTGGACTAGACGTACCATAGGCTCAGAAATTGTTTTGGACGTACCTGATGGTACCACTAGGCGACGAGGCTCAAGTGGAAGCTTGTTTCGGTTCTTTCAAAGATAGTGCTAATCTTGACACAAGATAGGTGCACGGTTTGTGCTGAACGTAGCTGATGGAACTCCTAGGTGACGTGGGTCATATGGAATCTCACTTCTTTCTGTTTGGAGACAGTGTTGGTGTCGGTGCAAGAAGGTGCATAGTTTGCACTAGACGTACCATAGGCTCAGAAATTGTTTTGGACGCACCTGATGGTACCACTAGGCGACGAGGCTCAAGTGGAAGCTTGTTTCGGTTCTTTCAAAGATAGTGCTAATCTTGACACAAGATAGGTCCACGATTTGCGTCGTACATGCCATAGGCTTGGAAATCATTTTGAACGAACCTGATGGAACTCCTAGGTGACGTGGGTCATGTGGAATCTCACTTCTTTCTATTTGGAGACAGTGTTAGTGTCGGTGCAAGATAGGGGCACGGTTTGCGCCAAACATACCATCGGCTCAGAAATTGTTTTGGATGCAACCGATGGTACTTCTAGATGACAAGGCTCAAGTGAAAGCTCATTTCGGTCTGTTTGGAGATAGTGGTAATCTGCATGCAAGATAGTGCATGGTTTGTGTTGAACGTACCATAGGCTAGGACGTTGTTTTGGATGCACCCAATAGAACTCCTAGGTGACATGGGTCATGTGGAATCTCACTTCTTTCTGTTTGGAGACAGTGTTAGTGTCGGTGCATAGTTTGCGCTAGACGTACCATAGGCTTAGAAATCGTTTTGGATGCACCCGATGGTACAACTAGGTGACGAGGCTCAAGTGAAAGCTCGTTTTAGTCTGTTTGGAGATAGTTCTAATCTTGACGCATGATGGGTGCAAGATTTGCGTCGAACGTACCATAGGCTCAGAAGTCATTTTGCACGCACCTGATGGAACTCCTAGGTGACATGGGTCATGTGAAATCTCCCTTCTTTCCATTTGGAGATAGTGTTAGTTTTGGTACTAGATAGGTGCATGGTCTGCGCCAAATGTACCATCGGCTCAAAAATCATTTTGGATGCACCTGATGGTACTCCTAGGTGAGAGGCTCAAGTGGAAGCTCATTTTGGTCCATTTAGAGATAGTGCTAATCTTTATGCAAGATAGGTGCATGGTTTGCGCCAAATGTACCCTTAGGCTTAGAAATTAATTTGGATGCACCCAATGGAACTCCTAGGTGACGTGGGTCATGTGAAATCTCGCATCCGTCTGTTTGGAGATGGTGTTAGAGTTGGTGTAAGATAGATGCACGGCTTGAGCCAAACGTACCATAGGCTCAGAAATCGTTTTAGACACGCCCGATGGTGCTCCTAGGTGAGAGGCTCAAGTGGAAGCTTGTTTCGATCTATTTGGAGATTGTTCTAATTTTGAGGAAAGATAGTACACGGTTTGCGCCGAATATACCAGAGGCTCGAAGTTGTTTTGGATGCACCGATGGAACTTCCAGGTGACATGGCTCTTTTGGGGTCTCGATTCAGTCCGTTTGGTGACAGCGTTAGTGTCAGTGCAAGAATGTTGAATGGTTTGCGCCAAACGTAAAATAGGTTCAGAAACCGTTTTGGGCACACCCAATAGTACTCCTACTTGATGAGCCTCAAGTGGAAGCTTGTTCGGTCCATTTGGAGTTAGTGCTAATATTGATGCAAGATAAGTGCATAGTTTTCGCTGAACGTACCAGAGGCTTAGAAATCATTTTGAACGCACCCAATGGAACTCCTAGGTGACATGGGTCAAGTGGAATCTCGCTTCTTTTCGTTTAGAGACATTATTAGTGTCAGCGCAAGACAGGTGCATGGTTCACGCTAGACGCACCATTGGCTTAGAAATCAGTTTGGATGCACCTGATGGTACACCTAGGGGATGAGGCTCAAGTGGGAGCTCATTTCGGTCCTTTCAAAGATTGTGCTAATATTGACATAAGATAGGTGCACGGTTTGCATCGTACATGCCATAGGCTCAGAAATCATTTTTGACGCACACAATGGAACTCCTAGGTGACATGGCTCATTTGGAATCTCACTTCTTTCCCTTTGGCAACAATGTTAGTGGCGGTGCAAGACAGGTGCACGGTTTGCACCAAACATACCATCAGCTCAAAAATTATTTTGGACACACCCGATGGTAATCCTTGGTGACACGGCTCAAGTGAAATCTCAATTCAATCCATTTGGGGATAGTGCTAATCTTAATGCAGGATTGGTGCATGGTTTGTGTTAGATGTACCATAGGCTCAGAAATCATTTTGGACGCACCCAATGGCACCACTAGGTGCAGAAGCTCAAGTGGAAGCTTGTTTCGGTTTATTTGGAGATAGTGCTAATCTTGATGCAAGATACGTGCATGGTTTGCGTCGAACGTACCATAGGCTCAAAAGCCATTTTGGACGCACCCGATGGTTCCACTAGGTGATGAGGCACAAGTGGAAGCTCGTTTCGGTCCTTTTAGAGATAGTTCTAATCTTGACACATGATAGGTGCACAGTTTGCGCGTACATAGCATAAGCTTAGAAATCATTTTGGACAGACCCAATGCAACTCCAAGGTGACATGGGTCATGTGGAATCTCACTTCTTTCCCTTTAGCGACAGTTTTAGTGTCGGTGCAAGACAGGTGCACAGTTTGCGCCAAACATACCATCAGCTCAAAAATTATTTTGGACGCACCCGATGGTAATCCTTAGTGACGCAGCTCAAGTGAAATCGACACGGAAATCATTTTGGACTCACCCAATGGAACCCTTAGGTGACTTTGGTCATGTGGATCTCACTTCTTTCTCTATGGAGACTGTGTTACTAACGGTGCAAGATTGGTGAACAGTTTGCACCAAACATACCAACTACTCAGAAATAACTGTGGACGCACCCGATAGTACACCAAGCTGACGAGGCTCAAGTGAAAGCTTGGTCCATTCTGAGATATTGGTAATCTTAATGCAAGATAGGAGCGTAGTATGTGTCGAACATATCATTTTGGACACCCCCGATGGAACTCCAAGGTGACATGAGTCATGTGGAATCTCACTTCTTTCTGTTTGGAGACAGTGTTAGTGTCAGTGCAAGATTGGTGCATGGTTTGTGTTAGATGTACCATAGGCTCAGAAATCATTTTGGACACACCCAATGGCACCACTAGGTGCAGAAGCTCAAGTGGAAGCTTGTTTCGGTTTATTTGGAGATAGTGCTAATCTTGATGCAAGATACGTGCATGGTTTGCGTCGAACGTACCATAGGCTCAAAAGCCATTTTGGACGCACCCGATGGTTCCACTAGGTGATGAGGCACAAGTGGAAGCTCTTTTCGGTCCTTTTAGAGATAGTTCTAATCTTGACACATGATAGGTGCACAGTTTGCGCGTACATAGCATAAGCTTAGAAATCATTTTGGACAGACCCAATGGAACTCCAAGGTGACATGGGTCATGTGGAATCTCACTTCTTTCCCTTTAGCGACAGTGTTAGTGTCGGTGCAAGACAGGTGCACAGTTTGCGCCAAACATACCATCAGCTCAAAAATTATTTTGGACACACCCGATGGTAATCCTTAGTGACGCAGCTCAAGTGAAATCGACACGGAAATCATTTTGGACTCACCCGATGGAACCCTTAGGTGACTTTGGTCATGTGGATCTCACTTCTTTCTCTATGGAGACTGTGTTACTAACGATGCAAGATTGGTGAACAGTTTGCACCAAACATACCAACTGCTCAGAAATAACTGTGGACGCACCCGATAGTACACCAAGCTGACGAGGCTCAAGTGAAAGCTTGGTCCATTCTGAGATAGTGGTAATCTTAATGCAAGATAGGAGCGTAGTATGTGTCGAACGTATCATTTTGGACACCCCCGATGGAACTCCAAGGTGACATGAGTCATGTGGAATCTCACTTCTTTCTGTTTGGAGACAGTGTTAGTGTCGGTGCAAGATTGGTGCATGGTTTGTGTTAGATGTACCATAGGCTCAGAAATCATTTTGGACGCACCCAATGGCACCACTAGGTGCAGAAGCTCAAGTGGAAGCTTGTTTCGGTTTATTTGGAGATAGTGCTAATCTTGATGCAAGATACGTGCATGGTTTGCGTCGAACGTACCATAGGCTCAAAAGCCATTTTGGACGCACCCGATGGTTCCACTAGGTGATGAGGCACAAGTGGAAGCTCGTTTCGGTCCTTTTAGAAATAGTTCTAATCTTGACACATGATCGGTGCACAGTTTGCGCGTACATAGCATAAGCTTAGAAATCATTTTGGACAGACCCAATGCAACTCCAAGGTGACATGGGTCATGTGGAATCTCACTTCTTTCCCTTTAGCGACAGTGTTAGTGTCGGTGCAAGACAGGTGCACAGTTTGCGCCAAACATACCATCAGCTCAAAAATTATTTTGGATGCACCCGATGGTAATCCTTAGTGACGCAGCTCAAGTGAAATCGACACGGAAATCATTTTGGACTCACCCAATGGAACCCTTAGGTGACTTTGGTCATGTGGATCTCACTTCTTTCTCTATGGAGACTGTGTTACTAACGGTGCAAGATTGGTGAACAGTTTGCACCAAACATACCAACTGCTCAGAAATAACTGTGGACGCACCCGATAGTACACCGAGCTGACGAGGCTCAAGTGAAAGCTTGGTCCATTCTGAGATAGTGGTAATCTTAATGCAAGATAGGAGCGTAGTATGTGTCGAACGTATCATTTTGGACACCCCCGATGGAACTCCAAGGTGACATGAGTCATGTGGAATCTCACTTCTTTCTGTTTGGAGATAGTGTTAGTGTCGGTGCAAGATTGGTGCATGGTTTGTGTTAGATGTACCATAGGCTCAGAAATCATTTTGGACGCACCCAATAGCACCACTAGGTGCAGAAGCTCAAGTGGAAGCTTGTTTCGGTTTATTTGGAGATAGTGCTAATCTTGATGCAAGATACGTGCATGGTTTGCGTCGAACGTACCATAGGCTCAAAAGCCATTTTGATCGCACCCGATGGTTCCACTAGGTGATGAGGCACAAGTGGAAGCTCGTTTCGGTCCTTTTAGAGATAGTTCTAATCTTGACACATGATAGGTGCACAGTTTGCGCGTACATAGCATAAGCTTAGAAATCATTTTGGACAGACCCAATGGAACTCCAAGGTGACATGGGTCATGTGGAATCTCACTTCTTTCCCTTTAGCGACAGTGTTAGTGTCGGTGCAAGACAGGTGCACAGTTTGCGCCAAACATACCATCAGCTCAAAAATTATTTTGGACACACCCGATGGTAATCCTTAGTGACGCAGCTCAAGTGAAATCGACACGGAAATCATTTTGGACTCACCCGATGGAACCCTTAGGTGACTTTGGTCATGTGGATCTCACTTCTTTCTCTATGGAGACTGTGTTACTAACGATGCAAGATTGGTGAACAGTTTGCACCAAACATACCAACTGCTCAGAAATAACTGTGGACGCACCCGATAGTACACCAAGCTGACGAG
Source organism: Saccharum spontaneum (assembly GCA_022457205.1). Lineage (NCBI taxonomy): Eukaryota > Viridiplantae > Streptophyta > Magnoliopsida > Poales > Poaceae > Saccharum > Saccharum spontaneum. Next base: position 15,630,376 of record CM039599.1, read on the forward strand.
GCTCAAGTGAAAGCTTGGTCCATTCTGAGATAGTGGTAATCTTAATGCAAGATAGGAGCGTAGTATGTGTCGAACGTATCATTTTGGACACCCCCGATGGAACTCCAAGGTGACATGAGTCATGTGGAATCTCACTTCTTTCTGTTTGGGGACAGTGTTAGTGTCGGTGCAAGATTGGTGCATGGTTTGTGTTAGATGTACCATAGGCTCAGAAATCATTTTGTACGCACCCAATGGCACCACTAGGTGCAGAAGCTCAAGTGGAAGCTTGTTTCGGTTTATTTGGAGATAGTGCTAATCTTGATGCGAGATACGTGCATGGTTTGCGTCGAACGTACCATAGGCTCAAAAGCCATTTTGGACGCACCCGATGGTTCCACTAGGTGATGAGGCACAAGTTGAAGCTCGTTTCGGTCCTTTTAGAGATAGTTCTAATCTTGACACATGATAGGTGCACGGTTTACGCGTACATAGCATAAGCTTAGAAATCATTTTGGACAGACCCAATGCAACTCCAAGGTGACATGGGTCATGTGGAATCTCACTTCTTTCCCTTTAGCGACAGTGTTAGTGTCGGTGCAAGACAGGTGCACAGTTTGCGCCAAACATACCATCAGCTCAAAAATTATTTTGGACGCACCCGATGGTAATCCTTAGTGACGCAGCTCAAGTGAAATCGACACGGAAATCATTTTGGACTCACCCAATGGAACCCTTAGGTGACTTTGGTCATGTGGATCTCACTTCTTTCTCTATGGAGACTGTGTTACTAACGGTGCAAGATTGGTGAACAGTTTGCACCAAACATACCAACTGCTCAGAAATAACTGTGGACGCACCTGATAGTACACCAAGCTGACGAGGCTCAAGTGAAAGCTTGGTCCATTCTGAGATAGTGGTAATCTTAATGCAAGATAGGAGCGTAGTATGTGTCGAACGTATCATTTTGGACACCCCCGATGGAACTCCAAGGTGACATGAGTCATGTGGAATCTCACTTCTTTCTGTTTGGAGACAGTGTTAGTGTCGGTGCAAGATTGGTGCATGGTTTGTGTTAGATGTACCATAGGCTCAGAAATCATTTTGGACGCACCCAATGGCACCACTAGGTGCAGAAGCTCAAGTGGAAGCTTGTTTCGGTTTATTTGGAGATAGTGCTAATCTTGATGCAAGATACGTGCATGGTTTGCGTCGAACGTACCATAGGCTCAAAAGCCATTTTGGACGCACCCGATGGTTCCACTAGGTGATGAGGCACAAGTGGAAGCTCGTTTCGGTCCTTTTAGAGATAGTTCTAATCTTGACACATGATAGGTGCACAGTTTGCGCGTACATAGCATAAGCTTAGAAATCATTTTGGACAGACCCAATGGAACTCCAAGGTGACATGGGTCATGTGGAATCTCACTTCTTTCCCTTTAGCGACAGTCTTAGTGTCGGTGCAAGACAGGTGCACAGTTTGCGCCAAACATACCATCAGCTCAAAAATTATTTTGGACGCACCCGATGGTAATCCTTAGTGACGCGGCTCAAGTGAAATCTCAGTTCAATCCATTTGAGGAAATTGCTAATCTTAATGCAAGATAGGACCACGGTATACGTCGAACGTATCATTTTGGACACCCCCGATGGAACTCCAAGGTGACGTGAGTCATGTGAAATCTCACTTCTTTCTGTTTGGAGACAGTATTAGTATTGGTGCAAGATTGGTGCATGGTTTGTGTTAGATGTACCATAGGCTCAGAAATCATTTTGGACGCACCCAATGGTACCACTAGGTGACGAAGCTCTAGTGGAAGCTCGTTTTGGTTTATTTGGAGATAATGCTAATCTTGATGCAAGATACGTGCATGGTTTGCGTCGAACGTACCATAGGCTCAAAAGTCATTTTGGACGCACCCATTGGTTCCACTAGGTGATGAGGCACAAGTGGAAGCTTGTTTCGGTCCTTTCAGAGATGGTTCTAATCTTAAAACAAGATAGGTGCACAATTTGCGCGTACATAGCATAGGCTCATTAATTGTTTTGGACAGACCCAATGGAACTCCTAGGTGACATGGGTCATGTGGAATCTCACTTCTTTCCCTTTGGCGACAGTGTTAGTGTCGGTGCAAGACAGGTGCACGGTTTGCGCTAAACATACCATCAGCTCAAAAATTATTTTGGACGCATCCGATGGTAATCCTTAGTGACGCGGCTCAAGTGAAATCGACACGAAAATCATTTTGGACTCACCCGATGGAACCCTTAGGTGACTTTGGTCATGTGGATCTCACTTCTTTCAATATGGAGACTGTGTTACTCATGGTGCAAGATTGGTGAACAGTTTGCACCAAACATACCAACTGCTCAGAAATAACTGTGGACGCACCCGATAGTACACCAAGGTGACGAGGCTCAAGTGAAAGCTTGGTCCATTCTGAGATAGTGCTAATCTTAATGCAAGATAGGAGTGCAATATGTGTCGAACGTATCATTTTGGACACCCCCGATGGAACTCCAAGGTGACGTGAGTCATGTGGAATCTCACTTCTTTCTGTTTGGAGACAGTGTTAGTGTCAGTGCAAGATTGGTGCATGGTTTGTGTTAGATGTACCATAGGCTCAGAAATCATTTTGGACGCACCCAATGGTACCACTAGGTGACGAAGCTCAAGTGGAAGCTTGTTTCGGTTTATTTAGAGATAGTGCTAATCTTGATGCAAGATACGTGCATGGTTTGCGTCGAACGTACCATAGGCTCAAAAGCCATTTTGGACACACCCGATGGTTCCACTAGGTGATGAGGCACAAGTGGAAGCTCGTTTCGGTCCTTTTAGAGACAGTTCTAATCTTGACACAAGATAGGTGCACAGTTTGCGCGTACATAGCATAGGCTTAGAAATCGTTTTGGACAGACCCAATGAAACTTCAAGGTGACATGTGTTATGTGGAATCTCACTTCTTTCCCTTTAGCTACAGTGTTAGTGTCGGTGCAAGGCAGGTGCACAGTTTGCGCCAAACATACCATCAGCTCAAAAATTATTTTGGACGCACCCGATGGTAATCCTTAGTGACGCGTCTCAAGTGAAATCTCAATTCAATCCATTTGAGGATATTGCTAATCTTAATGCAAGATAGGAGCACGGTATACGTCGAACGTATCATTTTTGACACCCCCGATGGAACTCCAAGGTGACGTGAGTCATGTGAAATCTCACTTCTTTCTGTTTGCAGATTGTTTTAGTGTCGGTGCAAGATTGGTGCATGGTTTGTGTTAGATGTACCATAGGCTCAGAAATCATTTTGGATGCACCCAATGGTACCACTAGGTGACGAAGCTCAAGTGGAAGCTCGTTTCGGTTTATTTGGAGATAGTGCTAATCTTGATGCAAGATACGTGCATGGTTTGCGTCGAACGTACCATAGGCTCAAAAGTCATTTTGGACGCACCTGTTGGTTCCACTAGGTGATGAGGCACAAGTGGAAGCTTGTTTCGGTCCTTTCAGAGATGGTTCTAATCTTAACACAAGATAGGTGCACAGTTTGCGCATACATAGCATAGGCTCAGAAATTGTTTTGGACAGACCCAATGGAACTCCTAGGTGACATGGGTCATGTGGAATCTCACTTCTTTCCCTTTGGCGACAGTGTTAGTGTTAGTGCAAGACAGGTGCATGGTTTGCGCTTAACATACCATCAGCTCAAAAATTATTTTGGACGCACCCGATGGTAATCCTTAGTGACACGACTCAAGTAAAATCGACTCGGAAATCATTTTGGACTCACCCGATGGAACCCTTAGGTGACTTTGGTCATGTGGATCTCACTTCTTTCTCTATGGAGATTGTGTTACTAACGGTGCAAGATTGGTGAACAGTTTGCGCCAAACATTCCAACTGCTCAGAAATAACTATGGACGCACCCTATAGTACACCATGGTGACGAGACTCAAGTGAAAGCTTGGTCCATTCTGAGATAGTGCTAATCTTTATCTAAGATCGGTGCACGGTTTGCGTCGAATGTAACATAGGCTCAGAAATCATTTTGGATGCACCTGATAGAACTCCTAGGTGACGTGGGTCATGTGGAATCTCTCTTCTTTTTTTTTGGAGACAGTGTTAGTGTCGGTAAAAGATAGGTGCATGGTTTGTGCTAGACGTACCATAGCCATAGAAATCATTTTGGATGTACCTGATGGTACCATTAGGTGATGAGGTTCTAGTGGAAACTCATTTTGGTCCTTTCCGTGATAGTTCAAATCTTGACGCAAGATAGGTGCACAGTTTGCGTTGAACGTACCATACGCTCAAAAATCATTTTAGACGCACCTAATGGAACTCTTTGGTGATGTGGGTCATGTGGAATGTCACTTCTTTCTCCTTGGAGAGAGTGTTAGTGTCGGTGCAAGATAGATGCACGGTTTGCGCCAAACGTACCATCGGCTTAGAAATCATTTTTGACAGACCGATGGTACTCCTAGGTGGTGTTGCACAAGTGAAAGCTTGTTTCGCTCCATTTGGAGATATTGCTAATCTTGACGCAAGATAGGTGCACGATTTGCGTCGAACGTACCATAGGCTCGGACATCATTTTGGACGCACCCAATGGAACTCCTAGGAGATGTGGGTCTTGTGGAATCTTGCTTCTTTTTGTTTGGAGAGAGTATTAGTGTCGGTGCAAGATAGGAGCATGGTCTGCGCTAGACGTACCATTGGCCTAGAAATCATTTCGGACGCACTCGATGGTACCACTAGGTGACGAGGCTCAAGTGGAAGCTCATTTCGATCCTTTCAGAGATAGTGTTAATCTTGACGCAAGATAGGGCACGGTTTGTGTCGTACATACCACATTCTCGAAATCATTTTGGACACACTCGATGGAACTCCTAGGTGACGTGAGTCATGTGGAATCTCACTTCTTTCCATTTGGAGATAGTGTTATTGTTGGTTCAAGATAGGTGCACATTTTGCGCTAACCGTACCATCGGCTCAAGTGGAAGCTCATTTTGGTCCTTTCGGAGATAGTGCTAATCGTGTCGTAAGAAAGGTGCATGGTTTGCGTCAAATGAACCATAGGCTTAGAAATCATTTTGGATGCAACCGATGGTACTCCTAGGTGATGAAGCTCAAGTGAAAGCTCATTTCAGTCTGTTTGGAGATAGTGGTAATCTTAATGCGAGATAAGTGCATGGTTTGTGTCGAACGTACCATAGGCTAGGACGTTATTTTGGACGCACCCGATAGAACTCCTAGGTGACGTGGGTCAAGTGGAATCTCACTTCTTTCCATTTGGAGACAGTGTTAGTGTCGGGTGCATGGTTTGCGCTAGACATGCCATAGGCTTAGAAATCATTTTGGATGCACCCGTTGGTACAACTAGTTGACGAGGCTCAAGTGGAAGATCATTTCGATCTGTTTGGAGATAGTTCTAATATTGACGCAGGATGGGTGCACAATTTGCGTCGAACATACCATAGGTTCAAAAGTCGTTTTGCACGCACCCGATGGAACTCCTAGGTGACGTGGGTCATGTGTAATCTCCCTTCTTTCCATTTGGAGACAGTGTTAGTTTCGGTACTAGATAGGTGCATGGTCTACGCCAAATGTACCATCGCCTGAGAAATCATTTTGGATGTACCTGATGGTACTCCTAGGTGAGAGGCTCAAGTGGAAGCTTGTTTTGGTCCATTTGGAGATAGTGCTAATCTTCATGCAAGATAGGTGCATGGTTTGCGCTAAATATACCCTTAGGTCTAGAAATCAATTTGGACACACCCGATGGAACTCCTAGGTGATGTGGGTCATGTGGAACCTCACATCAGTCCATTTGGAGATGGTGTTAGAGCTGGTGTAAGATAGATGCACGGTTTGCGCCAAACGTAACATAGGCTCATAATCGTTTTAAACACACCCGATGGTGCTCCTAGGTGAGAGGCTCAAGTGGAAGCTCGTTTTGGTCCGTTTGGAGATAGTGCTAATATTAAGGCAAGATAGGTGTGGGTTTGCACCGAATATACCTGAGGCTTGAAGTCGTTTTGGATGCACCCAATGGAACTTCTAGGTGACCTAGGTCTTTTGGGGTCTCACTTTAGTCCGTTTGGAGGTAGTGTTAGTGTCAGTGCAAGATTGCTGAATGGTTTACGCTAAACGAACCATAGGCTTAGAAATCATTTTGGGCACACCCAATAGTGCTCCTACTTGACGAGCCTCAAGTGGAAGCTCGTTCGGTCTATTTAGAGTTTATGCTAATCTTGATGCCAGATAAGTGCACGATTTGCGCTGGACGTACCAAAGGCTCAGAAATCATTTTGACGCACCCGATGGAACTCCTAGGTCACGCGTGTTAAGTGGAATCTCGCTTCTTTCCGTTTGGGGATAGTATTATTGTCCGTGCAAGATATGCGCATGGTTCACGCTAGATGTACAATTGGCTCAGAAATCAGTTTTAACGCACCTGATGGTACCACTAGGGGACAAGGCTCAAGTGGGAGCTCGTTTTGGTCCTTTCAGAGATAGTGCTAATCTTGACACAAGATAGGTGCACGGTTTGCATCGTACGTGCCATAGGCTCAGAAATCATTTTGGACGCACTCGATGGAACTCCTAGGTGACGTGGATCATGTGGAATCTCACTTCTTTCCATTTGGCGACTGTGTTAGTGTCGGTGCAAGATAGGTGCACGGTTTGCGCCAAACATACCATCAGCTCAAAAATTGTTTTGGACGCACCCGATGGTAATCCTTGGTGACGCGGCTCAAGTGAAATCTCATTCAATCCGTTAGGGGACAGTGCTAATCTTGATGTAAGATAGGAGCACGGTTTGCATCGAACGTATCATTTTGGACACTCGATGGAACTCGTAGGTGACGTGAGTCATGTTGAATCTCACTTCTTTCTATTTGTAGACAGTGTTAGTGTCGGTGCAAGATAGGTGCACGGTTTGCGCCAAACGTACCATCGGCTCAGAAATCATTTTGGACGCACCCGATGGTGCTCCTAGGTGACAAGGCTCAAGTGAAAGCTTATTTCGGTATATTTGAAGATAGTCTAATCTTGACGCAAAATAGGTGCTCGGTTTGCGCCAAACGTACCATAGGCTTGGACACCGTTTTGGACACACCTGATAGAACTCCTAGGTGACGTGGGTCATGTGGAATCTCACTTCTTTCTGTTTATAGATAGTGTTAGTGTCAATGCAAGATAGATGCATGGTTTGCGTTAGACATACCATGGTCTCAGAAATCATTTTGGACACACCCGATGTTACCACTTGGTGACGAGGCTCAAGTGGAAGCTCGTTTCGGTCTGTTTCAAGATAGTGCTAATCTTAATGCAAGATACGTGAATGGTTTGCGTCGAACATACCATAGGCTCAAAAGTCATTTTGGACGCACCCGATGGTTCCACTAGGTGACGAGGCACAGTTGGAAGCTCATTTCGGTCCTTTCAGAGATAGTTGTAATCATGACACAAGATAGGTGCACAGTTTGCGTCATATGAACCATAGGCTCGGAAATCATTTTAGACGGACCCAATGGAACTCCTAGGTGACGTGGGTCATGTGGAATCTCACTTCTTTTCGTTTGGTGACAGTGCTAGTGTCAATGCAAGATAGGTATATGGTTTGCAAGATAGGTACTCCTAGGTGACGAGGCTCAAGTGGAAGCTTGTTTCGGTTCGTTTGGAGTTAGTGCTAATCTTGATGCAAGATACTTGCATGGTTTGCGTCGAACGTACTATAGGCTTAGAAATCATTTTGGATGCACCTGAAGCTACCACTAGGTGACGAGGCCTAAGTGGAAGCTCGTTTCGGCCCTTTTTCGGAGATAGTGCCAATCTTGACACAAGTTAGGTGCATGGTTTGCGTTATACATGCCATAGGCTTAGAAATCATTTTGGCCGCACCCGATGGTAGTCCTAGGTGATGAGGCTCAAGTAGAAGCTCATTTTGGTCCGTTTAGTTTGTGCTAATCTTGAGGTAAGATAAGTACACGGTTTGTGTTGAATATACCAGAGGCTCAAAATCATTTTGGGCGCACTCGATGGAACTTCTAGGTGACGTGGGTCTTTTGGGGTCTCTCTTCGGTCCGTTTGGAGATAGTGATAGTGTTAGTGCAAGATTGGTGAATGGTTTGCGGCAATCGTACCATATGCCTAGAAATCGTATTGGACACACCCAATAGTACCCCTAGTTGATGAGCCTCAAGTGGAAGCTCGTTCGGTCCATTTGGAGCTAGTGCTAATCTTGATGCAAGATAGGTGCACAATTTGCACTGAATGTACCAAAGGCTCAAAAATCATTTTGAACGCACTTAATGGAACTCCTAGGTGACGTGGGTCATGTGAAATCTTGCTTCTTTCTATTTGGGACAATCTTAGTGTCATTGCAAGATAGGTGCATGGTTCGCGCTAGATGTACCATAGGCTCAGAAAATCATTTTGGACGCACCTGATGGTACCAGTAGGTGACGAGGCTCAAGTGGAAGCTCATTTTGGTCCTTTCGGAGATAGTGCTAATCTTGATGTAATATAGGTGCATGATTTGCGTCGTACGTACCATATGCTTGGAAATCATTTTGAACACACTCAATGGAACTCCTCGGTGACGTGGGTCATGTGGAACCTCACTTCTTTTCATGTGGAGACAATGTTAGTGTCAGCGCAAGATAGGTGAATGGTTTGCACTAGAAGTACCATAGGCTCAAAAATCGGTTTGGATGCTTCTGATGGTACCACTAGGTGACGAGGCTCAAGTGGAAGCTTGTTTTTGTCCTTTCGGTGATAGTGCTAATGTTGATGCATGATAGGTGCATGGTTTTGCGTCGGACGTGCCATAGGCTTAGAAATTGGTTTGGACGCAACCGATGGAACTACTAGGTGATGTGGGTCATGTGGAATTTCACTTGTTTCCATTTTGAGATAGTGTTAGTGTCGGTGCAAGATAGGTGCATTGTTTGAGCCAAATGTTCCATCAGCTCAAAAATTACTTTGGGCGCACCGGATGTTACTCCTACAGGTGATGAGGTTCAAGTGAAAGCTTGATTTTGTCTGTTTGGAGATAGAGCTAATCTTGACGCAAGATAGGTGTATGGTTTAAGTCAAACATACCATAGGCTCAGAAATCGTTTTGGACACACCCGATTGAACTCCGAGGTGATGTAGGTCATATGGTATCTCACTTCTTTTTGTTTGAGGCAGTGATAGTGTTAGTGCAAGATTGTTGCATAGTTTGCGCCAAACGTACCATCGACTCACAAATCGTTTTGGACGCACTCGATGCTACTCCCTAGTGATGAGGCTCAAATGGAAGCTCATTTCGCTAAGTTTGGAAATAGTGCTAATCTTGACGTAAGATAGGTGCGCAGTTTGTGGATATTCTATAGGCTCGTAAATCATTTTGGACGCACTCGCTGGTACTCCTAGGTGACGAGGCTCAAGTGAAAGCTCGTTTAGGTCCGTTTAGAGATAGTGGTAATTTTAACATAAGATAGGTGCATGATTTGCGTCGAATGTACCATAGGCTCAAAAATCATTTTGGACTCACCTGACGGAACTCCTAGGTAACGTGGGTCATGTGGAATCTCCCTTCTTTCTATTTGGGGATAGAGTTAGTGTGGGTGCAAGACAGGTGCACGGTTTGGGTCAAACGTACATCAGCTCAAAAATTGTTTTGGACGCACCCGATGGTACTACTAAGTGAGAGGCTGAAGTTGAAGCTCATTTTGGTCTATTTCGACATAGTGCTAATCTTGACTTAAGATAGGTATACAGTTTGCGTCTAACATACCATAGGATCGTAAATCATTTTAGATGCACCCGATAGTACTTCTAAGTGACGAGGCTCAAGTGAAAGCTCATTTTGATCCATTTAGAGATAGTGCTAATCTTGACACAAGATAGTTTCATGGTTTGCGCCAAATGAACCATTAGGCATGGAAATCATTTTGGACGCACCTGATGGAAGTCCTAGGTGATGAGGGTCATGTGGAATCTCACATCGGTTCGTTTGGAGATAGTGTTAGTGTCCGTGTAAGGTAGGTGCACGGTTTGCACTAAACGTACCATAGGCTTAGAAATCATTTTGGACACACCCAATGGTACTCCTAGGTGACAAGGCTCAAGATAGGTACACAGTTTGCGCCGAACATTCTAGAGGCTCAAAAATCATTTTGGGCACACCTGATGGAACTTCTAGGTGACATGGTTCTTTTGGAGTCTCACTTTGGTCCGTTTAGAGACATTGTTAGTGTCGGTGCAAGATAGGTGCACGGTTTGTGCCAAACGTACCAGAGGCTCAGAAATCATTTTGGATGTACTTGATGGTATCACTAGGTGACGAGGCTCAAGTGGAAGCTCCTTGCGGTCCTTTCAGAGATAGTGCTAATATTGACACAAGATAGGTGCACTGTTTACGTCGTACGTGCCATAGGCTCAGAAATCATTTTGGACACACCTGATGGAACACCTAGGTGATATGGGCCATGCGAATCTCAGTTCTTTTTGTTTAGAGACAGTGTTAGTGTTGGTGCAAGATAGGCGCACAGTTTGCGCCAAACATACCATAGGCACAGAGAATCATTTTAGAGGCACTCAATGTACTCCTAGGTAATAAGGCTCAAGTGAAAGCTTATTTCGGTCTGTTTCGAGATAGTGCTAATCTTGATGCAAGATTGGTGCACTGTTTGCGTCGAATGTACCAAAGGCTTGAAAAATCATTTTGGACACACCAGATGAAACTCCTAGGTGACGTGGGTCATGTCGAATCACGCTTCTTTGCATTTGGATACAGTGTTAGTGTTGGTGCAAGATAGCTGCATGGTTGCACTAGCCGTACCACAGGCTTAGAAATCATTTTGGACACACTTGATGGTACCACTAGGTGAAGATGCTCAAGTGGAAGCCCATTTCGGTCCTTTTGGAGATAGAGCTAATCTTGACGGAGGGTAGGTGCACGATTTGCATCGAACGTATTGTTTTGGACACAGCTGATGGAGCTCCTAGGTGAGGTGAGTCACATGGAATCGCACTTCTTTCTGTTTGGAGACAGCGTTAGTGTTAGTGCAAGATAGGTGCATGGTTTGCGCTAGATGTACCATACACTTAGAAATTGTTTTGCACGCACCTGATGGTACCACTAGGTGACGAGGCTCAAGTGGAAGCTCGTTTGGGTCCTTTCGGAGATAGTACTAATCTTGACACAAGATAGGTGCAGACTTACATTGTACGTACCATAGGCTTGGAAATTGTTTTGGACGCACTTGATGGAACTCGTAGGTGATGTAGGTCATGTGGAATCTCACTCTTTCTGTTTGGAGACAGTGTTAATGTCGGAGCAAGATAGGTGCACGGTTTGCGCCAAGCATACCATTGGCTTAGAAATCATTTTGGACGCACCCAATGGTACTCCTAGGAGACGAGGCTCAAGTGAAAGCCCATTTCTATCTATTTGGAGATAGTGCTAATCTTGACGTAAGATAGGTGCACGGTTTGTGTCGAACATACCGTAGGCTCAGAAATCATTTTGGACTCACTAGATAGAACTCCTAGGTGATGTGAGTCTTGTGGAATCTCGCTTCTTTCCATTTGGAGACAATGTTAGTATCAGTGCAAGATAGGTGCATGGTATGCGCTAGACGTACAATAGACTCAGAAACCATTTTGGACGCACTCGTTGGTACCACTAGGTGACGAGGCTCAAGTGGAAGCTCATTTCTGTCCTTTTGGAGATAGTGGTAATCTTGATGAAAGATAAGTGCACGATTTGTGATGAGGACATCATTGGCTCGAATATGACCATATTAACCACTTCTAAACTAAAGGTGCAACCATTCTATATGAGGCTTATCATTGATACATTTGATGAATTGGTACTGCACCATAATGTGTGTGTATTTTCATTTTTAGAATTACTTACATGGATGAAGAGAAGGTTCAATTGCATATGGAAAGAATGGAAGGTTAATGAAGTTGATTGGGGACCAAGCCCAAATATTCCTAATGTCATCCACCAAGCCACCACGTCACTTTTGGCTCAAAGAAAGAAAGAGTCCAAGTCCAACACGTTTTGGAAGATGAATTCAGACTGCAGAAGAGTCCCAACTTCTGACGGTTGCCATGACTTCATACGGACTCCGATTGGGACGTTCTAGGACTTTTTGGAAAGATTATCAAGTCTACTTTCCAACGGATCTGGACTCATGCCGATATCTTGTTAGATACGTCTGTAGTCCTCATTTTAATACCGAGACCTTTTCTATCCACGGTGCTGCGTCACCTGATTGTTGCCCGATGGGCCGTGTATCAAGTGGGGCCCAATAGGGGCGTGTCCTAGGGTTGTGGGATAACCCCCACCACGTCTAGGTCATCCTCTACCCTCTCATATACCTCTATAGCCGCCATAAAGAGATTGGGGTTTTTGTTTTGATGTAAGTTTAGCTCCTGCTACTTCCTGGTAGACACATGTGTTGGTTAGACCATCTGTTCTACTCGATCGGGAACCCCACCTCTATGTGTATTAGATCTAAAACTTCATCTTATATTTGCAATTGAGTGCTTGTTCTACTTGTTCTTGCTTGTTCTTCGATTGCTTGCAGGAATAACCCTATTGGTTTGGTTGGTTGTGATCCGCAAGATCGTGACAACCACTGGAATTGGTGTATCGATCGCTAAGGCGCAGCGTCCTTGGATGGTTGTAGTCGGGTCGTGAATGTCTCTCCAGTGAAATCGAAGTTATCCTTCTCCACTGAAAGATTGCGACACACATACTCTTATCAGTTGGTAATCAGAGCAAGGTTGATCGGTGAGAGACTTCCAATCCTTCGCTGTTTTTAATTTCCTATAGTCTAGAAAAGCCAAAAAACAATTAGTAGATTAGGGTTCCGTAATCCTATAGACCTTTTGAGCCTTTGCTAGCACTGCTTAATAGGGCTTGTTGAGTCATCGGTTGCATCGGTTGCGTCGAGTTGCTGGTCTTAGTTTTAGGCTTTTAGAGTTTTGAGTTCTTGTCAAGTTTTGGTCACTATCAATTATATACATATCCGCTGCCATCACCACCACCATACATATCTCCACTACACCATATACATCTCCATTGCAATCATTACTACCATATTCATCTTTGTTGCACCATATCCATCCACGCTATTTTTTTCACACCGAGAAAATCTGATTTGGGCGCACCGAGAAAATCTGATTTGGGCGCACAAAGAAAAATCTGAGTTGCTAGTTCTTTTCTTGTTACTCCCCAAAAAGATAAATACATTATAAGTTGATGTTCTAAACTATGTTTTGTTAAGTTCAGATTCGTCTTGTGCAAAGTAAAAGAAAAGAAGTAGAAGAAGAGAATTCAAGAAAAGACAAAAGAAAAAAGAAAGAGAAAGAGAAAAGAAAGAAAAGAAGAGAGGAGGAAAAGAGGGAGAGTGATAGCTTGCTGTTCTTGTGCCTTTTTCCTACTATACCGTGACTTCATTTGTGTCCAGGCTCGCATCTCTAGCACGGTCTAGCCTAGGACCAGCACGGTACCATCATTGAACGATTTCTCAACTTGCTTTTTGTGACTAACGTGGTGCTAGTACTTCCTTGTACATTAATTTGAGCCCTCCTATAGCTCCACATATTCGACTACAGCTTGATAGGTGTTGTTGCTGCGGTGTCGATACACTATTTTCTAGGTTTGCAACTTGTTGGTAACCGCCACCTCCTGTTGGGCTTGGTAAGAACTTATAAGAGCTTGTTTGAACAGGTTGAGAGTGAGAGAATTACAACAACCACATCCTAGTAGTTGATAGGGGCATAAATATTATTGTGGATGTTTCTTGTTTTCTTCTAATCATGGTAGGAATCCACATGGAAATACAAGATGATCAGGTTGTATATTCTCATCAGTTTGCTAAAGGTATGGCAAGAGATAAGATGCGACTCATGAGGTATGTGATGTTTTGCTTGATAGAATAAAATCTGCACTACCTAGTTTTGAAGGAAAGTATGATCCTCATGCATATATTCAATGGGAGCTAAATGTAAACAATGAATTTAAAAAGCTTGATCTATCAGAAAATCAAAAGGTTAGAGTCGCTTCTAGTGTTTTTACTAAATATGCTTTAACTGAATGGAAACACCTTTGTAGATTTGGTAAAGCCTCTCAAACATGGAAAAATGTGAAAAGACATTTTAGAAATGTTTTTGTACCTGAATATTATTCTGAAATTTTGTTTAGAAAGTTGCAATCTATAAAACAAGAGAACAAAACTGTAGCAGAATACTTGGATAGACTAAAATCATGTTTGCTGCGTTGTGGCTTAGAAGAAACTGGTGAACTTTTGGAACATATATTTTTGCAAGGTCTTAATGAGGAAATTCAGAATATTCTTGTTGATAAACATTATAACTCTTTTGATGAGTTGTTTGATCTTGCTTGTGATTATGAAAGAAATCTCAAAATGGATCTAGCAAATACAAAAGAAGCACTTGCCTCTCCAATAACTAACAACTTGCAGCAAGTAGACATCAATATTCAAATGGAGAGCAAGAAATTTGGGATATTAGGTGACTCATTTCAGGAAGAGAATCCTGCTGCTTGTACAACCTTTGAGAAGAGCAGCAAAGGTAAGTCAAATGTTCATAACAAAAATCAAGGTGAGTATGCTTTAGTTGAACTGTATTTGTCCACTAATCGTGCTAGCATAGAGAAATCAATTGTGGAACCAGTTACTGATTTTCCCTTGTCACACATTGATATGCTTAATCTTCCTTGTGATACAGAAGGGTTGTGTGCTAACACATTAGCTATATCCATACCACAACTAGTGAATAAAGCAAAAAATTCTAAATCAATGTGTGCTGAATTCAAGCATGTTATTCATATTACAAATGAAAATGAAGAAACTCAAATGTTGTCATCTTTACATACAATGGCGTATATTGAATTTGATGATCTTTGTGAGCTTAGCTACTTAGAGAATAATCTGTTTGCTAGATTTGAATTGCCATGTTCTCGTAATATTAGTTTTCATGCTATTGGCAAATATAATTGTAAACATGACTATATGATACACCGAATTTACATTTGTTCAAATATGAAACCCCCTATTATTATGCAAAAATATGATCAATCTGAGAAATGCACTATCTACAACCATACCATGTCGAGTTTCCCTTGTTTGGTTGGAAAGAAACAGGATAACTCTCAAGAAGGGGAGAATGGTTCGGTATTACCTACAACATGCCCTCCACCAATGGTCAAACCGAGGACGGTTTGCTGTCAAGAAGGGGAGAATGATGAGGACATCATTGGCTCGAATATGACCATATTAACCACTTCTAAACTAAAGGTGCAACCATTCTATATGAGGCTTATCATTGATACATTTGATGAATTGGTACTGCACCATAAAGTGTGTGTATTTTCATTTTCAGAATTACTTACATCGATGAAGAGAAGGTTCAATTGCAGATGGAAAGAATGGAAGGTTAATGAAGTTGATTGGGGACTAAGTCCAAATATTCCTAATGTCATCCACCAAGCCACCACGTCACTTTTGGCTCAAAGAAAGAAAGAGTCCAAGTCCAACACGTTTTGGAAGATGAATTCGGACTACAGAAGAGTCCCAACTTCCGACGGTTGCCATGACTTCATACGGACTCCGATTGGGATGTTCTAGGACTTTTTGGAAAGCTTATCAAGTCTACTTTCCAACGGATCTAGACTCATGCCGATATCTTGTTAAATACGTCTGCAGTCCTCATTTTAATACCGAGACCTTTTCTATCCACGGTGCTGCGTCACCTGATTGTTGCCCGATGGGCCGTGTATCAAGTGGGGCCCAATAGGGGCGTGTCCTAGGGTTGTGGGATGACCCCCACCACGTCCAGGTCATCCTCTACCCTCTCATATACCTCCATAGCCGCCACAAAGAGATTGGGGTTTTTATTTTGATGTAAGTTTAGCTCCTGCTACTTCCTGGTAGACACATGTGTTGGTTAGACCATCTGTTCTACTCGATCGGGAACCCCACCTTTATGTGTATTAGATCTGAAACTTCATCTCATATTTGCAATTGAGTGCTTGTTCTACTTGTTCTTGCTTGTTCTTTGATTGCTTGCAGGAATAACCCTAGTGGTTTGGTTGGTTGTGATCCGCAAGATCGTGACAACCACTGGAATTGGTGTATCGATCGCTAAGGCGCAGCGTCCTTAGATGGTTGTAGTCGGGTCGTGAATGTCTCTCCAATGAAATCGAAGTTATCCTTCTCCACCGAAAGATTGGGACACACATACTCTTATTCAGTAGACTTGATAAGCTTTCCAAAAAGTCCTAGAACGTCCCAATCGGATTCCGTATGAAGTCATGGCAACCGTCGGAAGTTGAGACTCTTCTGTAGTCCGAATTCATATTCCAAAACATGTTGGACTTGGACTCTTTCTTTCTTTGAGCCAAAAGTGACGTGGTGGATTGGTGGATGACATTAGGAATATTTGGACATGGTCCCCAATCAACTTCATTAACCTTCCATTCTTTCCATATGCAATTGAACCTTCTCTTCATCCATGTAAGTAATTCTGAAAATGAAAATACACACACTTTATGGTGCAGTACCAATTCATCAAATGTATCAATGATAAGCCCCATATAGAATGGTTGCACCTTTAGTTTAGAAGTGGTTAATATGGTCATATTCGAGCCAATGATGTCCTCATCAATTTGCGTCGAATGTATCCATTTGGATGCACCCGACGGAACTCCTAGATGACGTAGGTCTTGTGGAATCTCACTTCTTTCTGTTTGGAGATGGTGTTAGTGTTCGTGCAAGATAGGTGCATGCTTTGCGCCAAACGTTCCATCGGCCTAGAAATCATTTTGGAGCAACCCGATGATACTCCTACGAGACAAAGCTCAAGTGAAAGATCATTCGGTCCTTTTAGAGATAGTGCTAATCTTGATGAAAGATAGGTGCACGGCTTGCTTCAAACGTATCATTTTGGATGCATTCGATGGAACTCCTAGGTGACACGAGTCATGTGGAATCTTACCTTTATCTGTTTGGAGACAGTGTTAGTGTCGGTGAAAGATAGGTGCACGGTTTGCGCCAAACGTACCAATGGCTCAGAAATAGTTTTGGACGCACCCGTTGGTACTTCTAGGTGACGTAGGTCATATGGAATCTCACTTTTTTCCATTTGGAGACAGTGTTAGTGTTGGTGGAAGATGGGTGCATGGTTTGCGCTAGACGTATCATAGGCTTAGAAATTGTTTTGGACACACCTGATGTTACCGCTAGGTGACGAGGCTCAAGTGGAAGCTCGTTTCGGTCCTTTTGCAGATACTTCTAATCTTGACACAAGATTGGTCCACTGTTTGCATCGTACGTGCCATAGGCATGAAAATCATTTTGGACGCACCCGATGGAACTCCTAGGTGACGTTGGTCTTGTGCAATCTCACTTCTTTCCATTTGGAGTTGGTGTTAGTGTCAGTGCAAGATAGGTGCATGGTTTGTGCCAAACATACCATAGGCTAAGAAATCGCTTTGGATGCACCTGATGGTACTCCTATGAGACGAGGCTCAAGTGAAATATCATTTTGATCCATTTGGAGATAGTGGTAATCATGACGCAAGATAGGTGCACGGTTTGTGTCGAACGTACCATAGGCTCAGAAATCATTTTGGATGCACAAGATGGAACTCGTAGGTGACGTGGGTCATGTGGAATCTTGCTTCTTTCTGATTGGAGATAGTGTTAGTGTCGGTGCAGGATATGTGGTTTGCGCTAGATGTACCATATGCTCAAAAATCATTTCAGACACACTCAATGGTACCACTAGGTGACGAGGCTCAAGTGGAAGCTCATTTCGGTCCTTTTGGAGATAGTACTAATCTTGACGAAAGATAGGTGCATAGTTTGCGTTGAACATATCATTTTGGATGCACCCGATGGAATAATTAGGGGACATGAGTCATGTGGAATCTCACTTCTTTCTATTTGGAGATAGTGTTAGTGTCGGTGAAAGGTAGGCGCACTGTTTGCGCCAAGCATACCATCGGCTCAGAAATCATTTTGGACACACTCGATGGTACTCCTACGAGATGAGGCTCAAGTGAAAGCACATTTCGGTCAGTTTGGAGATAGTTCTAATCTTGATGCAAGATAGGTGCACGGTTTGCGTCGTACGTACCATCAGCTCAGATATCATTTTGGATGCATCCGATGTTACTCTTGGGAGACGAGGCTCAAGTGAAAGCTTGTTTCGGTCCGTTTGGTGGTAGTGCTAATCTTGACGCAAGATAGGTGCAAGTTTTGCGTCGAACATACCATAGGGTCAAAAATCATTATGGATGCACTAGATGGAACTCCTAGGTGTCATGTGGAATCTTGCTTCTTTTCGTTTAGAGACAGTGTCAGTATTGGTGCAAGATAGGTGCATGGTTTGTGCTAGATGTACCATAGGCTCAGAAATCATTTTGGATGCACTCGATGGTACCACTAGGTCATGAGGCTCATGTGGAAGCTCGTTTCGGTCCTTTTGGAGACAGTGCTAGTCTTGACGGAAGATGGGTGCACGGTTTGCGTCGAACATATCATTTTGGACGCAGCTGATTGAGCTCCTAGGTGATGTGAATCATGTGGAATCTCACATCTTTCTATTTGGAGACAACGTTAGTGTCGGTGCAAGATAGGTGCATGGTTTGCGCTAGACGTACCATAGGCTCAGAAATTGTTTTGGACGCACCCGATAGTACTCCTAGGAGATGAGGCTCAAGAGAAAGCTCATTTCGGTCTGTTTAGAGATAGTGCTAATCTTGATGCAAGATAGGTGCATGGTTTGCGTCGAACGTACCGTAGGCTCAGAAATCATTTTGGACTCACCGGATGGAACTCCTAGGTGACGTGGGTCATGTGGAACCTCGCTTATTTCCATTTGGAGGCAGTGTTAGTGTTAGTGCAAGATAGGTGCATGGTTTGCGCTAGACATACCATAGACTCAGAAATCATTTTGGACGCACTCGATGGTACCACTAGGTGACGAGGCTCAAGTGGAAGCTCGTTTCGGTCCTTTTGGAGATAGTGCTAGTCTTGACAGAAGATAGGTGCACGGTTTGCGTCGAACGTATCATTTTGGATGCACCTGATGGAACTCCTAGGTGACATGAGTCATTTGGAATCTCACTTCTTTTTGTTTGGAGACAGTGCTAGTGTCAGTGAAAGATAGGTGCATGGTTTGCGCCAAACTACCATCGGCACAGAAATCATTTTGGGTGCACCCGATGGTACTCCTAGGAGACGAGGCTCAAGTGAAAGTTCATTTTGGTCTGTTTGGAGATAGTGGTAATCTTCATGCAAGATAGGTGCATGGTTTGCGTCGAATGTACCATAGGCTCGGAAATCATATTGGACACACCAGATGGAACCCCTAGGCGATGTGGGTCATGTGGAATCTCGCTTCTTTCCATTTGGAAATAGTGTTAGTGTTGGTGGAAGATAGGTGCACGGTTTGCGCCGAACGTACCATCGGCTCATAAATCATTTTGGACGCACTCAATGGTACTCCTAGGTGACAAGGCTCAAGTGAAAGCTCATTTCGGTCCGTTTGGAGATAGTGCTAATCTTGACAGAAGATAGGTGCATGGTTTGCGTCGAAAGACCATTTTGGATGCATCTGATGGAACTTCTTTCTGTTTGGAGACAGTGTTAGTGTCGGTGCAAGATAGGTGCATGGTTTGCTCTTGACATATCATAGGCTTAGAAATTGTTTTCGATGCACCTAATGGTACCACTAGGTGATGAGGCTCAAGTGGAAGCTCGTTTTGGTCCTTTTGGAGATAGTCTTAATCTTCACACAAGATAGGTGCACGGTTTGCATTGAACGTATCATTTTGCATGCACCCGATGGAACTCCTAGGTGATGTGAGTCATTTGGAATCTCACTTCTTTTTGTTTGGAGACAGTGCTAGTGTCAATGAAAGATAGGTGCATGATTTGCGTCAAATGTACCATAGGCTCAAAAATCATTTTAGACACGCCAGATGAAACTCCTAGGCAACGTGGGTCATGTGGAATCTTGCTTCGTTCCATTTGGAGACAGTGTTGATGTCGGTGCAAGATAGGTGCATAGTTTGAACTTGACGTACCATAGACTTAAAAATTATTTTAGACGCACTCGATGGTACCACTAGGTGACGAGGCTCAAGTGGAAGCTCGTTTTGGTCCTTTTGGAGATAGTGCTAATCTTGACGAAAGATAGGTGCACGGTTTGCGTTGAACATACTATTTTGGATGCACCCGATGGAACACCTAGGCAACGTGAGTCATGTGAAATCTCACTTCTTTCTGTTTGGAGACAATGTTAGTGTCGGTAAAGAATAGGTGCACGGTTTGTGCTAAACATACCATCGGCTCAGAAATCATTTTGGACACATCCGATGGTACTCCTAGGTGACAAGGCTCACGTAAAAGCTTATTTTGGTCTGTTTGGAGTTAGTGCTAATCTTGACAGAAGATAGGTGCACGGTTTACATTGAACAACCGTTTTGGATGCACTTGATGGAACTACTAGGTGACGCGAGTCATGTGGAATCTAACTTCTTTCTATTTGGAGATAGTGTTAGTATCAGTCCAAGATAGGTGCATGGTTTACACTTAACATACCATAGGTTCAGAAATTGTTTTCAATGCACCTGATGGTACCACTAGGTGACGAGGCTCAAGTGGAAGGTCGTTTCGGTTCTTTTGGAGATAGTCATAATCTTGACACAACATAGGTGCAAACTTTACATCATACGTACCATAGGCTCAGAAATCATTTTAGACGCCCCCGATGGAACTCCTAGGTGATGTGGGTCATGTGGAATCTCACTTCTTTCCATTTAGAGATAGTGTTAGTGTCAGTGCAAGATAGGTGCATGGTTTGCCTAAACGTACCATCGGCTCTAAAATCATTTTGGATGCACCCAATAGTACGTCCGAGTGAAAGCTCATTTCGGTCCGTTTAGAGGTAGTGCTAATCTTGACGTAAGATAGGTGCACGGTTTGCGTCGAATGTACTATTGGCTCAAAAAGTGTTTTGGACGCACCTAATGAAACTACTAGGTGATGTGGGTTAAGTGGAATCTCACTTCTTTCTGTTTGGAGATAGTATTAGTGTCGGTGCAAGTCAGGTGCATGGTTTGTGCTAGACGTACCATAGGCTCTGAAATTGTTTTGGACACACCTGATAGTACCACTAGGTGACGAGGCTCAAGTGAAAGCTCGTTTTGGTCCTTTTAGAGATAGTGCTAATCTTGACACAAGATAGGTGCACGGTTTGCATCATACATGCCATAGGCTCGAAAATCATTTTGGACGTACCCCATGGAACTCCTATGTGATGTAGGTCTTCTGGAATCTCACTTCTTTCTATTTTGGAGAGAGTGTTAGTGTCAGTTCAAGATAGGCGCACGGTTTGCGCCAAATGTACCATCAGCTCAGAAATCATTTTGGACGCACCCGATGGTATTCCTATGAGACGAGGCTAAAGAGAAAGCGCATTTCATTCTGTCTAGAGATAGTGCTTATCTTGACCCCAAGATAGGTACACCGTTTGTATCGAACGTACCATAGGCTCGGAAATCCTTTTGGACGCACCAGATGGAACTCTTAGGTGACGTGGGTCATGTGGAATCTCGTTTCTTTCCATTTAGAGACAATGTTAGTGTCGGTGCAAGATAGGTGCGTGGATTGCGCTAGACATACCGTAGGCACATAAAATCATTTTGGACACACTCAATGGTACCACTCGGTGACGACGCTCAAGTGGAAGCTCGTTTCGGTCCTTTCGGAGATAGTGCTAATCTTGACGGAAGATAGGTGCACGGTTTGCATCGAACGAATCGTTTTGGACATAGCCGATGGAGCACATAGGTGACGTGAATCATGTGGAATATCACTTCTTTCTATTTGGAGATAGTGTTAGTATCGGTGCAAGATAGGTGCATGGTATGCGAAAAATGCACCATCGGCTCAGAAATCATTTTGGACACACCCGATGGTACTTCTAGTTAATAAGGCTCAAGCAAAAGCTCATTTCAGTCTGTTTGGAGATAGTGATAATCTTGACACAAGATAGGTGCACGGTTTGCGTCGTATGTACTATTGGCTTAGAAATTGTTTTGGATGCACCCAATGGAAGTCCTAGGTGACGTGGGTCATGTGGAATCTCACTTCTTTCCGTTTGGAGACAACATTAGTGTCAGTGCAAGATAGGTGTATGATTTGTGCTAGACGTCCCATAGGCTCAGAAAATGTTTTGCACGCACCTGATTGTAGCACTAGGTGACGAGGTTCAAGTGGAAGCTCGTTTCGGTCCTGTCAGAGATAGTACTAATCTTGACACAAGATAGGTGCACGGTTTATGTCGTACGTACCATAGGCTCAGAAATTATATTGGACGCACCCAGTGGAACTCCTAGGTGACGTGCGTCATGTGAAATCTCACTTGTTTTTGTTTGGAGACAGTGTTAGAGTCAGTGTAAGATAGGTGTACGGTTTGCGCCAAACGTACCATCAGCTCAGAAGTCATTTTGAACGCGCCTAAAGTACTGCTAGGTGACTAGGTTGAAGTGAAAGCTTGTTTCCATCCGTTTGGTGATAGCGCTAATCTTGACACAAAATAGTTGCACGGTTTGCGCCGAATGTACCATAAGCTTGAATATCATTTTGGATGCACTTGACAGAACTCCTAGGTGACGTGGATCATGTGTAATCTCACTTCTTTCCATTTGGAGATAGCGTTAGTGACAGTGCAAGATAGGAGCATGGTTTGCGCAAGACATACCATAGGCTCAGAAATTATTTTGGACGCACCTGATGGTACCACTAGGTGACGAGGCTCAAGTGGAAGCTTGTTTCGGTCCTTTCTGAGATAGTCCTCATCTTAACACTAGGTAGGTGCATGGTTTACGCCTACGTACCATAGGCACGAATATCATTTTGGACGCACCTGATATTACTCCTAGGAGACGAGGCTCAAGCGACAGCTCATTTTGGTCCGTTTGGAGTTAATGCTAATCTTAACGCAAGATAGGTGCACGGTTTGTGTCGAACGTACCATAGGCTCTAAAATCATTTTGGATACACCAGATGGAACTCCTAGGTGACGTGGGTCATGTGGAATCTTGCTTCTTTCTATATGGAGACAGTGTTAGTGTCGGTGCAAGATAGGTGCATGGTTTGCGCTAGACGTACCATAGACTCAGAAATTATTTTGGACGCACTCGATGGGACCACCAGGTGATGAGGCTCAAGTGGAAGCTCGTTTTAGTCCTTGTGGAGATCATGCTAATCTTGACGGAAGATAGGAATGTATTAGTTTTGATGCACCCGATGGAACTCCTAGGTGACATGAGTCATGTGGAATCTCACTTCTTCCTGTTTGGAGACAGTGTTAGTGTCGGTGCAAGATAGGTGACCAGTTTGTGCCAAATGTACCATCAGCTCAGAAATCGTTTTGGACACACCCGATGGTACTCCTAGGTGACAAGGCTCAAGTGAAAGCTCATTTCAGTCTGTTTGGAGATAATGCTAATCTTGATGCAAGATAGGTGTACGGTTTGCGTCAAACGTACTATAGGCTCAGAAATCATTTTGGATGGACCCAATGAAACTCCTAGGTGATGTGGGTCATGTGGAATCTCACTACTTTCCGTTTGGAGATGGTGTTAGTGTCGGTGCAAGATAGGTGCATGGTTTGCGCTAGACGTGCCATAGGCTCAGACATAGTTTTAGACACACCCGATGGTCCCACTAGGTGACGAGGCTCAAGTGGAAGTTCGTTTTGGTCCTTTCGGAGATGGTGCTAATCTTGACACAAGATAGGTGCACGGTTTGTCGTACGTGCCATAGGCTCGTAAATCATTTTGGACGCACCCGATGGACCTCCTAGGTGATGTAGTGCTTGTGGAAACTTACTTCTTTCCATTTGGATACAGTGTTAGTGTCGGTGGAAGATAGGTGCACGTTTTGTGCTAAGCGTACCTTTGGCTCATAAATCATTTTGGATGCACCCGATGGTACTCCTATGTGAGAAGGCTCAAGTGAAAGCTCGTTTCGGTCTGTTTGGATATAGTGCCAACCTTGGCACAAGATTGTTGGACGGTTTGCATTGTACATACTATATGCTTGGAAATCATTTTGGATGCACCCAGTAGAACTCCTAGGTGATGTGGGTCATGTGGAATATCCCTTTTTTCTATTTGGAGACAGTGTTAGTGTCGGTTTTTGAGCCTATGGTAAGTTTAGCGCAAACCGTGCACCTATCTTACACTGACACTAACACCGTCTCCAAATGAACCGATGCGAGATTCCACATAACCCATGTCACCTAGGAGTTCCATCGGGTTTGTAAAAAATGATTTCCAAGCTTGTTGGTACATCGGGTGTGTCTGAAATGATTTACAAGCATAATGGTACATTCGGTGCAAACCGCCCACCCATCTTGCGTTAAGATCAACACTATGTCCAAATAGACTGAAACGAGCTTTCACTTGAGCCTCGTCTCCTAGGAGTACCATTGGGTGCCTCCAAAATGATTTTTGAGGCTATGGAACGTTCGGTCCAAACCGTGCACCTATCTTGTCTCAAGATTAGCACTATCTCCAAACAGACCGAAATGAGCTCCATTTGAGCCTCATCACCTAGGAGTACCATCGGGTGTGTCCAAAATGATTTTTGAGCCAATGGAAAGTTTGGCACAAACCGTACACCTTACACCAACACTAACACCATCTCCAAGCGGACCGATGCGAGATTCCAAATGACCCATGTCACCTAGGAGTTCCATCTGGTGTGTCCAAAATGATTTTCAAGCCTAATGGTATATTCGGCACAAACCATGCACCTATCTTGTGTTAAGATTAGCACTACCTCCAAACAGACCAAACTGAGCTTTCACTCGAGCCACATCACCTAGGAGTACCACCGGGTGTGTCCAAAGCAATTTTTGAGCCAATGGTACGTTTGGCACAAACCGTGCACCAGTCATGCCTCAAGATTAGCACTATTTCCAAACGGACCGAAATAAGCTTCTATTTGAGTCTCATCACCTAGGTGTACCCTCGGGTTTGTCCAAAATGATTTTTGTGCCAATGGTAAGTTGGGCGCAAACCATGCAACTTACATCAACACTAACACCATCTCCGAACAAATCGATGCAAGATTCCACATAACCCATGTCACCTAGGAGTTCCATCAGGTGTGTCCAAAATGATATCCAAACCTAATAGTACATTCGGCACAAAACCGTGCACCTATCTTGTGTCAAGATTAGCACTATCTCAAAACGGATGGAAACGAGCTTTCACTCGAGCCTCGTCACCTAGGAGTACCATAGGGTGCGTCGAAAGCGATTTTTGAGCCTATGAAACATTTGGCACAAATCGTGCACCTATCATGCCTCAAGATTAGCACTATCTTCAAATGGACTGAAATGACCTTCTACTTGAGCCTCGTCACCAAGGAGTACCATCAGGTGTGTCCAAAATGATTTGTGAGCCTACCGTATGTTTGGCGCAAACCGTGCACCTATCTTACACTGATACTAACACCATGTCCAAATGGATTGATGTGAGATTCCTCATAACCCATGTCACCTAGGAGTTCCATTGGGTGTGTCCAAAATGATTTCCAAGCCTGATGGTACATTCGGCGCAAACCGTGCACCCATCTTGTGTCAAGATTGGCACTACCTCCAAATGGACCAAACCGAGCTTTCACTCGAGCCTCGTCACCTAGCAGTGGAATCTCACTTCCTTCCGTTTAGAGACAGTGTTAGTGTGGATGCAAGATAGGTGCATGATTTGCACTAGACGTACCATAGGCTCAGAAATCATTTTTGACACACCCGATGGTCCCACTAGGTGACGAGGCTCAAGTGGAAGCTCGTTTCGGTCCTTTCTGAGATAGTGCTAATCTTGACACAAGATAGGTGCATGGCTTGCATCGTACGTGCCATAGGGTTGGAAAATCATTTTGGACGCACCCGATGGAACTCTTAGGTAATGTAGGTCTTGTGGAATCTCACTTCTTTCCATTTGGAGACAATGATAGTATCGGTGCAAGATGCACGGTTTGCGCCAAATGTACATTCAGCTTAGAAATCATTTTAGATGCACCCAATGGTAGTCATACGAGACTAGCCTCAAGTGAAAGCTCATTTCGGTCCATTTGGAGATAGTGCTAATCTTGACGCAAGATAGGTGGATGGTTTGCGTCAAACATACCATAGGCTCAAAAATCATTTTGGATGCATAAGATGGAACTCCTAGGTGAGTTGGGTCATGTGGAATCTCGCTTCTTTCTATTTAGAGATAGTGTTAGTGTTGATGCAAGATAGGTGTATGGTTTGCGCTAGACGTACCATAGGCTCAGAAATCATTTTGGACGCACTCGATGATACCAATAAGTGACGAGGCTCAAGTGGAAGCTTGTTTTGGTCCTTTTAGAGATAGTGCTAAGTTTGACGGAAGATAGTTGCATGGTTTGCGCTGAAAGAATCGTGTTGGATGCACCCGATGGAATTCCTAGGTGACGTGAGTCTTGTGGAATCTCACTTCTTTCTATTTGGAGACAGTGTTTGTTTCGATGCAAGAAAGATGCACGGTTTGCGCCAACTGTACCATCAGCTCAGAAATCGTTTTGGACGCACCCGATCGTACTCCTAGGTGACAAGGCTCAATTGAAAGCTCATTTCGGCCTATTCAGAGATAGTGCTAATCTTGACGCAGGATAGGTGCATTGTTTGCGTCGAACGTGCTATTGGCTCGCAAATCATTTTGGACGCATCCGATGAAACTCCTAGGTGATGTGAGTCATGTGGAATCTCACTTCTTTCCATTTGGAGACAGTGTTAGTGTCAGTGCAAGATAGGTACATGGTTTACGCTAGACGTACCATAGGTTTAGAAATCGTTTTGAATGCACGCAATGGTACAACTAGGTGACGTGGCTCAAGTGGAAGCTCGTTTTGGTCCTTTTGGAGATAGTGCTAATCTTCACACAAGATAGGTGCACGGTTTGCGTTGTACGTGCCATTGGCTCGAAAATTGTTTGGACGCACCTGATGGAACTCCTAGGTGACGTAGGTCTTGTGGAAGCTCACTTCTTTCCGTTTGGAGACAGTGTTAGAGTCGGTGCAAGATAGGTGCACGGTTTGCGCCAAACGTACCATCGTCTCATAAATCGTTTTGGACTCACCCGATGGTACTCCTACGAGACAAGGCCCAAGTGAAAGCTCATTTTGGTCCATTTGGAGATAGTGCTAATCTTGACGCAACATAGGTGCAATGGGCTGGGTCAACCCACTGGGTCGTTCACCCGACCCACGGGAGTAAGGCCATTGGGCCATGGAGGCCAGCCTCAAAGTAAAAACGGGCCAAGAGAGCCCGTCCCTGTTGATCCATTGGGTAGGCCTGGGTCGACCCGCGCGGCTCCTCCTTCTATCTATGAGTGAGACCGCTGTCTCCGCACGACACAGGCGATGCTGCGACGGTGATTCCCTAGGGTTTGGGGTGACCGGGGACGGCGCTAGCGCCATGCCTACTTCGATCGATGACGCCCTCGCTCTCTAGCAGATGCCGCTATGGCTCCCCACCGTGAGTCCTAGATGCACCTCTCCTTTGTTCCCCTCGCCTTTGTTCGATATTGCTAGAGTTTCTTGCTAGAGGTCAATTGATTCGGTAGCATGCTGCTGCCCTCGGTTTATTGATAGTGAACATTTGTTATCGTCTTGTGTAGGAGTACGTGTATTGGTCTATTGGATTGGATACCCCAGCATTAGGCACCAATATGGGAATGAGCGCCAATATCTGGTTCCAATTTGGGTGTCCTCCATTTGGAAAAGAAAATTAGTTTACTACTAATCACACATGACCTGGACATGATTGAGTTTGAACTTGAAAATTTTTCCTGAATGTAGGACATTACCTGATGTAGTGTTCAACTTCTACAGAGCTTATAATTTTCTTGAAAGAGTATAAGATCTAACTATGTTTTATTGACTTGTTTGTATGGCTTCCAACATTCAGACTGTTTTCGCTAGAGATGCACCCATGTTTCCATATATTAGAATCTGACTTGATTTGGGTGTCCAAGTGGAATTACTAGCCAACCATTTACATGCATGAGATCAGTGGATATGATCTTGTAGTGCCTACTAATAGTACAAAGCTTTTAGTGCCCTGCATCATTGCTCTCCATAGAGAAATCTAAACTGAAGATTTGTACATTCATTTCAGTATTTGATGGATGAGGGATCAGTAAAACCTATATTTGATAGATTGCTACATTTCTTTTTAGCTATTTGCTTGAGCGGAACATTCTCCACACCCATGGACCTCTCTAGCCTTCTCTGTAGTATTGGTATTCTATTGTCCCCAAGCTTTACATTTTTTTCTACCAAATTCTTGGGAAATATATTTAGTTATTTACTGCTTGTTTATCACTTTATTTATTTGCTCAGACCACTAACATTACTGCTTGTCATGGCTTGCTCTAATATAATTTTATTGCATCTTTTACATCACACACATGGATGACAAAGAATAAAATCAGCAGCTGTACCAAGGCGGTGCCTCTTTCTCAACACCTATTGCAAGAGGGACATAATTTGTACCACCACCAAATTATCCTCCTAGGCTAGCAAGGCTTTTCAAAGCTCCTAGTGGTGAGCATATTAGTCTTTATTTTATTTATGAATGCTGCGTTAGAGTTGCTAAGTTAATTCATGATTGAATGTTCACTCATTATTGTAACACCCAAAAATTTCAATAATTAGAATTTGTGGGTTTAAGATAATTTAGATAATAATTAATGGGGAATTAGGATTTAAAATTTTAGATAGAGTATTTGATGATGCATTCATGATGTTGCATTTATTTTATTTTGTGGTGTGGAATTTATTTTATTTGATTTGGATTAGAAATTCTCTTTGAAAAAGGTTTTGAAAAACAAATAGAAAAAAAGAAACACTTACCTGCTGGTGGCCCGGTTAACCGGCCGGCCTGCTTCTTCCCTCCCCGCGCTGGGCCACGAAGACGGGCCACTGCCGCTCTCTCTCTCTCGCGTCGGTGGGCCGGACCAGGAAGCTAAAGCCGCGCGCCTCATCCTCCTTCAACCGCTGACGGGTGGGCCCCGGTGGCAGCCGCATCCCCTACCTCCGTCGTAACCGGGACGAACACGAACACAAAGCTTCAACCGAATCAAATCTTGAATCCTTGATATCGTACCCAAAATCGACGAGGTGAAGTTATAAAAGGGTAGCCCGGTTCTCCTCTTTCTGTTTTCCATCTAAAACTCTAGTCCAACCACGTGAAACCGAGCTCTAGGGATTGGGGGAAGTTGGAGGTTTCGGTCGTGGAGCTCGCGGGTGGTTTTGAGGCCGTGATCTTCGCGTTGGTGAGTCCGCAATCTTCTTCTCTACCTTCCCATGCTTTTATTTTGTGTGGAGATGCTTCGAATCGTGCTTTTGAAGGTCAACGATGAGTCAGCAATGGCGCCGCCGCCCTCCTCACGTCACGTGCCGTTTTCAATCCACCGTAGCTAGCTTGTACCGCATAGATGGGTTCACATTGAGTTCCTCGTTCGGTTGGTGTTGGTTGCGGAGAAAACGGTGGTCGAAAACGGGAAAACTGATTGATTCCGGCGAGCTTTGGTGGCCGGCCATGGAGGCCATCGGCCGGACTTGGACGAGAAGGCCGAGCCTCTCTCTGAGAAGCTGGGAGTGATGTCAGCCGTTAGATTTTGAATCGATGGACGAGATTAGAAGATACCCCTTCGTGGGGTAATCTTTCTAAAGAGTCCCTGGACTTTTTCTTAATAGAACCCGCCGTCCTTTAGTGTAAACCCTGAAAACATTTTCATGTTTTGAAAGCGTATTCTCTCGCGGTAAATCAAAAATACGTTTTCAGATATTTACAGTTTTGCCACTAAAATTGTTTTGGTTATAAAATCTTCGTTTTAACGCCGATTTGATCTGTTCAAGTTGCGTTAGGTTCGTCTTTGAGAGATATACATGTTAGTATAGTTGTACAATCAGTTTGGAAAATTTAATTTTCGAGTTTATATTAAAATAATTATTTATCTATAGGAAATCTTAGAAAATTCAAAACTTTCACGTTTTAACTCTGATTTTGGTGATCTTTATGTCTGTGTGATCGTAGGAACGTGTAGAAGAGTTTTATAAACTTTTATTACTGTTTTGTTACTATTGGTGTACTGTTCTAATTATATCCCTTTGTTTGCTTCATGTATGTTTGCTCGATTGCGTGTATGATGTTGATTGATGATCGAGTATAGAGGGTGAGCAGTTTTTGGACGATCTGGAGTATTACTTTGAGCCAGATCAGCAGTATCATTCAGAGAGCTTTGATCAAGGCAAGTATAACATGGGACTATGCTTGTTACCTATTCACTGAAATTATCATACATATGCATGTGCTTTCCTTGACAACCTTAGAGATTATAACTTAGTGATTGATATCCTGATTCCTTGTTACCTATGGGCTATCCATTTGGGTAGTTGTTGCTAGTGCTTAATTATGAACAATGATCTGGTAATTTGACTAATGGGTTAAGCAATCAACCATTAAGAAGATTTTATTACTGTTGACAAAAGGGGACTAGAGCATTGTATTGTGTTGATTGTTGTTGCTCTAGTTACTCTCCATAAGGACTTATCTGTAAGTGATAACCGGGATATACAGTACAGCTGTGAGGGCTATATGGCTCTGGCTTTAGTTGCTTAAAGGACCTTTTCTAGCTTGTTAGTGGTTACCTAAATGGCGTAAGAACGGCTCGCCACGTTGGGTGTAGGACAGCCTCTAGTCAATGAGTAT
This sequence comes from Saccharum spontaneum, assembly GCA_022457205.1. Taxonomy (NCBI): domain Eukaryota; kingdom Viridiplantae; phylum Streptophyta; class Magnoliopsida; order Poales; family Poaceae; genus Saccharum; species Saccharum spontaneum. Next base: position 15,661,214 of record CM039599.1, read on the forward strand.
AGCCGAGAAGGAAGTGTACCATTTGAAAAGGGGGGTTCCTACATCTGCCTGGCGAGTGAATCTAATGGCCCTAACTTGTTAGACGAACCTTTAAGTGGCTTTATATGATTTCCGGTGTTTTGGGAATGGCCTCCCCATGCATTTTGGAAGTCATGACACACAGTGAAAGTGTACACCTCTGCGTAGAGTTAAAAACTGGTATACTAGCCTTGCTCACGGACACGAGCGGCCTTGGGGATTCTTACAGAATAGTTGATCACCATTGTTATGTCATGCCTAATTATTGTTGTTACTATTATGCTCATGTTAATGCTATTCATTATCCTTATTACAATTGATCATTGGTTCATTAATGGGAAGTGGATTATCTTGATGCTACTCAATTGCTAATTATATGATGATTAAAAGCTAAACGCAGTCAAATAGTGTCTAGCTCTTTTGTGCCTCATGAACCCTGTGTTGTACTTGTTGAGTTTGACATGGACTCACCCTTGCTATTTCCACCATAACAGATGAAGATGATGAGGAAGATTATCGTATATAGTACTAGTCTTGGTGTCAACCAGTCAACCGTGTCACTGTGTTTGGAGTTTCTGCTGGAGATCTACTATTAGTCATTATTATTTATCGTTCAAGACTATGTGTTAAATACTTATTCTCTATGTAATAAGCATTGTGATGATACTATGAAATTTGTCTACTTATGTGTGTGATCATGTCCTAGGGTGCACATGAGTCTTTTATGCATCCTATTTTTGTCCTTTGAAATGGGTGTGACAAATTGGTATCAGAGCCGTGTTGACTGTAGGATGCAAGCCTAGTTAGAATGGTCGTTATTAGCATCCATGCTTCACTTATTTCATGCTTATTTCTTTCACCTTGTTAATTACTAAATTTTTATGCTTCCTCTAACTTATTCTATTGCGAAAATACTTTGATTCTATCTAATCTATGTCTAAATCTTGTAGATGCCTCCTCATCCCCGTATGTCCGCTGCACAGTGCATTGCCCGTTTCAAACCCCAGGAGCCCCATGTAGATGGTGACCAAGAGCTATCCGATGCTGAATCAAGAGTCGGTGACACACTAATGGAGGATGTAGTTATGGGGTGGACCACGAATTTTCGGATCATGGTTCCTAAAGCTGATGCTTTCTTCCATGACATGCTGACAGGAACCTTGGACAACTACTACGATTGGGAAGCTACGTTGGAGTATCGCTGCACGGAGTATAGTCATCCATGGATGGATTCCTACTGGGAGACTGAGCTATGGGTCAAGACAAGGGATCCTACCACTAAGGAGTCTAAGGTGGAGTCAAAGTTCATCACTAGAGTGAGCCAGACAACCATAGAAACAAGCATGGAGGATGTCGCCTACAATGCGTTTGTTTACTACCATGTCTTCGCTTGGACAAGACATTACAGGGTGCACTTCGGCATTTTCCTTGTTTCTTACATGACAAGGGTGTCTGGACCATGCCGCTTGCAGATGATTCATCCTTGACTTTACAAGCTACAGTGGGACTGGTTCGTGAATTGGCTCTCCATGAGGTGGATTTGAAGGATGAGTTGCTAAAGGAAAAAGAACTTAAGGAGCAAGCTTATAAGGAGATCGACCAATTAAGGGCGGAGTTAGGCCGTTCCAAGATTTATGAGAAGATTAATTAGGATTAGGAAATCCCTATGTAATAAGAACAATAGTAGTTGCGAGTCAATTTGAGTTTGGTTGTGTTGAGAGTCAGTTTATGGTGTGAACAATTGTGTGATTTATGGATTTGTTATTATGATAATGTGTGTTTTGGATCTTTTTAATGTGTGCTGGAGTTTTGTAGACATGTCTACAAGTTCCATGGTTAAGAATATTAAGTTTGATCAAGAATATATTAGTTGGGTGTGAGGTAAACTTGGTTCTGTCCTTTGCTGATTTCTGGATCAGTTTGGGATGTTTTAGAAATAACTTAAAATACGTTTGTGGGAAATTTAAGAAATTTTACTGGGAATAATTAGACTTCTGTACCTTTCCAACCCCGCAAGAATCACCTTATTATCTATTATGAGTTAAGAGATATACCTGTTCCAAGTTGAGGTCACTGCACAGTCTGGAATTCTGGGACAGTTTTGGTTAAGTTCCATTTTTGACTAATTTATTGACAGAATCAGGAAAAGTGTTGTGAATGAAATCTGTAGATATTTTTGTAAGCTTTCCAACCATGTAAAGATCATCTTAATTAGATGTCTGTAACTCGAGATATGGCAGTTTTACTGAGCCGAGCAAATTGGAATTCGTCCAGAGAAATCAGATTTGCTTATCTGTTAAATACATCATCTTGGATAATACTGAGTTTCATTTTTTGTGTTTTGAAAACAGATGTCAGGCAGATGCGGGTGGTTTTGAGGACGTGATCTTCACGTGGTGAGTCCACAATCTTCTTCTCTACCTTCCCATGCTTTTATTTTGGGTGGAGACGCTTTGAATCGTGCTTTTGAAGGTCACCGACGAGTCAGCAATGGCGCCGCCGCCCTCCTCACGTCGCGTGCCATTTTCAATCTAGCTTGTACCGCATAGATGGGTTCGCATTGAGTTCCTCATTCGGTTGGTGTTGGTTGCGGAGAAAACGGTGGTCGAAAATGGGAAAACCGATTGATTCCGGCGAGCTTTGGTGGCCGGCCATGGAGGCCGTCGGCCGGACTTGGAGGAGAAGGCCGAACCTCTCTCTGAGAAGCCAGGAGTGATGTCAGCCATTAGATTTTGAATCGATGGTCGAGATTAGAAGATTTGTGAGGAGAATTCAGGAGGCAGAGATCGGAGAGGCTTTGAAGAGGATGAAGGGAGGTAAAGCGATGAGCCCTGATGGTATCCCCATTGAGGTGTGGAGATACCTAGGCGCCAGAGCGATAGTATGGTTAACTAAGCTTTTTAACCTTATTTTTCGGTCTAACAAGATGCCTGAAGAATGAAGGAGAAGTATATTAGTACCTATCTTCAAGAACAAGGGAGATGTTCAAAGTTGTACTAACTACCGTGGGATTAAGTTGATGAGCCATACGATGAAGCTCTGGGAGGGGGTTATCGAGCATCGCCTAAGGAGAGTGACACATGTGACCCAAAATTAGTTTGGGTTCATGCCTGGTAGGTCGACCATGGAGGCGATTTTCTTATTACGACAATTGATGGAGAGATATAGGGAGCAGAAGAAGGACTTGCACATGGTCTTTATTGACCTCGAGAAGGCATATGACAAAGTACCGAGAAATGTCATGTGGTGGGCATTGGAAAAGCACAAAGTCCCATCTAAGTACGTTACCCTCATCAAGGATATGTACATGGATGTGGTGACGTTTTTCTGAACATGTGATGGCGACACCAGTGACTTTCTAATTAAAATAGGACTGCATCAGGGGTCAGCTTTGAGCCCTTATTTATTTGCTTTGGTGATGGATGAGGTCACAAGGGACATACAAGGTGGTATCCCTTGGTGTATGCTCTTTGCTGATGATGTGGTGCTAGTTGATGACAGTAGGGCAGGGGTTAATAGGAAGTTAGAACTATGGAGGCACACGTTAGAGTCGAAAGGGTTCAGACTTAGTAGGACTAAGACCGAGTACATGAGGTGCGATTTGAGCGCGACTAGGCATGAGGAGGGAGACGTTAGCCTCGATGGGCAAGTGGTGGCCAAGAAGGATACTTTTCGGTATTTAGGGTCGATGTTACAAAAGGACAAAGACATTGATGAAGATATTAGGCATAGAATTTCAGTCGGCTGGTTGAAATGGCGTCAAGCTTCTGGCGTCCTCTGTGACAAAAGGGTGCCTCAGAAGCTGAAAGGTAAGTTCTATAGGACGGCGATTCGTCCAGCGATGTTATACGGTGCTGAGTGTTGGCCTACAAAAAGGAGACATGTCCAGCAATTAAGTGTAGCAGAGATGCGTATGTTGCGTTGGTGTTGTGGGCACACAAGGAGGGATAGAGTCCGGAACAACGATATTCGGGATAGGGTTGGGGTGGCACCAATTGAGGAGAAATTGATTCAACATCGGTTGAGATGGTTTGGACATGTCCAATGGAGGCCTCCTGAGGCGTCGGTGCGTAGTGGAGTTCTAAAGCGTGCCAATAATGTTAAGAGCAGTAGAGGTCGACCTAAACTAACTTGGGATGAGTCCGTTAAGAGAGATCTTAAGGAGTGGAATATCCCCAAGGATTTAGCTAAGGATAGGAGCGCTTGGAGATTGGCAATCAATGTGCCTGAACCGTGACCTTTTTTTGTCTTGTGTCCTTTATGTCCCTTTATGTGTCTCCCTGTTTTCTTGTCTCTTTTGGGTTTCATCTCTAGCCTACCCCAACTTGCTTGGGACAAAAGGCTATGTTGTTGTTGTTGTTGTTGTTGTTGTTGGTCGAGATTAGAAGATACCCCTTCGCGGGGTAATCTTTCTAAAGAGTCCCTGGATTTCTTCTTAATAGAACCCGCCGTCCTTTAGCGTAAACCCTAAAAATGTTTTCGTGTTTTGAAAGCGTATTCTCTCGCGGTAAATCAAAAATACGTTTTCGGATATTTACAGTTTTGCCACTAAAATTGTTTTGGTTATAAAATCTTTGTTTTAACTCCAATTTGATCCGTTCAAGTTGCATTAGGTTCGTCTTTGAGAGATCTACATGTTAGTATAGTTGTACAGTGAGTTTGGAAAATTTAATTTTCAAGTTTATATTAAAGTAATTACTTATCTATAGGAAATCTTGGAAAATTCATAACTTTCATGTTTTAAGTCCGATTTTGGTGATCTTTACGTCTGTGTGATCGTAGGAACGTGTAGAAGAGTTTTATAAACTTTTATTACTGTTTTGTTACTGTTGGTGTACTGTTCTAATTATATCCCTTTGTTTGCTTCATGTATGTTTGCTCGATTGCGTGTATGATGTTGATTGATGATCGAGTATAGAGGGTGAGTAGTTTCTGGACGATCAGGAGTATTACTTTGAGCCAGATCAGCAGTATCATCCGAAGAGCTTTGATTAAGGCAAGTATAACATGGGACTATCCTTATTACCTATTCACTGAAATTATCATACATATGCATGTGCTTTCCTTGACAACCTTAGAGATTATAACTTAGTGATTGATATCCTGATTCCTTGTTACCTATGGGCTATGCATTTGGGTAGTTGTTGCTAGTGCTTAATTATGAACAATGATCTGGTAATTTGACTAATGGGTTAAGCAATCAACCATTAAGAAGATTTTATTACTGTTGACAAAAGGGGACTAGAGCATTGTATTGTGTTTATTGTTGTTGCTCTAGTTACTCACCATAAGGACTTATCTGTAAGTGATAACCGGGATATACAGTACAGCTATGAGGGCTATATGGCTCTGGCTTTAGTTGCTTAAAGGACTTTTTCTAGCTTTAGTGGTTACCTTAAATGGCGTAAGAACGGCTCGCCATGTTGGGTGTAGGACAGCCTCTAGTCAATGAGTATGGCCGAGAAGGAAGTGTGCCATTTGAAAAGGGGGGTTCCTACATCTGCCTGCCGAGTGAATCTAATGGCCCTAACTTGTTAGACGAACCTTTAAGTGGCTTTATATGATTTCCGGTGTTTTGGGAATGGCCTCCCCATGCATTTTGGAAGTCATGACTCACAGTGAAAGTGTACACCTCTGCACAGAGTTAAAAACTGGTATACTAGCCTTGCTCACGGACACGAGCGGCCTTGGGGATTCTTACAGAATAGTTGATTTCCATTGTTATGTCATGCCTAATTATTATTGTTACTATTATGCTCATGTTAATGCTATTCATTATCCTTATTACAATTGATCATTGGTTCATTAATGGAAGTGGATTATCTTGATGCTACTCAATTGCTAATTATATGATGATTAAAAGCTAAACGCAATCAAACAATGTCTAGCCCTTTTGTGGCTCATGAACCCTATGTTGTACTTGTTGAGTTCGACATGGACTCACCCTTGCTATTTCCACCATAACAGATGAAGATGATGAGGAAGATTATCGTAATGAGTACTAGTCTTGGTGTCAACCAGTCAACCGTGTCATTGTGTTTGGAGTTTCCGCTGGAGATCTACTATTAGTCATTATTATTTATCGTTCAAGACTATGTGTTAAATACTTATTCTCTATGTAATAAGCACTGTGATGATACTATGAAATTTGTCTACTTGTGTGTGCGATCATGTACTGGGGTGCACATGAGTCTTTTATGCATCCTATTTTTGTCCTTAAAAATGGGTGTGACAATTATGTCCTTTGTCTACAGTAACTTCACATGATACAGAAATGCTAGATGAAGAAGAAGATGCTGATTATGAAGAAGAGGAAGAAGAGGAAGAAGATGATGAGGATGAAGAAGACGAAGTAGAAGAAGAGGATTATGTTGATGGAGAAGATCAAGGCGCTGAGTCAGTTGACATGGGATCATTTTCTAAACCCGAGAGAAAGTTTTTGTCGAAGGTATGGAAAGAATACGAGCCTATCAGGGTTGATGGAGTTGTCATAGCAGCTGAGTGCAAACATTGTGCAAGGAATATTTGTGCTAAATGTAAGCATGGAACAAGTTCATTGCGGAAACACTTGAAGAGATGTAAGGAAAGGAGGAAGGCTATTAGAGTTGCTAGCCAGTTAAATGCTTCTATCATGTCTCCAGATGGAGTTGCATTAGGGCATTGGACCTTTAGTCAGGCTGTATCACGGAAAGAGCTCATGAGAATGATAGTATTGCATGAGCTACCCTTCTCACTCGTGGAATATGAGGGCTTCAGGAGGTTTGTCTCTAGTCTGAATCCAAGTTTTAAGATGGTCTACAGGAATACAGTGCGTAATGATTGCCTAAAAGAATTTGCAGAAGAGAAGAGATACTTACAAGGTCTATTCAGAAGCACTAGCTCCAAGGTTTCTTTGACTAGTGATATGTGGACATCAAATAGAATGGTGGGGTACATTGTCATTAAAACTCACTTTATTGATGAGAAATGGTAGCAACAAAAGAGAATTGTAAAGTTCACACCTATGGAGACACCCCACAGTGGCATTGCAATGTTTAACATCATGACAAAGTTCATAAGAGAATGGGGGATTGAAGACAAGCTATTTGCAGTGACTTTAGACAATGCAAACAATAACAGTGCCATGATGAAGTTATTGAAGAACCATTTGTTGAAGAAGAAGATGCTACTTTCTAATGGTAGGTTGGTCCACCAGCGTTGTGCTGCACATGTTACAAACTTGATATGTCAAGCAGGACTAGAATTCGTTAGCCTGATGATTGAGAAGATTCGTGACAGTGTGAAGTACATCCGAAGCTCGACATCCAGAAAAGAAAAATTTGAAGAGATTGTTGCACAATTGGGCATAACATGTGAGAAGAGGCCTTGTCTTGACGTTTGTACACATTGGAACTCTACTTATTTGATGCTTAGCACTACAAGAGAGTTTTGCGCTGTTTTTGACTCATTGCACATTCAAGACATAAACTACACCTTCATACCATCATTTGAGGAATGGGAAAAGGCTGATTCTGTTTGCACATTACTGAAAGTTTTCTATGAAACCACTAATGTGATATCAGGCACAAAATACCCTATTTCAAACTTGTATCTTCATGAATTGTTGAAAGTGAAGTTGACCTTGGACCAGTAGCCTTTCGAAGAGGGATCTGAGATGTACCCTGTGCTAAAATACATGAAGAAAAAGTTTGAGAAGTACTAGAAGTTATCATGGTTGGATATCTGTATTCCTGTGATCTTAGACCCCTAGTTCAAGTTGAAATACATTGAGTTTTGATTTACCAAAGTATTTGAAAATGATGCTAGATGGATGGTCAACAAAGTAAAAAATGTGTTTCAAGGTTTGTTCAAAGAATACCTCAAATCAAATGACAACGTTGCGGATCCTATGTCACAAAGTGATGTTGAAATTAGTGAAATTGACAATGATCCTTTGGCAAGTTGGGACTAGCATGTTACTTGCAGTGCCCAATCTAACAATGAGGCTTCTTTAGAACTTGAGACATATTTGAAAAAGGTGCCAATTCATCGAAGTGACAAATTCAACATCCTTGCATGGTGGTAGATGAACTCAACTGAGTATCCAACTCTGAATCACATGGTGAGGGACATATTAGCTATTCTAGCATCTACAATAGCATATGAGTCTGCTTTTAGCACTGGGTCAAGAACAATATCAGACTTTCGAAGTCAATTGACTCCAGCTACCGTTGAAGCCTTAATGTGCTTACAAGACTGGATCAGGGTCATAGGTAAACACATAGTAGACATGTCCTCTGAATGACTAAATTCCTCACTAATGCTTCAAATATACAAAATGATGAAATTAATTAAAAGCAGCACCTTGTTTTATGCAGCTGTTACTGAGCGCAACATGGAATCAGTTCATGACATCATCTTGTCATTGGAACGTATGTCAAGTATATGCTCTTATCATCTTGTACGAGTAGATGCTCTTATCATCAATTATCTTTTGATCTCTCTCAAAAAGATGCTCTTATCATAGATTATGCTCCTGTACAAGTTGATGCTCTTATCATCAATTATCTTTTTGATAGTTTGCTCCTGGACAAAGTATATGCCCAGTGACCATTTTGTACAAAGTATATGCCCATTGATTTTCAGAGAAATGTAGCTAGCCTCCTCCTCTTTGATATTTTAGCTAACTATTGACACATTTAGAGGAAATGAGAATGTAGAGCTTGGTCTGTTTACTAGGAATGTTCAGCTGGACACATCAGTAGATACCTGTATGGACTTTTCCTGTATTTATGCACGTGAGCTCAAATACATTGTTACAGTATAAGGTTCAGTTTATTAATGTTGTTGTCTTCTACTGAAAAATATCTGCTGATTTGTGCAGATGTAGATTTGGAATCTAATTGATGGGAGACCATGAAGATGAAGACTAAATGATAGGTAATCTGATATGGCACATGTGAGGACTGAACAACATGTTTTTTGTTAATATGTATGCTGTAGCCAGCAGCTAGGCCTCCTTTGTCTCATTTCCTCTTGTGGTATATTACTTGTCTCATTAATATGTTTTTTGTTCCAAAAATCATAGCTTCATTTTGGAATTTATTAGATGGAGCTGAGTGTTGTACTGAGCATATCCGCCTTCTTTTCTTTCATGGATTGGATTCTGAAATGTGTAGTATATATAGTGTCTCTACCTAGATTGCCAAGCTTGATTGTCAATTCTATATTGTACTCCCTGACTCACTTGGTCCTTTGATACAATATATAGTAGTAACAACTTGTAGTAGTAGTAGGAACCATGGAGAAAGCATATTGATCATCTCTTGTCTAAAAATGCTAATGACGAGTTGAAAATACTAAACATGCTTTTTTTCTTTTATCATGCAGATGATGGCTCATAATCTCACTGAAGGGACTCTTGGCAAAGACTTAGGACATGGTGTCTATGTTCCATTATTTTCATTTAGCTATTGTAGTCATTAGATTCTTGTGTGTTGGAGCCAAGACCATGAGAATGATGTTGCATGTGTACTTGTTGGCTGTTTTTTTAAAGTTATAAGCTCACGGATTTCATATTTGCTATATTAAGTATGTCCAATTACCAGTTTAAATGCATGATTCCAAACATATTGATAATATTTTGGGTCAGCCCTAGGGTACCCATTGGGTCAGCGAGGCCAAAGGTTTTATGAGTTTTGGGTCGGCCCATGGCCCTACGAATTGGCCTTGGGGCCACGGGGCCAGGTCCAAGGCTAGGTCCGGGCCGGCCCATTTCCATTTCGAAATGTACCCTAGGCTTAGAAATCATTTTGGACGCACCAGATGGAACTTCTAGGTGACGTGGTTCGTGTGGAATCTCGCTTCTTTTTGTTTGGAGATAGTGTTAGTGTCGGTGCAAGATAGGTGCATGGTTTGCGCTAGATAAACCATAGGCTCAGAAATCATTTTGGATGCACTCAATGGTACCACTAGGTGACGAGGCTCAAGTGGAAGCTAGTTTCTGTCCTTTTGGAGATAGAGCTAATCTTGACGAAAGATAGATGCATGTGAAATCTCACTTCTTTCTATTTGGAGACGGTGCACCTTACATTGACACTAACACCATATCCAAACGGACCGATGCGAGATTCCGCATGACCCATGTCACCTAGGCGTTCCATTGGGTGTGTCCAAAATGATTTCCAAGCTTAATGGTACATTCGGAATAAACCGTGCACCCATCTTGCGTCAAGATTAGCACTATCTCCAAACGGACCGAAATGAGCTTTCACTCATGCCTCGTCACCTAGGAGTACCATTAGGTGTGTCCAAAGCAATTTTTGAGCCTGTGGTACGTTTGGTAGAAACCGTGCACCAATCATGACTCAAGATTAGCACTATCTCCAAACTGACCGAAACGAGCTTTCACTTGAGCCTCGTTACCTAGGAGTACCATTTGGTGTGTCTAAAATGATTTCTGAGCCTATGTTACGTTTGGCGCAAATCATGCACCTATCTTACCCTGACACTAACACCATCTCCAAATGGACTGATGTGAGATTCCACATTACCCATGTCACCTAGGAGTTCCATCGAGTGTGTCCAAAATGATTTACGTGTCTAATGGTACACTCAGCGCAAACCGTGCACCTATTTTGGGTCGAGATTAGTAGTATCTCCAAACGGATCGAAACAAGCTTTCACTTGAGCCTCATCACCTGGGAGTACCATCGGGTGTGTCCAAACCGATTTACTAGCATATGGTATGTTTGGTGCAAATCATGCACCTATCTTGCATCAAGATTAGCACTATCTCGAAACGGACCGAAATGAGCTTCCAATTGAGCCTCATCACCTAGGAGTACCATTGGGTGTGTCCAAAATGATTTCTGAGCCAATGGGACATTTGGCACAAACCGTACACCTATCAAGCCTCAAAATTAGCACTATCTTCAAATGGACTGAAATGAGCTTCCACATGAGCCTCGTCACCTAGGAGTAGCATTAGGTTTCTCCAAAACGATTTCTGAGCCAATGGTACGTTTGGCGCAAACCGCGCACCTATATTACACCAACACTAACACCGTCTCCAAGTACACCGATGCGGGATTCCACATGACCCATGTCACATAGGAATTCCATCAGGTGTGTCCGAAATGATTTCCAAGCATAATGGTAGATTTGGCGCAAACCGTGCACATATTTTGCGTTAAGATTAGCACTATCTCCACTTGGACTCAAACGAGCTTTCACTTGAGCCTGGTGACCTAGGAGTACCATCGGGTGCATCCAAAATGATTTTTAAGGCTATGGTACGTTCAGCGCAAACCATGCACCTATCTTGTGTCAAGATTACCACTGTCTCCAAACGGACCGAATTAAGCTTCCATTTGAGCCTCATCACCTGTGAGTACCATCGGGTTTGTCCAAAATGATTTTTGAGCCAGTGGTAAGTTGGGTGCAAATTGTGCACCTATCTTATATCGACACTACCGTCTCCAAATGGATGGATGCGAGATTCCACATGACCCATGTCACCTAGGAGTTCCATAGGGTGTGTCTGAAATGATTTACAAGCATAATGGTACATTTAGAGCAAACCATGCACCTATCTTGCATTAAGATTAACACTATCTCCAAACAAACTGAAACAAGCTTTCTCTTTTGCCTCATCACCTAGGAGTACCATCGGGTACCTCCAAAATGATTTTTGAGGCTATGGTACATTCAGTGCGAACCGAGCACCTATCTTGCCTCAAGATTACCACTATCTCCAAACAGACCGAAATGAGCTTCCATTTGAGCCTCGTCACCTAAGAGTACCATCAGGTGTGTGCAAAATGATTTTTGAGCCAATGGAAAGTTTCGCACAAACCGTACACCTTACACCGACACTAACACCATCTCCAAGCGGACTGATGCGAGATTCCACATGACCTATGTCACCTTGGAGTTCCATCACGTGTATCCAAAATGATTTTCAAGCCTAATGGTACATTCGGCGCAAACCATGCACCTATCTTGCGTCAAGATTAGCACTACCTCCAAACAGACCGAACTGAGCTTTCACTCGAGCCTCCTCACCTAGGAGTACCACCGGGTACGTCCAAAGCGATTTTTGAGCCTATGGTACGTTTGGCACAAACCGTGCACCAATCATACCTCAAGATTAGCACTATCTCCAAATAGACCGAAATGAGCTTCTATTTTGTGTACCATCGGGTTTGTCCAAAATGATTTTTGAGCCAATGGTAAGTTGGCCGCAAATCGTGCACCTTACACCGATACTAACACCATCTCCGAACAAACCGATGCGAGATTCCACATAACCCCTATCACCTAGGAGTTCCATCAGGTGTGTCTAAAATGATATCCAAGCCTAATGGTACATTCGGCGCAAACCGTGCACCTATCTTGTGTCAAGATTAGCACTACCTCCAAACGGATGGAAACAAGCTTTCACTCAAACCTCGTCACCTAGGAGTACCAACGGGTGCGTCCAAAGCGGGGTTTGAGCCTATGGGACGTTTGACACGAACCGTGCACCTATGATGCCTTAAGATTAGCACTATCTACAAATGAACCAAAATGAGGTTCTACTTGAGGCTCATCACCTAGGAGTACCATCGGGTGTGTCCAAAATGATTTTTTAGCCTATGGAACATTTCGCTCAAACCGCGCACCTATCCTACACTAACACTAACACCGTCTCCAAATAGGCTGATGTGAGATTCCACATAACTCATGTCACCTAGGAGTTCCATCGGGTGTGTCCAAAATGATTTCCAAGCCTGAAGGTACATTGATTGTGTCCGAAATGATTTTAAAGCATAATTGTACATTCGGTGCAAACCATGCACCCATCTTGTGTTAAGGTTAACACTATCTCCAAACGGACTGAAATGAGTTTTCAATTGAGCATCATCACCTAGGAGCCTCAAGATTAGCAAACCGTGCACCAAGGAGCCAATGATTTTTGAGGCTATGGTACGTTCGGCCAAACCGTGCGCCTATCTTGTCTTAATATTAGAACTATCTCCAAGCAGACTGAAATGAGCTTCCATTTGAGCCTCATCACCTAGGAGTACCATCGGGTGTGTCAAAAATAATTTTTGAGCCAATGGTAAGTTTGGCTCAAACTGTGCACATTACACTGACACTAACACCATCTCCGAGCGGACCGATGCGAGATTCCATATGACCCATGTCACCTAGGAGTTCCATCGGGTGTGTTCAAAATGATTTCCAAGCCTAATGGTACATTCGGCGCAAACCATGCACCTATCTTGCGTCAAGGTTACCACTACCTCCAAATGGACCGACCGAGCTTTCACTCGAGCCTCGTCACCTAGGAGTACCACCAGGTGCGTCCAAAGCAATTTTTGAGCCGATGGTACGTTTGGCACAAATCGTGCACCAGTGATGCCTCAAGATTAGCACTATCTCCAAACGGACCGAAATGAGCTTCTTTTTGAGCCTCATCTCCTAGGTGTACCATCAGGTTTGTCCAAAATGATTTTTGAGCCAATGGTAAGCTGGGCGCAAACCATTCACCTTACACCAACACTTACACCATCTCCAAACAAATCGATGCGAGATTCCACATAACCCATGTCACCTAGGAGTTCCATCAGGTGTGTCCAAAATGATATCCAAGCCTAATGGTACATTCAGCGCAAACCATCCACCTATCATGCGTCAAGATTAGCACTATCTCCAAATGGACCGAATTGAGCTTCCATTTGAACCTCGTCACCTAGGAGTACCATCAGGTTTGTCCAAAATTATTTTTGAGCCAGTGGTAAGTTGGGTGCAAACCGTGCACCTGTCTTACATCGACACTAACACCGTCTCCAAATGGACGGATGTGGGATTCCACATGGCCCATGTCACCTAGGTGTTCCATCGAGTGTGTCTGAAACGATTTACAGGCACAATGGTACATTTAGTGCAAACCGTGCACCTATCCTGCGCTAAAATTAACACTATCTTCAAATAGATACAAGTGTGCTTTCACTTGAGCCTTGTAACCTAAGAGTACCATCGGGTGCCTCCAAAAGCGATTTTTGAGCCTATGGTACGTTTGGCACAAACCATGCACCAATCATGCCTCAAGATTAGCACTCTCCAAACGGATCGAAATGAGCTTCTATTTGAGCGTCATCACCTAGGAGTACCATCGGGTGTATCCAAAATTATTTTTGGGAGCCATGGTAAGTTTGGCACAAACCGTGTGCCTTACATCGACACTAACACCATCTCTGAGCGGACTGATCCGAGATTCCACATGAACCATATCACCTAGGAGTTCCATCGGGTGCGTCCAAAGTGGTTTTTGAGCCTATGGGACGCTTGACACGAACCGTGCACCTATGATGCCTTAAGATTAGCACTATCTACAAATGAACCGAAATGAGGTTTCACTTGAGCCTCGTCACCTAGGAGTACCATCGGGTGTGTCCAAAATGATTTTTTTAGCCTATGGAACGTTTCGTGCATACCGTGCATCTATCCTACACTGACACTAACACCGTCTCCAAATAGGCTGATACGAGATTCCACAGAACTCATGTCACCTAGTAGTTCCATCGGGTGTGTCCAAAATGATTTCCAAGCCTGATGGTACATCGATTGTGTCTGAAATGATTTTCAAGCATAATTGTACATTTGATGCAAACCACGTGCCCATCTTGCGTTAAGATTAACACTATCTCCAAACGGACTGAAATGAGCTTTCAGTTGAGCATCTGATATGAAGAACTAATCTACTAATTTTGTTTTGGCTTTTTCTGGACCATAGGAGATTAAAAACAGCAAAGAACTAGAAGTCTCTCACCGATCAACCTTGCTCTGATTACCAACTGATAAGAACCCGCTAGGGTTTATGGACGATCTTTCGATGAGAGGCGTGAGATCACTCGATTTGGTGGATGGAGATGACGTTCACGGCCCGACTACAGCCTTCCAAGACCACGCCTTAGCAACCGATACACCACCTCCAAAGGATGTCACGATCTTGTGGAGCGCGACAACCAGCCACTAGGGCTCCCGTCCTGCAAGCAATCGAAGAACTAGCAAGAACAAAGAAACAAGCACTGAATTTGCATGATGAAATTGAAATCCTCAAACTGAATCTTATTATGAGTGGAGTTCTGAAGACAAGGAGACGGGTGGCTGGATCAGCACACGCGCCTACAAGCAAGTAGCAAAGGCTAAACTTGATCTAAACAAAACCCCATCTGTTTGTGGCGGCTCTAATCCTTACTAATACCTAGGGGAACGACCAGGGGGTGTTGGGGTCGTTCTCCAACCCTAGGACACGTCCCTAATGAACCCAACTTGATACATGGGCCATCAGCCCAAAATAGGGTGACACATCACCAAAGGCAGAAAAGGCCCCGGCGTTGAAACAACGATTGCGGAAGCATCGGATAAGATATAGCCATGAGTCCAGATCCGTTGGAAAATAGACTTGATAAGCTCTCCAAAAAGTGCTAGAACGTCCCAATCCGAGTCCGTATGCGACCGTGGTGAACATCACAAGTTGGAGCTGTCCTGGAGTCCGAATCCAGCCCCAAAACGTGTTGGATTTGATCTCTTTCTTTCCTTGGACCAAAAGTGACGTGGTGTCCAGGTGCAGGACGTTGGGAATACTTGGATTTGGTCCCCAATCAACTTCATTAACCTTCCATGTTTTCCATATGCAAACAAACCTTTCCTTGATCCATGTAAGTAATTATGAAAATGAAAATATACACATTTTATGGTGGAGCACCAATTCATCAAATGCATCAATGATAAGCCTCATATAGAATGGTTGCACCTTTGGTATAGAAGTGGTTGACATGGTCATATTTGAGCCAATGATGTCCTCATCAGCATCATCACCTAGGAGTACCATCGGGTGCCTCAAGATTTGCAAACCATGCACCATGGAGCCAACGATTTTTGAGGCTATGGTACGTTTGGCCAAACCGTGCGCCTATCTTGTCTTAATATTAGAACTATCTCCAAACAGACCGAAATGAGCTTCCATTGGAGCCTCATCACCTAGGAGTACCATCGGGTGCGTCAAAAATAATTTTTGAGCCAATGGTAAGTTTGGCACAAACTGTGCACATTACACTAACACTAACAACATCTCCGAGTGGACCGATGCGAGATTCCGTATGACCCATGTCACCTAGGAGTTCCATCGGGTGTATTCAAAATGATTTCCAAGCCTAATGGTACATTCGGCGCAAACCATGCACCTATCTTGCGTCAAGGATAGCACTACCTCCAAACGGACCGAACCGAGCTTTCACTCGAGCCTCGTCACCTAGGAGTACCACCGGGTGCGTCCAAAGCGATTTTTGAGCCGATGGTACGTTTGGCACAAATCGTGCGCCGGTCATGTCTCAAGGTTAGCACTATCTCCAAACGGACCGAAATGAGTTTCTTTTTGAGCCTCATCACCTAGGTGCACCATCGGGATTGTCCAAAATGATTTTTGAGCCAATGGTAAGTTGGGCGCAAACTGTTCACCTTACACCAACACTAACACCATCTCCAAACAAATCGATGGGAGATTCCACATAACCCATGTCACCTAGGAGTTCCATCATGTGTGTCCAAAATGATATCCAGGCCTAATGGTACATTCAGCGCAAACCGTCCACCTATCTTGCGTCAAGATTAGCACTATCTCCAAATGGACCGAATTGAGCTTCCATTTGAGCCTCGTCCCCTGGGAGTACCATTAGGTTTGTCCAAAATTATTTTTGAGCTAGTGGTAAGTTGGGTGCAAACCGTGCACCTATCTTACATCGACACTAACGCCGTCTCCAAATGGACGGATGTGAGATTCCACATGACCCATGTCACGTAGGAGTTCCATCGGGTGTGTCTGAAATGATTTACAAGCATAATGTTACTTTTCATACCGTGCACCTATCATGCGCTAAAATTAACACTATCTTCAAATAGACAGAAGCGAGCTTTCACTTGAGCCTTGTCACCTAGGAGTACCAACGGGAGCCTCCAAAAGCGATTTTTGAGCCTATGGTACATTTGGCACAAACCGTGCACCAATCATGCCTCAAGATTAGCACTCTCCAAACGGATCGAAATGAGCATCTATTTGAGCATCATCACCTAGGAGTACCATGGGATGTATCAAAAATTATTTTTGGGAGCCATGGTAAGTTTGGCACAAACCGTGTGCCTTACATCGACACTAACACCATCTCTGAGCGGACCGATCCGAGATTCCACATGAACCATATCACCTAGGAGTTCCATCGGGTGCGTCCAAAGCGGTTTTTGAGCCTATGGGACGTTTGACACGAACCGTGCACCTATGATGCCTTAAGATTAGCACTATCTACAAATGAACCGAAATGAGGTTTCACTTGAGCCTCGTCACCTAGGAGTACCATCGGGTGTGTCCAAAATGATTTTTTAGCCTATGGAACGTTTCGCGCATATCGTGCACCTATCCTACACTGACACTAACACCGTCTCCAAATAGGCTGATGCGAGATTCCACAGAACTCATGTCACCTAGGAGTTCCATCGGGTGTGTCCAAAATGATTTCCAAGCCTGATGGTACATCGATTGTGTCTGAAATGATTTTCAAGCATAATTGTACATTCGATGCAAACCACGCACCCATCTTGTGTTAAGATTAACACTATCTCCAAACGGACTGAAATGAGCTTTCAATTGAGCATCATCACCTAGGAGTACCATCGGGTGCCTCAAGATTTGCAAATAGTGCACCATGGAGCCAATGATTTTTCAGGCTATGGTACGTTCGGCCAAACCGTGCGCCTATCTTGTCTTAATATTAGAACTATCTCCAAACAGACCGAAATGAGCTTCCATTTGAGCCTCATCACCTAGGAGTACCATCGGGTGTGTCAAAAATAATTTTTGAGCCAATGGTAAATTTGGCACAAACTGTGCACATTACACTAACATTAACAACATCTCCGAGCGGACCGATGCGAGATTCCGTATGACCCATGTCACCTAGGAGTTCCATCGGGTGTGTTCAAAATGATTTCCAAGCCTAATGGTACATTCGGCGCAAACCATGCACCTATCTTGCGTCAAGGATAGCACTACCTCCAAACGGACCGAACCGAGCTTTCACTCGAGCCTCGTCACCTAGGAGTACCATCGGGTGCATCCAAAGTGATTTTTGAGCTGATGGTACGTTTGGCACAAATCGTGCGGCAGTCATGCCTCAAGGTTAGCACTATCTCCAAACGGACCGAAATGAGCTTCTTTTTGAGCCACGTCACCTAGGTGCACCATCGGGTTTGATCAAAATGATTTTTGAGCCAATGGTAAGTTGGGCGCAAACCGTTCACCTTACACCAACACTAACACCATCTCCAAACAAATCGATGCGAGATTCCACATAACCCATGTCACCAAGGAGTTCCATCATATGTGTCCAAAATGATATCCAAGCCTAATGGTACATTCAGCGCAAACCGTCCACCTATCTTGCGTCAAGATTAGCACTATCTCCAAATGGGCCGAATTGATCTTCCATTTGAGCCTCGTCACCTGGGAGTACCATCAGGTTTGTCCAAAATTATTTTTGAGCCAGTGGTAAGTTGGGTGCAAACCGTGCACCTATCTTACATCGACACTAACACCGTCTCCAAATGGACGGATGTGAGATTCCACATGGCCCATGTCACCTAGGTGTTCCATCGGGTGTGTCTGAAACGATTTACAGGCATAATGGTACATTTAGTGCAAACCATGCACCCATCTTGCGTTAAGATTAACACTATCTCCAAACGGACTGAAATGAGCTTTCAATTGAGCATCATCACTTAGGAGTACCATTGGGTGCCTCAAGATTTGCAAACCGTGCACCATGGAGCCAATGATTTTTGAAGCTATGTATGTTCGGCCAAACCGTGCGCCTATCTTGTCTTAATATTAGAATTATCTCCAAATAGACCGAAATGAGCTTCCATTTGAGCCTCATCACCTAGGAGTACCATCGGGTGTGTCAAAAATAATTTTCGAGCCAATGGTAAGTTTGGCACAAACTGTGCACATTACACTGACATTAACAACATCTCCGAGCGGACCGATGCGAGATTCCGTATGACCCATGTCACCTAGGAGTTCCATCGGGTGTGTTCAAAATGATTTCCAAGCCTAATGGTACATTCGGCGCAAACCAAGCACCTATCTTGCGTCAAGGATAGCACTACCTCCAAACGGACCGAACCGAGCTTTCACTCGAGCCTCGTCACCTAGGAGTACCACCGGGTGCATCCAAAGTGATTTTTGAGCCGATGGTACGTTTGGCACAAATCATGCGCCAGTCATGCCTCAAGGTTAGCACTATCTCCAAACGGACCGAAATGAGCTTCTTTTTGAGCCACATCACCTAGGTGCACCATCGGGTTTGATCAAAATGATTTTTGAGCTAATGGTAAGTTGGGCGCAAACCGTTCACCTTACACCAACACTAACACCATCTCCAAACAAATCGATGCGAGATTCCACATAACCCATGCACCTAGGAGTTCCATCATGTGTGTCCAAAATGATATCCAAGCCTAATGGTACATTCAGCGCAAACCGTCCACCTATCTTGCGTCAAGATTAGCACTATCTCCAAATGGGCCGAATTGAGCTTCCATTTGAGCCTCGTCACCTGGGAGTACCATCAGGTTTGTCCAAAATTATTTTTGAGCCAGTGGTAAGTTGGGTGCAAACCGTGCACCTATCTTACATCGACACTAACGCCGTCTCCAAATGGACGGATGTGAGATTCCACATGACCCATGTCACCTAGGAGTTCCATCGGGTGTGTCTGAAATGATTTACAAGCATAATGTTACTTTTAGTGCATACCGTGCACCTATCTTGCGCTAAAATTAACACTATCTTCAAATAGACAGAAGCGTGCTCTCACTTGAGCCTTGTCACCTAGGAGTACCATCGGGTGCCTCCAAAAGCGATTTTTGAGCCTATGGTACGTTTGGCACAAACCATGCACCAATCATGCCTCAAGATTAGCACTCTCCAAACGGATCAAAATGAGCTTCTATTTGAGCGTCATCACCTAGGAGTACCATCGGGTGTATCCAAAATTATTTTTGAGCCATGGTAAGTTTGGCACAAACCATGTGCCTTAGAGCATCTCCAGCAATACTACCTAAAACACACCCCCTACTTCTCTATTTAGGAAGCCACCTATTTTGAGACTACTCATATTTTACTTCCAACTCTAGCAATACTACCTAAACCATACTACTCAAATTCGTTTTAGTAGTCAATGACGCGTGGGGCTCTTTTGTCATCTCTCTCATCCAGATTTTGCACGGTGGAGAGTAGGGGGCCAACAGAAGTAGAGGGTGGAGGGGGAAAAGTAGGAGGCCAACAAATGTGGGGGGTCTAGTAGGGGGCCTGTTGGAGTTGATTTTTTGGCCTCCGCTACCTAAATCTGAAGTAGGGGGTCAAGTAGGGGGTCCTGTTGGAGATGCTCTTACATCGACACTAACACCATCTCTGAGCGGACCGATCCGAGATTCCACATGAACCATATCACCTAGGAGTTCCATCGGGTGTGTCTAAAATGATTTCCAAGCCTAATGGTTTATTTGGCGCAAACCTTGCACCTATCTTGCATCAAGGTTAGCACTACCTCCAAATGGACCGAACTCAGCTTTCACTCGAGCTTCATCACCAAGGAGTATCACTAGGCGCCTCCAAAGCGATTTTTGAGCTAATGGTACCATCGGGTGCCTCTAAAATGATTTTTGAGGCTATGGTACGTTCAGCGCAACCCACGCACCTATCTTGCCTCAAGATTAGCACTATCTCCAAACGAAACAAAATGAGCTTCCATTTGAGCCTCATCACCTTGGCGTACCATCGGGTGTGCCAAAAATGATTTTTGAGCCAAAGGTAAGTTGGGTGCAAACCGTTCACCTTACACCAACACTAACACCATCTTCGAACAAATCGATGTGAGATTCCACAAAACCCATGTCACCTAGGAGTTCCATCAGGTGTATCCAAAATGATATCCAAGCCTAATGGTACATTCGGCACAAACTTTGCACCTATCTTGCGTCAAGATTATCACTATCTCCAAACAGACCGAATTGAGCTTTCATTTGAGCATCATCACCTGGGAGTATTGTTGGGTTTGACCAAAATGTTTTTTGAGCCAGTGGTAAGTTGGGTGCAAACCGTCCACCTATCTTATATCGACACTAACAATGTCTCCAAATGGACGGATGCGAGATTTCACACAACCCTTGTCACCTAGGAGTTCCATCGGGTGTGTCTGAAATGATTTACAAGCATAATGGTACATTTCATGCAAACCATGCACCTATCTTGCGTTAAGATTAACACTATCTCCAAACAGACTAAAACGAGCTTTCACTTGAGCCTCATCACCTAGGAGTACCATTAGGTGCCTCCAAAATGATTTTTGAGGCTATGGTACGTTCGGTGCAAACTGTGCACCTATCTTGTCTCAAGATTAGCACTATCTCCAACATAGACCAAAATGAGCTTCCATTTGAGCCTCATCCCCTAGGAGTACCATCGGGTTTGTCCAAAATGATTTTTGAGCCAATTGAAAGTTTGACACAAACAATGCACCTTACACTGACACTAACACCATCTTCGAGTGGACCGAAATGAGCTTCTATTTAAGCCTCATCACCTTGGTGTACCATCAGGTTTGTCCAAAATGATTTTTGAGCCAATGGTAAGATGGGCGCAAACCGTTCACCTTACACCGACACTAACACCATCTCCGAACAAATCGATGCAAGATTCCATATAACCCATGTCACCTAGGAGTTCCATCAGGTGTGTCTAAAATGATATCCAGGCCTAATGGTATATTTGGCGCAAACCGTGCCCCTATCTTGCATCAAGATTAGCACTATCTCCAAACGGACGAAAACGAGCATTCACTCGAGCCTCGTCACCTAGGGATACCATCGGGTGCGTCGAAAGCGATTTTTGAGCCTATGGAACGTTTGGCACAAACCGTGCAACTATCATGCCTCAAGATTAGCACTATCTACAAACCTACCAAAACGAGCTTTCACTTGAGCCTCGTCATGTAAGAGTACCATCGGGTGTGTCTAGAACTATTTTTGAGCCTATGGTACGTTTGGTGCAAACCATGCACCTATCTTACACTTATATGAACACCGTGTCCAAATGGACCGATGCGAGATTCCACATAACCCATGTAACCTAGGAGTTCAATCGCGTGTGTCCAAAATGATTTCCAAGCCTGATGGAACATTCGGCGCAAATCGTGCACCCATCTTGCGTCAAGATTAGCACTACCTCCAAGCAGATCGAACCGAGCTTTCACTCGAGCTTCGTCACCTAGGAGTACCACCGGGTGCATCCAATGCAATTTTTAGCCTATTGTACATTTGGCACAAACCGTGTACAAGTCATGCCTCAAGATTAGCACTTTCTCCAAATGGACCGAAATGAGCTTCTATTTGAGCCTCATCACATAGGTGTACCATCGGGTTTGTCCAAAATGTTGTTTCAGTCAATGGTAAGTTGGGCTCAGACTGTTCACCTTACACTGAGACTAACACCATCTCTGAAAAAATTGATTCGAGAATCCACAAAACCAATGTCACCTAGGAGTTCCATCAGGTGTGTCCAAAATTACATCTTCAAACGGACGAAAACGAGCTTTCAATCGAGCCTCGTCACCTAGGAGTATCATCGGGTGCCTCCAAAATGATTTTTGAGGCTATGCTACGTTCGGTGTAAACCGTGCACCTATCTTGTCACAAGATTAGCTCTATCTCTGAACAGACCAAAAATAAGCTTTTACTTGTGCCTCATCATCAAGGTGTACCATCGGGTTTGTCCAAAATAATTTTTGAGCCAATGGGACGTTTGCCACAAACCGTGCACCTACAATGCCTTAAGATTAGCACTATCTACAAATGGACCGAAACGAGCTTCCACTTGAGCCTCATCACCTAGGATTACCTCAGGTCTGTCCAAAATGATTTTTGAGCCTATGGTACATTTAGCGCAAACCGTGCACCTATCATACACTAAGACTAACACTGTCTCCAAAAGACCGATGTGAGATTCCACATAACCCAAGTCACCTAGGAGTTCCATCGGGTGTGTCCAAAATGATTTCCAAGCCTGATGGTACATCGACTGTGTCCGAAATGATTTCGAAGCATAATGGTACATTCGGTGCAAATCACACACCCGTCTTGCGTTAAGATTAACACTATCTCCAAACGGACTGAAATGAGATTTCACTTGAGCCTCATCACCTAGTAGTAGCAGCGGGTGCCTCCAAAATGATTTTTGAGGCTATGGTACATTCGGCGCAAACCGTGTACCAATCTTATCTCAAGATTAGCATTATCACCAAACAGACCGAAATGAGCCTCCATTTGAGCCTCATAACCTAGGAGTAGCATCGGGTGTGTCAAAAATGATTTTTGAGCCAATGGTAAGTTTGGCACAAACCGTGCACATTACACTGACACTAACACCATCTCCGAGCGGACCGATGCGAGATTCCGCATGACCCATGTCACCTAGGAGTTGCATCGGGTGTGTTCAAAATGATTTCCAAGCCTAATGGTACATTCGGCGCAAACCATGCACCTATCTTGCGTCAAGGTTAGCACTACCTCCAAACAGACCGAACCAAGCTTTCACTTGAGCCTCGCCACCTAGGAGTACCACCGGGTGCGTCCAAAGCGATTTTGAGCCGATGGCACGTTTGGCACAAACCGTGCGCCAGTCATGCCTCAAGATTAGCACTATCTCCAAATGGACTAAAATGAGCTTCTATTTGAGCCTCATCACCTAGGTGTACCATCTGGTTTGTCCAAAATGATTTTTGAGTCAATGGTAATTTTGGCGCAAACCGTTCACCTTTCACCAACACTAACACCATCTCCAAACAAATCAATGCGAGATTCCACACAACCCATGTCACCTAGGAGTTCCATCAGGTGTGTCCAAAATGATCTCCAATCCTAATGGTACATTCAGCACAAACCGTGCACCTATCTTGCGTCAAGATTAGCATTATCTCCAAACGGACCGAATTGAGCTTCCATTTGAGCCTCATCACCTAGGAGTACCTTCGGGTTTGGCCAAAATGATTTTTGAGCCAGCGGTAAATTGGGTGCAAACCGTGCACCAATCTTACATCGACACTAACACCATCTCCAAATGGACGGATGCAAGATTTCACACGACCAATGTCACCTAGGAGTTCCATCGGGTGTGTCCGAAATGATTTACAAGCATAATGGTACATTTTGTGCAAATCGTGCACCTATCTTGCGTTAAGATTAACACTATCTCCAAATGAACAGAAATAAGCTTTCACTTGAGCCTTGTCACCTAGAAGTACCATCGGGAGCCTCCAAACGCGATTTTTGAGCCTATGGTACGTTTGGCACAAACCGTGTGCCAATCATGCCTCAAGATTAGCACTATCTCCAAACGGACCGAAATGAGCTTCTACTTGAGCCTCATCACCTAGGTGTACCATCGGGTTTGTCCAGAATGATTTTTGAGCCAATGGTATGTTGGGTGCAAATCGTGCACCTTACACCCACACTAACACCATCTCCGAACAAATTGATGTGAGATTCCACATAACTCATGTCCCCTAGGAGTTCCTTCTGGTGTGTCCAAAATGATAACCTAGCCTAATGGTACATTCGGCGTATACTATGCACATATCTTGCATCAAGATTAGCAGTATCTCCAAACGGATGGAAACAAGCTTTCACTCGAGCCTCGTCACTTAGAAGTCCCATCGGGTGTGTCCAAAGCGATTTTTGAGCCTATGGGACGTTTGGCACAAACCATGCACCTACAATGCCTTAAGATTAGCACTATCTATAAATGGACCGAAACGAGCTTCCACTTGAGCCTCGTCACCTAGGAGTATCATCGGGTCTGTCCAAAATGATTTTTGAGCCTATGGTACATTCAGCGCAAACCGTGCACCTATCTTACACTAAGACTAACACCGTCTCCAAAAGACCGATGCGAGATTCTACATAAACCAAGTCACCTAGGAGTTTCATCGGGTGTGTCCAAAATAATTTCCAAGCCTGATGGTACATCAATTGTGATTGAAATGATTTCGAAGCATAATGGTACATTCGGTGCAAATCGCACACCTGTCTTGCGTTAAGATTAACACTATCTCCAAACAGACTGAAATGAGGTTTCACTTGAGCCTCATCACCTATGAGTACCGTCGGGTACCTCCAAAATGATTTTTGAGGCTATGGTACATTCGACGCAAACCGTGCACCTATCTTATCTCAAGATTAGCATTATCTCCAAATAGACCGAAATGAGTATCCATTTGAGCCCCATCACCTAGGAGTACAATCGAGTGTGTCAAAAATAATTTTTGAGCCAATGGTAAGTTTGGCATAAACTGTGCACAATACACTGACACTAACACCATCTCCGAGCGGACCGATGCGCGATTCCACATGACCCAGGTAACCTAGGAGCTCCATTGGGTGTGTTCAAAATGATTTCCAAGCCTAATGGTACATTCGGTGCAAACCATGCACCTATCTTGCGTCAAGGTTGGCACTACCTCCAAACGGACCGAACCGAGCATTCACTTGAGCCTCATCACCTAGGAGTACCACCGGGTGCGTCCAAAGCGATTTTGAGCCGATGTTACGTTTGGCACAAACCGTGCGCCAGTCATGCCTCAAGATTAGCACTATCTCCAAATGGACTAAAATGAGCTTCTATTTGAGCCCCATCACCTAGGTGTACCATCCGGTTTGTCCAAAATTATTTTTGAGCCAATGGTAAGTTTGGCGTAAACCTTTCACCTTTCACCAACACTAACACCATCTCCAAACAAATCGATGCGAGATTCCACATAACCCATGTCACCTAGGAGTTCCATCAGGTGTGTCGAAAATGATATCCAAGCCTAATGGTACATTCAGCGCAAACCGTGCACCTATCTTGCGTCAAGATTAGCATTATCTCCAAACGGACCGAATTGAGCTTCCATTTGAGCCTCATCACCTGGGAGTACCATCGGGATTGTCCAAAATGATTTTTGAGCTAGCGGTAAGTTGGGTTCAAACCGTGCACCAATCTTATATCGACACTAACACCATCTCCAAATGGACGGATGCAAGATTCCAAACGACCAATGTCACCTAGGCGTTCCATCGGGTGTGTCTAAAAATGATTTACAAGCATATTGGTACATTTAGTGCAAACCGTGCACCTATCTTGCGTTAAGATTAACACTATCTCAAAACGGGACAGAAACAAGCTTTCACTTGAGCCTCGTCACCTAGGAGTACCATCGGGGGCCTCCAAAAGCGATTTTGAGCCTATAGTACGTTTGGCACAAACCGTGCGCCAATCATGCCTCAAGATTAGCACTATCTCCAAACGGACCGAAATGAGCTTCTACTTGAGCCTCATCACTAGGTGTACCATCGGGTTTGTCCAGAATAATTTTTGAGCCAATGGTATGTTGGGTGCAAATTGTGCACCTTACATCGACACTAACACCATCTCTGAACAAATTGATGTGAGATTCCACATAACCCATGTCCCCTAGGAGTTCCTTCAGGTGTGTCCCAAATGATAACCTAGCCTAATGGTACATTCGGCGTATACCGTGCACGTATCTTTCATCAAGATTAGCAGTATCTCCAAACGGATGGAAACAAGCTTTCACTTGAGCCTCGTCACTTAGGAGTACCATCGGGTGCGTCCAAAGCGATTTTTGAGCCTATGGGACGTTTGGCACAAACCGTGCACCTATCATGCCTTAAGATTAGCACTATCTACAAATGGACTGAAACGAGCTTTCACTTGAGCCTCGTCACATAGGAGTACCATCGTGTGTGTCCAAAATGATTTTTGAGCCAATGGTACGTTTGGCGCAAAACCGTGCTCCTAACTTACACAGACATTAACACCATCTCCAAATGGACCATGTGAGATTCCACATGACCCATATCACCTAGGAGTTCCATCAGGTGTGTCCAAAAAGATTTTTGAGCCAATGGTAAGTTTAGCGCAAACCGTGCACCTATCTTACATTGACACTAACACCGTCTCCAAATGGACCGATGCGAGATTTCACATGACCCATGTCAACTAGGAGTTCCATCGGGTGTGTCCAAAATGATTTACAAGCATAATGGTACATTCGGTGCAAACCGTCCACCTATCTGCGTTAAGATTAACACTATCTCCAAATGGATTGAAACAAGCTTGCACTTGAGCCTCGTGACCTAGGAGTACCATCGGGTGCCTCCAAAATGATTTTTGAGGCTATGGTACGTTCGGCGCAAACTGTGCACCTATGTTGTCTCAAGATTAGCACTATCTCTAATAGAGACCGAAATGAGCTTCCATTTGAGCGTCTGAAAGGATCAAGATGCCCAAGAGGGGGGGTGAATTGGGCTTTTCTAAAAATTAATTGCAAGAATTAAATCCTACAAGCCGGAATTCACCCCTAGTGCCTACTTGTGTTCCTAGAGAGTCTACCGTTAAAAAGTTTTGCACCCTAGTTTCCAATCCTAGTCTAGCATGGCAATTCTAGGAATGTAAAACAAGCAATGAAAGTAAATACGAGAAAGTAATTGCTTGAATGTAAAGGGGCAAGGAACACGGCGATGTTTTTCCGAGGTATCGGAGAGTCGCCACTCCCCACTAGTCCTCGTTGGAGCACCCGCGCAAGGGTGTCGCTCCCCCTTGATCCGCGCAAGGATCAAGTGCTCCCTACGGGTTGATTCTTCGACACTCCGTCGCGGCGAATCTCCCAAAACCGCTCACAACTTGAGTTGGGTCATCCACAAGCTCCGCCGGATGATCACCAAACTCCCAATCACCACCAAGCCGTCTAGGTGATGGCGATCACCAAGAGTAACAAGCTAGAACTCTCACTTGACCACACCGAGCCCAAATGAGGAGATGGATGCACACTTACTACTCTCTAATCACTAGTGAGGAATCTCAAACTTTGATTCTCAAATCTCTATCCTCACTAGAGCTCTTGCACTCCCTTGCACTCTAAAGGGTTTTCTCAGATGTTTGAATGAGCAAGAGACCTCTAAAAGAGGTGGAGGGGTTGTATTTATACACCCCTCAAAGAAAATGAACCGTTACTTTCTGACACGGGGTCACCGGACGCGCCGGTGCAACACACCGGACGCGCCGGTCCCCTGTAACGGTCAAAACGCGATTTTGAAAACGAACCACCGGACGCGCCGGTCAGGGGTGACCGGACGCGTCCGACGTGCAAGGGTGCTTACTGTACTCGCACCGGACGCGAGGCCGCGTCCGATGGCTGAAGACCGGACGCGTCCGGTCCTCTTAGGACCTTACTAGACTCGCACCGGACTCGCCGATCAAGTCCAGGTCGCGTCCGACGGGCGTTCTCCCTGAAGTGACACGTGTCAGCCACTGACCACTGCGTCCGGTCCTCGCGAGGACCGCGTCCGGTGGTCAGGGCCGAAACCCTAGCGCGGTTAAGTACTGACCGGACGCGTCCGGTGCTCCCGAAGACCGCGTCCGGTGCCTGGAAAACAGCCCGAAACTTGTCGAAACGCGTCGCAACTTCAACCAAGTTGCTTCTAACTAAACTTTGAGCTATTCTAGGATTGCCTAGCGCCAAGTTTAACAAGTGTGCACCACACCTAAACATAGGACTCGCCTAGGTCAAGTTACCCATTCATGCCCCCCTTTATAGTACGGCCAAAAGAGAAAAACGAAGATCCTAACGACTATTCCGAATGTGTCTCAACACCTCGACATCCGGAACTAACCGTCCTTAATCTTGATGTCACTCTTTTGAAAACCGAAACGATTTCCATCAAGGGACACGAATACCACAGTGCTCAAAGCAGTTATCACCTCCATGACCTAACTTACCAAGTTTCTGCAAAACACACGTTAGTCATGGTAATAAAGTGTTGTCATTAATTACCGAAACCAAACCTTGGGGCCTAGATGCTTTCAATCTCCCCCTTTTTGGTGATTGATGACAACACTAAGTTTCAATGGATTAGAGTGAAGGTTTTCGAGCATGCTTGGTTCACATAAGCAAAAGACAATAAGCATAAAGGGTTAGGAATTGCTTATGTGCTCCAAGCCAAAAGAGTGTACTTCATAAGATAAGACAAAAAGCGTTAGTACACAAAAAGATATAGCTCATAAGTAATCGGAGTAAGGCACGGAAGCACAACCTTAGAGCTATAGCTAAAACGGTGACATATAATAATCACTGAGACGAATAACACATTAAGACTCAAAGTTTTTGACAAGACGATAATGTCACACGAATGCAATGCTGAAAATAAACATGATATGCATGAATGTAGCACACAAAGAACGAAAACCCACTAACAAACTCCCCCTGAAACTACTCTCTCTCCCCCTTTGGCATCAAGCGCCAAAAAACTAATCTAATCTGACGGGGGGACAGACGGAGTCGTGTCGGGTGCCGAGGTGCGCGGAGTGATCACGAAGTGCAGTGAATCGCCCTCGGAGTCTGAGTTATCTGGCTGACCCTCTGAAGAAGCACGTGGCTGCGAAGCGGTCTGGGTCTGAGCAGGGACAGGCACTGACTATGTAGCAACAAGTGGATCTGTCTGAGTAACCTGAGCCTGAAGTGCGCCAATAGCTGGGGGGTCTGTCGAGGCAACTGAAGAAGGGAGGGTCTCTGTAGTCCCAGTCCCTGTCACTGGTGGAATGACTGCCTCGGAAGCTGACAACCCTGACGAAGTGTGAAACGTAGTCGTGTGCGAGGGTGTCGGCTGACCAGTCAACTCGCTGTAAGTGGCACTGAAATCACCAATAGGTGTGCCTGTCAGGAGATGCGGGCGAGGCTGGTCTGACGGTGTGAATCCCGTATGGATAGGAGTGAAGCTCGGGGACTGAAAAGACTGGGGAACCTGCTGCTGTGGAGATGTAAACTGAAAGCTCGGCTGTCCCTGACTCGATGGACCGCTGGAATGCAAAGCCGGAGCCATGATAGATGCAGGCGGAGGAACCCCAACTGTGATGAGATGCCGCAGAAGATCTATGTACTGCTGCTGACTCTATCTCTGCATCTCAACCTGCTGCCTCTGGATCTCTAGCTGCTATCGCTGAAACTCGTCCTGGCGAGCCTGTATCTGTGCTAGTGCTGCAGCTGTATCCTGTGCCTGGCGCTGTATCTGCTGCTGCTGCTGCTCCTGAGCCTGGGTCAGCCTCTCAAGGATAGCCACCATGGCTGGGTCTGAGCGGGAGGCTGAGCCAGATCCACCGGCCTCGTGGTCGTGAGACCGAGGAGACCGGTACCTGGGGATGGGCTGGTAGTCCTCATCAGTGCTGTCAGAAGTGACATCCTCAGGTATCTCAGCAGTCTGAGCCTCAAGGTCTGCGAGCTCTGCCTCGGCAAGCTCGTCAACTCTGGCATCCTGCTTAGCTGCTGTCTCAGGAACCTCTGGGCGCTCACGCTGTCCTGGTGCTAGAGCCTGATCTCTAGTGATAGAAGCCCAAAGCTGTCTGATATCATAGTCAGGGAATGCTGTAGTAGTGTTGGCAATCTCTGCCCTGATCTCTGGTGGCATCTGGATAGCAGATCTGATGATGAAACAAATCCAGTGGGCATAGGGAAGCTGACGGTTACCCTTGAAGCCCTCAGCAATGGTGTCCTCCATCTCACTGAGAATAAGATCCCAGATATCAAACTGTCGCTGTGTCACGAGGTGGTGAACAACCCAAAGCTGCATCCTCGTCAGTCCCTCTCTGTAGCCAAGTCGAGGCAGTAGAGTGCGTCTGAGTATGGCATCCAAGACTCGGGCAAGAGGCATCAGGCTGGCAGGTGTACGACGTGACCCTTCGCCAAAAGGCTCACGAAAGCAGGGTCGAACCAGGTCGGTGGGTGGCACTGAACCGCCGTGAGGGCGTCTGGGAGGTGGAGTCTGGCCATAGCACAACTGATGGATCCTCGTGTCAGAAGCAGGTAGTCTGAGGATCTCTCGGGCTCTGGAGCTGTAGAGTCTGTGATCGCGGCCCCTGAATGCAAAGTGAATAAACTCGTGGGCCGGATCAATCCAAAGAGAAGCGTAGAACTCCCTGACCCATGTGCCGCAGTAAGCACCTGTCCGTCCAAGAAGATCTGATAAGCCAGGCAGATAGGACAGGTGCGGACGGAGCTGCTCTCCCACAACATCAACCAATGCCTCTAGTCGACATACCCTCTGAGGTCTGAAAGCAATGCCACTGTCAACTAGGGCCCTGTAGAAGTCCTCCTAAAGTGGGGTATAGAAACCCTCTGAAGCTCTGGCATCTCTGACAGGTGGAAACCATTGGCTGACCTCCACAAACCTCAGACTCTTCACCTGACGTGCAGAAGCACCCCTCAGGTCTAAGTGCTCGACCGGGGGTGACCCTCTAACTCTGGGAGGAGGCCGTGCACCACGACGCTGGCCCTCTGGCCTAGGTGTCACCTGTGTACGCGCACGTGTGGAACGGCGACGTGGTGGAGACTGAGCTGCCTGCTCCTCTGTATCCTCAGTGGCCTGTGGAGCCTCAGTGGCCTGGGTAGACTCAGTAGCGGGTGTAGTCTCTGTAGCCTGTGTCTGCTCTGAGGGTGGATCAACTGACATCTGCTCTGAAGGTCCAGTAGCCTCGGTACCCTCAGTGGCCTCAGTGCCGAGCTGTCGACCTTCAAGATGAAAGCGACGCTCGCCTATGTGCAAGCCACTGCGTCTGCCACCTCTCTCTGCCTGCTCTGCGGCGTCTGCCATGGCCTGAGCAATCTCTGCATCTGACGGTGCCTTCCTCTTCTTTTTGGCTGCAATCTTGATGCGCTTACCACGCGCAATCTCATCACGACGGGGAGGACTGTTGTCCCCATCACCAGGAGCACCACCGGCGTTCTTGCAACGCACCATACTGACTGACTGCCTGAAAACCTCTGTGAGATGATGAACTAACACTCGAGAGGCTTGGCCTCAATCTGTATCCGCAGGCTTGGCCTCGGATTTAGCGAACAGATCTGACCCGACACACCGACTGACTCGCTGCACGTATGGAATAGAGAGATTTACTATAAGCACATATATATCTAAAGATACGAAACCCTAGATAGCAAGCACATGAGATACGAAGTGAAACGACGCTAAGCTACCTTGGATCGACGAGACGACGGTGAAGGGACGAGGTGACCTAGTTCACGAGAACCCCCGACATCGGCGATCGAGCACTGAAATGACCAATCGAGATAGCAAAGGAGTGTTATGGTCAACGGCAAGCCCTAACGAGAGAATTGAAAGGACTTGAATCGAAAACGGAATCGAGACGAGCCGTTACCTCGACAAACCCTAGGTTAGGGTTAGGGTGAAATCCGAAGAAAAACTCGGGCAACCTAGGGCACGAGGTGGAGAAGTGGTGGCTTGGGCGCACGGGACTGAGCAGCGGCGCAGGAGTTGACCACGGCGGTGGTTGACGGCCGGCGGCGAGGTGGTTACGCGGCGGATTACGACGGCGGCGCGGCAAGCAGCGGCAGCGGCGCGGGCGCAGCAGAGGCACGGGTGCGAGCGAGGAAGGCGCGGCAAAGCTCGCCGGAGGCGAGGATGAGCAAGGGCGCGGCGCTGTGGAGGCTCGCCGGCGGCGACTAGGGTACGGGCGGCGGCGGGTTCAGCGGATGAGGAGAAGAAAGGAAAAACAAATCGGTTTTTATGAGGACGCAGATCCGCTCGATACGGTAGCACCGGACGCGGTGGTCAAAATCACCGGACGCGGTGGTGCAGCGTCCGGCGACACTCCAGTAAGCGCCTGGAGTGACCGGACGCGTCCGGTGTGGACTGACTGGACACGGTCAGAGTCCGATGGCTGAGTGCTCGGGAATTCATCGCGGAGCACCGGACGCGGTGGTGGTAGCCGGGACCGGACGCGGTGGTGGTCAGAGGCGCGTCCGGTGCAGCGTCCGGTGCCTAGATCTGGACTTTGTCTTCTGGATGACCGGACGCGCTGGTGGACGCCGGGACTAGACGCGGTGGTGAAGCAACACTGCGTCCGGTGCAGCGTCCGGTCGCTGTTCTTCGCCATTCTTCGTTCCGAACTTCGACGCGACTTCTCCCAATCAAGTTCCAATTCAAAGAGACACAAATAAACACCAATTGGAACCCGATATGAGTGACCTCACTCAAACCCTCAAATTTTTCAAAATAGTTTGCCTTAGGCTAGTATTATTTTTACGAAAATAGGCAATAAACACCCGAGGAACAACGTATGGCCATGCAATAGAGTTTTTGGACCTTTAGGAGCGTCAAATGCTCTCTCTATTCATGGACGAACACAGAGGTTGCTCAAAGCTAAACCGAAAAGAAACGACAAACAAACAACCATGCATATGCAATGCAATACAAGAAAGTAAAGCTAGGTTGCTTGTCAAGTTTGATCCACGGTTAGGCTTCTTCACTCCTCCAAAGGAGGGTTATCGTAACCGTGTTAGCCAAGCCCTAAATGCATTGCGATAAAGTAAACGTGACATATGATACAATGCAATGCAAGGGACAACACGCGCTCATTTTTTAAAGTTACTTGAATCAAGCACATTAAGTTCACTTCTTAGCCTACAAAAGGTAGCCTCGTCCAAAGGTTTAGTGAAGATATCCGCTAGTTGATTTTCACTTCGTACACCTTCTAGTGATATGTCATTTTTAGCAACGTGATCTCTTAGAAAGTGATGGCGGATATCAATGTGCTTGGTGCGAGAGTGTTGTACCGGATTATTAGCAATTTTAACGGCACTTTCATTGTCACATAAAAGTGGCACCTTTTCAAGAACAACTCCATAGTCAAGGAGGGTTTGTTTCATATATAAGATTTGTGCACAACAAGCCCCCGCGGCAATGTATTCTGCCTCGGCGGTGGACAAAGCCACACTATTTTGCTTTTTAGATGACCAAGATACTAGTGATCTCCCAAGCAAATGGCACCCTCCGGATGTGCTTTTTCTATCAATTTTGCAACCGGCATAATCCGAGTCGGAATAGCCAACTAGTTGGAATCTAGCTCCTTTGGGATACCATAGACCAATGCTTGGGGTGTGCTTAAGATATCTTAGAATTCTTTTTACGGCACTTAAGTGAGGTTCTTTAGGGCACGCTTGAAAGCGAGCACACATGCACACACTAAACATGATATCGGGCCTAGATGCGGTAAGGTACAACAAGCTACCAATCATAGAACGGTAGAGAGTTTGATCAACCGGTTTACCTCCCTCATCTAGGTCGAGATGTCCATTTGATGGCATTGGGGTCTTGATTGGCTTGCATTCTTCCATCTTGAATCTTTTGAGAAAATCCTTGGTATACTTTTCTTGAGAGATGAAAATCCCTTCTCTCATTTGCTTGACTTGAAAACCAAGGAAGAATGTGAGCTCACCAATCATTGACATCTCGAACTCCTTCGACATCAATTCACCAAACTCCTTGCAATAATCTTCATTTGTTGACCCGAAGATGATATCATCAACATACACTTGACAAATGAAGATCTCCCCATTAAGCTTCTTGGTGAAAAGTGTGGTGTCGACCTTCCCGATGGTGAAGCCCTTCTCAATGAGGAAGTCCCAGAGGCGCTCATACCACGCTCTAGGGGCTTGCTTGAGCCCATATAGCGCCTTGGACAACCTATAAACATGATTAGGATATCTAGGGTCTTCAAACCCGGGAGGTTGATTGACATAGACTAGTTCATTTATAAAGCCATTTAAGAATGCACTTTTCACATCCATTTGATATAATCTCATATCATGATGTGATGCATATGCAAGGAGGATACGAATGGCTTCAAGTCTTGCAACGGGTGCAAAGGTCTCTCCAAAATCAAGGCCTTCAACTTGAGAGAACCCCTTTGGAACTAGTCTTGCCTTGTTCCTCACTACAATGCCTTGGTCATCTTGCTTGTTTCGGAACACCCACTTGGTTCCAATGACTCTTGCACCTTTAGGATGCTCTTCAAGTGTCCACACTTGGTTGCGGGTGAAGTTGTTCAATTCTTCATGCATGGCATTCACCCAATCCGGATCTTGAAGAGCTTCTTCTACATTCTTAGGTTCAACACAAGAGACAAAAGAGTGATGTTCAATGAAAGAAGCTAACTTTTGAGATCGAGTCATTACTCCCTTTGAAGGACTCCCTATGATGAGTTCTTGTGGATGAGCTTGAAGTAGAGGTGAATTTCTTCTATCAACCACTTGAGGAGGTGGATGGGGAGCATCAACATCTTGTGCTTGTGCCTCAGCTTGTTCATGAGAGACATAGGTATCTTCATTTTCAACTCTCTCATTCTTGTCATCATCTTGAGGCACATGTGATGAAGATGGTGGATCAATGATTTGCACATCATCTTCATCATCTTTTGGCTTGATGTCTCCCACGGGCATGTTCTTCATGGCCTCCCTCAAGGGTTCATCACCTACATCATCACAATTCTCAATTGCTCCTTGGGAGCCGTTAGATTCATCAAATTCCACATCATATGTTTCTTCAACCAAACTGGTGGTATGGTTAAATACTCTATATGCTTTGGACTTTGATGAGTAACCAACAAGAAAACCAATATCACAACGTCTTTGAAACTTCCCTAGGTGTTGACGCTTCTTGTAGATGTAGCATTTGCAACCAAACACCCGGAAGAATGAGACGTCCAGCTTCTTCCCATTAAGCAACTCATAGGGGGTCTTGCCAAGAAACTTTTGGAGGAAGAGGCGATTTGAAGCATAGCATGCGGTGTTGATTGCCTCGGCCCAAAACTTTTCCGGAGTGTTGTACTCATCTAACATTGTTCTTCCAAGGGTGATCAAAGTCCGGTTCTTTCTCTCAACTACACCATTTTGTTGAGGAGTGTAGGTTGAAGAAACCTCATGCTTGATTCCAATTTCATCACAATAAGCTTCAATGTTGGTGTTGTCAAACTCTTTGCCATTGTCACTTCTAATCTTCTTTATCTTGACTTCAAATTCATTTTGAGCTCTCTTTGCAAACTTCTTGAAGCAACTTGCCACTTCGGATTTGTCATGAAGGAAGAAAGTCCATGTATATCTTGAGTAGTCATCCACTATCACAAGACAATAGAGATTACCACCCAAGCTCTTGTATGTTGTAGGCCCAAACAAATCCATGTGAAGAAGTTCTAGCACTCTTGAGGTTGACATGAAAGCCTTGGTGGGATGAGTGTTTGCAACTTGTTTGCCCGCTTGACATGCACTACAAGGTTTGTCCTTTTCAAACTTCACATCCTTCAACCCTCTTACTAGTTCTTTCTTCAATAGCTTGTTAAGAGTGCTCATTCCAACATGTGCAAGCCTCCTATGCCAAAGCCAACCAAGTGAGGTCTTGGTGAACAAACATGTCATCAAATTTGCATCTTCGGAGGTGAAGTCAACAAGATAAAGATTGTTGTATCTAAAGCCTTTGAATATCACTTGCTTTTCATCTATCTTTGAAACTTCAACTTCATTTGGTGTGAACAAGCATTGGAAGCCAAGGTCACAAAGTTGCCCAACGGATAACAAGTTGAAACTCAATGAAGCAACATAGAGCACATTTGAGAGTGAGTGATCATTTGATATTGCAATCTTGCCTATACCCTTGACTTTGCTCTTTGAATTATCTCCAAATGTGATCTTCTCTTGACATATCCCATTCTCTTCAATGGAGGTGAACATACGAGGATCACCGGTCATATGTTGAGTGCAACCACTATCAATAACCCAATGAGATCCACCGGTCTTGTAGTTCACCTACACATAAGAGATCAAGCTTTTTGTTTAGGGATCCAAACTTGAGAGGGGCCCTTGACTTTCTCAACTAGTGACTTGGCAACCCATATTTTCTTTGGCCTATTCTTGTTTGGGGGACCCAAAAACATGACTTTCATCTTTCCATTTGAATCTTTTCTTAGCATGTAATGAGCATTGAAGGCAAAGGGTCTAGCATGCTTGGGCAAGGGTTGTGGTGGTGGAGTTTTGCACTCATGAGCAAAGTGACCTTCTTGACCACACTCAACACATCTCTTTGGCTTGGGCTTTGACTTGCTTTGTTGTTGAGCCTTTGCTTTCTTCTCTTGATTTGCCAAGTACCCAATACCACTTCTATCCATCTTCATTACGGTGTTCATGAGGAGCTCACTTTGCA
This sequence comes from Saccharum spontaneum, assembly GCA_022457205.1. Classification (NCBI taxonomy): domain Eukaryota; kingdom Viridiplantae; phylum Streptophyta; class Magnoliopsida; order Poales; family Poaceae; genus Saccharum; species Saccharum spontaneum. The sequence goes on from CM039599.1 coordinate 15,698,414, forward strand.
AATATTGGCCTCTTGTGAACTTGCTTAGGCCGGTCTTGAGATGCTCTTTTTCTTGCTTGAGCTTCTTGTTTTCTTCAATAAGTGACTCATTTGTTGGTTGCTTCTCAAGAGTCATCAAACCTTTGAGCTTCTTGTTCTCATTTGCAAGCTTCTCATTCTCACACTTGATCTTGGCATAATCATCATGGTTGCATGACTCAACCACACTCTTGCCTTTGCTACTAGAACCTTGCTCAATGCTTTCAATGATCAAATCATCACATGATGTAGCTATATCACACTTAACAACATGGTTAGTAGCATCATGTGTCTCAAGAGCAAGTTCATTAGCAACCACAAGACTATCATAGTCAATTTTTAATGTGGTGTATTTGTCTTTTAGAGAGCTATGTCTAGTGATGAGCTCATCATGCTTCTTCTCAAGTTTATCATGTTGATCTTTAAGCTCTTTGTTAGAGGTTTTGAGCTCCTTGAGAGTAGAAGACATAATTTCATTTTGATCTCTAAGCTCACCACTAGTCTTTTGAGCATTTTCAAGCTTAGATGAGAGTGATTCATTTTCATTTTGAAGATCATCATTTTCACTTCTAGTCCTTCTTATGATTTTAGTGTATTTGTTTAGCAATTTTACAAGTTCATCATAAGAAGGTGCGTCAAATTCATCATCACTATCACTATCATCATCATCATCACTATCATGGTTTTGTACCTTTCGTTCACCCTTGGCCATAAGGCATAGGTGAGTAGTGGACGATGATGGTGAAGAAGGCGGTGAAGGTGGTGGTGAAGATGTCGGTGAAGATGATGGCCCCATCACAAATGCGGCAACCTTCTCTTTCTCATCATCGCTCTCATCTTCGGAGGAGCCACAAGATGATTCAATGTCAGTGAGCCAATCACCAACAATATAAGCCTTTCCACCCTTCTTCTTCTTGTAGAACTCCTTCTTCTTGCCATCCTTCTTCTTGTATGGCTTGTTCTTCTTCTTCTCATCTTCTTCATCACTTGAATCATTTTTCTTGCCCTTGTTCTTGTTCTTGAACTTGTCTTTTGGTGGTCTAGGGCATTGATGAGCTAAGTGGCCAAGTTCACCACAATTGTAGCAATCCATCTCCGAGATGGGTTTCTCTTGCTACTTGTGAAGAATTTCTTTTTCTTGCCATCGAACTTGATGCCACTCTTGTTGAGCTTCTTTAGCATCTTGGTGGTCTTCCTCACCATGAGTGCAAGTGATTCATCATCGATATCACTTTCACTTGAGCTTTCTTGCACAATCATGGCTTGGCCCTTCTTCTTCTTCTTGTCATGGCTAGCTTTGAAGGCCAAGTCTTTCTTCTTGGAAGATGATGAGCCCTCTTCCGGAGTGATGTGCATGTACATCTCATGAGCATTGATCTTCCCCAATACTTGAGTCGGTGTTGCGGTGGAGAGATCACTTTGATGAAGCACGGTGACAATGTGGCCATACTTCTCAACGGGAAGCACACTCAAGATCCTCCTTGCAACATCCGATTGACTCATTTCAGTGAGCCCAAGAGCATTGAGGTCCTCTACAAGAACATTCAAGCGAGTGTACATGTCATTAGCACTTTCTTTGGGAAGCATCTCAAAAGAATTAATTTTCTTTAAAGCAATATGATACCGTTCCTCACGCTCACTCTTAGTTCCCTCATGGAGAGCACAAAGATTTTGCCACAAATCATGAGCGTTCTTTGCATTACGCACACGATTGAAGATATCTTTGCCTAAGCCCCGGTAGAGTGCATTTTTGGCCTTTGCATTCCACCGGTCGTACTTCTCCTCGTCACCCGTGGGGTTTGCGGGATCCTTGATAGCGGGAAGCCCTTCGGTTGCGGCTCTAAGACACCCGGCATCTATGGCTTCGAGGTACGCCTCCATGCGGATTTTCCAATATGGAAAATCATCCCCCTCAAAGGTGGGAGGTGGTCCTTCCCCGTTAGACATCTTGCTCTAGGCGGTAAAGCCTAAATTAGGAGCAACACGGCTCCGATACCAATTGAAAGGATCAAGATGCCCAAGAGGGGGGGTGAATTGGGCTTTTCTAAAAATTAATTGCAAGAATTAAATCCTACAAGCCGGAATTCACCCCTAGTGCCTACTTGTGTTCCTAGAGAGTCTACCGTTAAAAAGTTTTGCACCCTAGTTTCCAATCCTAGTCTAGCATGGCAATTCTAGAAATGTAAAACAAGCAATGAAAGTAAATACGAGAAAGTAATTGCTTGAATGTAAAGGGGCAAGGAACACGGCGATGTTTTTCCGAGGTATCGGAGAGTCGCCACTCCCCACTAGTCCTCGTTGGAGCACCCGCGCAAGGGTGTCGCTCCCCCTTGATCCGCGCAAGGATCAAGTGCTCCCTACGGGTTGATTCTTCGACACTCCGTCGCGGCGAATCTCCCAAAACCGCTCACAACTTGAGTTGGGTCATCCACAAGCTCCGCCGGATGATCACCAAACTCCCAATCACCACTAAGCCATCTAGGTGATGGCGATCACCAAGAGTAACAAGCTAGAACTCTCACTTGACCACACCGAGCCCAAATGAGGAGATGGATGCACACTTGCTACTCTCTAATCACTAGTGAGGAATCTCAAACTTTGATTCTCAAATCTCTATCCTCACTAGAGCTCTTGCACTCCCTTGCACTCTAAAGGGTTTTCTCAGATGTTTGAATGAGCAAGAGACCTCTAAAAGAGGTGGAGGGGTTGTATTTATACACCCCTCAAAGAAAACGAACCGTTACTTTCTGACACGGGGTCACCGGACGCGCCGGTGCAACACACCGGACGCGCCGGTCCCCTGTAACGGTCAAAACGCGATTTTGAAAACGAACCACCGGACGCGCCGGTCAGGGGTGACCGGACGCGTCCGACGTGCAAGGGTGCTTACTGTACTCGCACCGGACGCGAGGCCGCGTCCGATGGCTGAAGACCGGACGCGTCCGGTCCTCTCAGGACCTTACTGGACTCGCACCGGACTCGCCGATCAAGTCCAGGTCGCGTCCGACGGGCGTTCTCCCTGAAGTGACACGTGTCAGCCACTGACCACTGCGTCCAGTCCTCGCGAGGACCGCGTCCGGTGGTCAGGGCCGAAACCCTAGCGCGGTTAAGTACTGACCGGACGCGTCCGGTGCTCCCGAAGACCGCGTCCGGTGCCTGGAAAACAGCCCAAAACTTGTCGAAACGCGTCGCAACTTCAACCAAGTTGCTTCTAACTGAACTTTGAGCTATTCTAGGATTGCCTAGCGCCAAGTTTAACAAGTGTGCACCACACCTAAACATAGGACTCGCCTAGGTCAAGTTACCCATTCATGCCCCCCTTTATAGTACGGCCAAAAGAGAAAAACGAAGATCCTAATGACTATTCCGAATGTGTCTCAACACCTCGACATCCGGAACTAACCGTCCTTAATCTTGACGTCACTCTTTTGAAAACCGAAACGATTTCCATCAAGGGACACGAATACCACAGTGCTCAAAGCAGTTATCACCTCCATGACCTAACTTACCAAGTTTCTGCAAAACACACGTTAGTCATGGTAATAAAGTGTTGTCATTAATTACCGAAACCAAACCTTGGGGCCTAGATGCTTTCAGCGTCATCACCTAGGAGTACCATCGGGTGTATCCGAAATTATTTTTGAGCCATGGTAAGTTTGGCACAAACCGTGTGCCTTACGTCGACACTAACACCATCTCTGAGTGGACCGATCCGAGATTCCACATGACCCATATCACCTAGAAGTTCCATCGGGTGTGTCCAAAATGATTTCCAAGCCTAATGGTTCATTTGGTGCAAACCTTTCACCTATCTTGCATCAAGGTTAGCACCATCTCCAAACGGACCAAAATGAGCTCCATTTGAGCCTCATCACCTAGGAGTACCATCGGGGGTGTCAAAAAAGATTTTTGAGCCAATGGAAAGTTTGGCGCAAACAGTGCACCTTACACCCACACTAACACCGTCTCCGAGTGGACCGAGCACCTAGGAGTTTCATCGGGTGTGTACAAAATCATTTTCAAGCCTAATGGTACATTCGGCGCAAACCATGCACCTATCTTGTGTCAAGATTAGCACTACCTGCAAACAGACCGAACTGAGCTTTCACTCGAGCCTCATCACCTAGGAGTACCACCGAGTGCATCCAAAAGCGATTTTTGAGCCTATGTTACGTTTGGCATAAACCGTGCACCAATCATGCCTCAAGATTAGCACTATCTCCAAACGGACCGAAATGAGCTTCTATTTGAGCCACATCACCTATGTGTACCATCGGGTTTGTCCAAAATTATTTTTGAGACAATGGTAAGTTGGGCACAAATCGTTCACCTTACACTGACACTAACACCATCTTCAAACAAACCGATGCGAGATTCCACATAACCCCTGTCACGTAGCAGATCCATCAGGTGTGTCCAAAATGATATCCAAGCCTATTGGTACATTCGGCGTAAACCGTGCACCTATCTTGTGTAAAGATTAGCACTACCTCCAAACGGATGGAAACAAGCTTTCACTCAAGCATCATCACCTAGGAGTACCATCGGGTGCGTCCAAAGCGATTTTTGAGCCTATGGGACATTTGACACGAACCGTGCACCTATCATGCCTTAAGATTAGCACTATCTACAAATGGACGGATGTGAGATTCCACAAGACCCATGTCACCTAGGAGTTCCATTGGGTGTGTATAAAATGATTTACAAGCATAATGGTACATTTAGTGCAAACCATGCACCTATCCTGCGTTAAGATTAGCACTACCTCCAAACGGACCGAACCGAGCTTTCACTCGAGCCTCGTCACCTAGGAGTACCACCGGGTGCGTCCAAAGCGATTTTTGAGCCGATGGTACGTTTGGCACAAATCGTGTGCCAGTCATGCCTCAAGATTAGCACTATCTCCAAACAAACCGAAATGAGCTTCTTTTTGAGCCCCATCACCTAGGTGTACCATCGGGTTTGTCCAAAATGATTTTTGAGCCAATGGTTAGTTGGGCGCAAATCGTGCACCTTACACCGACACTAACACCATCTCCGAACAAACCGATGCGAGATTCCACATAACCCATGTCACTTAGGAGTTCCTTCAGGTGTGTCCAAAATGATATCCATGCCTAATACATTCGGCGTAAACCGTGCACCTATCTTGCATCAAGATTAGCACTATCTCCAAACGGATGGAAACAAGGTTTCACTCAAGCCTCGTCACCTAGGCGTATGATCGGGAGTGTCCAAAGCGATTTTTTAGCCTATGGGACGTTTGGCACAAACCGTGCACGTACCACGCCTTAAGATTAGCACTATCTACAAACGGACCCAAACGAGCTTCCCCTGGAGCCTCGTCACCTAGGAGTACCATCGGGTGTGTCCAAAATGATTTTGAGCCTATGGTACGTTTCACGCAAACCGTGCACCTATCTTTCACTAACACTAACACCGTCTCCAAATAGGCTGATGCGAGATTCCACATAACCCATGTCACCTAGGAGTTCCATCGGGTGTGTCCAAAATGATTTCCAAGCCTGATGGTACATCGATTGTGTCCGAAATAATTTTCAAGCATAATTGTACATTCGGTGCAAACCACACACCCATCTTGTGTTAAGATTAACACTATCTCCAAACGGACTGAAACGAGCTTTCAATTGAGCGTCATCACCTAGGAGTACCATCGGGTGCCTCCAAAATGATTAGGCTATGGTCCGTTCGGCGCAAACCGTGCGCCAAACTTGTCTCAAGATTAGAACTATCTCCGAACAGACTGAAATGAGCTTCCATTTGAGCCACATCACCTTGGAGTACCATCGAGTTTCTCAAAAATAATTTTTGAGCCAATGGTAAGTTTGGCACAAACTGTGCACATTACACAAACACTAACACCATCTCCGAGCGGACCGATGCGAGATTCCATATGACCCATGTCACCTAGGAGTTCCATCGGGTGTGTTCAAAATGATTTCCAAGCCTAAAGGTACATTCAGCACAAACGATGCACCTATCTTGCATCAAGGTTAGCACTATCTCCAAACGGACCGAACCGAGCTTTCACTCGAGCCTCGTCACCTAGGAGTACCACCGGGTGCGTCCAAAGCGATTTTTGAGCTGATGGTACATTTGGCACCAATCGTGCACCAGTCATGCCTCAAGATTAGCACTATCTCCAAACAAACCGAAATGAGCTTCTTTTTGAGCCTCATCACCTAGGTGTACGATCTGGTTGGTCCAAAATGATTTTTGAGCCAGTGGTAATTTGGGCGCAAACCGTTCACCTTACACCAACACTAACACCATCTCCAAACAAATTGATGTGAGATTCCACATAACCTATGTCACCTAGGAGTTCCATCAGGTGTGTCCAAAATGATATCCAAGCCTAATGGTACATTCGGCGCAAACCGTGCACCTATGTTGTCTCAAGATTAGCACTATCTCCAAATGGACCGAATTGAGCTTCCATTTGAGCCTCATCACCTAGGAGTACCATCAGGTTTGTCCAAAATTATTTTTGAGCCAGTGGTAAGTTGGGGGTGCAAACCGTGCACCTATCATACATCGACACTAACACCGTCTTCAAATGGACGGATGTGAGATTCCACAAGACCTATGTCACCTAGGAGTTCCATCGGGTGTGTCTGAAATGATTTACAAGCATAATGGTACATTTAGTGCAAACCATGCACCTATCCTGCGTTAAGATTAACACTATCTCCAAACAAACAGAAACGTGCTATCACTTGAGCCTCGTCACCTAGGAGTACCATCGGGTGCCTCCAAAAGCGATTTTTGAGCCTATAGTACAATTGGCACAAACCATGCACCAATCATGCCTCAAGATTAGCACTCTCCATATGGACTGAAATGAGCTTCTATTTGAGCCCCATCACCTAGGTGTACCATCGGGTTTGTCCAAAATGATTTTTGAGCCAATGGTTAGTTGGGCGCAAATCGTGCACCATACACCGACACTAACACCATCTCCGAACAAACCGATGCGAGATTCCACATAACCCATGTCACTTAGGAGTTCCTTCAAGTGTGTCCAAAATGATATACATGCCTAATACATTGGGCGTAAACCGTGCACCTATCTTGCGTCAAGATTAGCACTATCTCCAAACGGATGGAAACAAGCTTTCACTCAAGCCTCGTCACCTAGGAGTACCATCGGGAGTGTCCAAAGCGATTTTTGAGCCTATGGGATGTTTGGCACAAACCGTGCACGTACCATGCCTTAAGATTAGCACTATCTACGAACGGACCCAAACGAGCTTCGAGTTGAGCCTCGTCACCTAGGAGTACCATCGGGTGTGCCAAAAATGATTTTTGAGCCTATGGTATATTTCGCGCAAACCGTGCACATATCTTACATTGACTCTAACACTGTCTCCTAATGGACCGATGTGAGATTCCACATGACTCATGTCACCCACCTAGGAGTTCTATCGGGTGTGTCCGAAATGATTTTCAAGCATAATGGTACATTCGGCGCAAACCGTGCACCTACCATGCCTGAAGATTAGCACTATCTACAAATGGACTGAAACGAGCTCCACTTAAGGCACGTCACCTAGGAGTACCATCGGGTGTGTCCAAAACAATATTTGAGCCTATGGTACGTTTGGCGCAAACCATGCTCCTATCTAAACGGACATTAACACAATCTCCAAATGGACCGATGAGAAATTTCACATGACCCATGTCAACTAGGAGTTCTATCGTGTGTGTCCAAAATGATTTACAAGCATAATGGTACATTCGGTGCAAACCGTGCACCTATCTGCGTTAAGATTAACACTATCTCCAAATGGATTGAAATGAGCTTCCACTTGAGCCTCGAGACCTAGGAGTACCATTGGGTGCCTCCAAAATGATTTTTGAGGCTATGGTACATTCGACGCAAACCGTGCACCTATGTTGTCTCAAGATTAGCACTATCTCCAAATGCACCGAATTGAGCTTCCATTTGAGCCTCATCACCTGGGAGTACCATCAGGTTTGCCCAAAATTATTTTTGAGCTAGTGGTAAGTTGGGGGTGCAAACCGTGCACCTATCATACGTCGACACTAACACCGTCTCCAAATGGACGGATGTGAGATTCCACAAGACCCATGTCACCTAGGAGTTCCATCGGGTGTGTCTGAAATGATTTACAAGCATAATGGTACATTTAGTGCAAACCATGCACCTATCCTGCGTTAAGATTAACACTATCTCCAAATGAACAGAAACATGCTTTCACTTGAGCCTCGTCACCTAGGAGTACCATCGGGTCCCTCCAAAAGCGATTTTTGAGCCTATAGTATGTTTGGCACAAACCGTGCACCAATCATGCCTCAAGATTAGCACTCTCCAAATCGACCGAAATGAGCTTCTATTTGAGCCTCATCACCTAGGTGTACCATCGAGTTTGTCCAAAATGATTTTGAGCCAATGGTTAGTTGGGCGCAAATCGTGCACCTTACACCGACACAAACACCATCTCCGAACAAACCGATTCGAGATTCCACATAACCCATGTCAGTTAGGAGTTCCTTCAGGTGTGTCCATGCCAAGATTAGCAATATCTCCAAACGGTAAATCGTGCCTCCAAAATGATTTTTGAGGCTATGGTACATTCGGCGCAAACCGTGCACCTATGTTGTCTTAAGATTAGCACTATCTCCAAATGGACCGAATTGAGCCTCATCACCTGGGAGTACCATCAGGTTTGTCCAAAATTATTTTTGAGCTAGTGGTAAGTAGGGGGTGCAAGCCGTGGACCTATCATACATCGACACTAACACCATCTCCAAATTGACGGATGTGAGATTCCACAAGACCCATGTCACCTAGGAGTTCCATCGGGTGCGTCTGAAATGATTTACAAGCATAATGGTACATTTAGTGCAAACCATGCACCTATCTTGCGTTAAGATTAACACTATCTCCAAACGAATAGAAACGTGCTTTCTCTTGAGCCTCGTCACCTAGGAGTACCATCGGGTGCCTCCAAAAGCGATTTTTGAGCCTATAGTACATTTGGCACAAACCGTGCACCAATCATGCCTCAAGATTAGCTCTCTCCAAATGGACCGAAATGAGCTTCTATTTGAGCCTCATAACCTAGGTGTACCATCGGGTTTGTCCAAAATGATTTTTGAGACAATGGTTAGTTGGGCGCAAATCGTGCACCTTACACCGACACTAACACCATCTCTGAACAAACCGATGCGAGATTCCACATAACCCATGTCACTTCGGAGTTCCTTCAGGTGTGTCCAAAATGATATCCATGCCTAATACATTCGGCGTAAACCGTGCACCTATTTTGCGTCAAGATTAGTACAATCTCCAAACGGATGGAAACAAGCTTTCACTCAAGCCTCGTCACCTAGGAGTACCATCGGGAGTGTCCAAAGTGATTTTTGACCCTATGGGACGTTTGGCACAAACCTTGCACGTACCATGCCTTAAGATTAGCACTATCTACAAACAGACCCAAACGAGCTTCTAGTTGAGCCTCGTCACCTAGGAATACCATCGGGTGTGCCAAAATGATTTTTGAGCCTATGGTACGTTTCGCGCAAACCGTGCACCTATCTTACATTGACTCTAAGACCGTCTCCTAATGGACTGATGTGAGATTCCAAATGACTCATGTCACCTAGGAGTTCTATCGGGTGTGTCCGAAATGATTTTCAAGCATAATGGTACATTCGGCGCAAATTGTGCACCTACCATGCCAGAAGATTAGCACTATCTACAAATGGACTGAAACGAGCTCCACTTAAGCCACGACACCTAGGAGTACCATCGGGTGTGTCCAAAACAATTTTTGAGCCTATGGTACGTTTGGCGCAAACCGTGCTCCTATCTAAACGGACATTAACACCATCTCCAAATGGACCGATGCGAGATTTCACATGACCCGTGTCAACTAGGAGTTCCATCGGGTGTGTCCAAAATGATTTGCAAGCATAATGGTACATTCGGTGCAAACCGCGCACCTATCCGCGTTAAGATTAACGCTATCTTCAAATGGATTGAAACGAGCTTCCACTTGAGCCTCGTGACCTAGGAGTACCATCGGGTGCTTCCAAAATGATTTTTGAGGCTATGGTACATTCGGCGCAAACCGTGCACCTATGTTGTCTCAAGATTAGCACTATCTCCAAATGGACAGAATTGAGCGTCCATTTGAGCCTCATCACCTGGGAGTACCATCAGGTTTGTCCAAAATTATTTTTGAGCTAGTGGTAAGTAGGGGTGCAAGCCGTGCACCTCTCATACATCGACACTAACACCATCTCAAAATTGACGGATGTGAGATTCCACAAGACCCATGTCACCTAGGAGTTCCATCGGGTGTGTCTGAAAAGATTTACAAGCATAATGGTACATTTGGTGCAAACCGTGCACTTATCTGTGTTAAGATTAACACTATCTCCAAATGTATTGAAACAAGCTTCCACTTGAGCCTCGTGACCTAGGAGTACCATCGGGTGCTTCCAAAATGATTTTTGAGGCTATGGTATATTCGGCGCAAACCGTTCACCTATGTTGTCTCAAGATTAGCACTATCTCCAAAAGGACAGAATTGAGCTTCCATTTGAGCCTCATCACCTGGGAGTACCATCAGGTTTGTGCAAAATTATTTTTGAGCTAGTGGTAAGTAGGGGGTGCAAGCCGTGCACCTATCATACATCGACACTAACACCATCTCCAAATTGATAGATGTGAGATTCCATAAGACCCATGTCACCTAGGAGTTCCATCGGGTGTGTCTGAAATGATTTACAAGCATAATGGTACATTTAGTGCAAACCATGCACCTATCCTGCGTTAAGGTTAAAACTATCTCCAAACGAACAGAAACATGCTTTTACTTGAGCCTCGTCACCTAGGAGTACCATCGGATGCCTCCAAAAAGCGATTTTGAACCTATAGTACGTTTGCCACAAACCGTGCACCAATCATGCCTAAAGATTAGCACTCTCCAAATGGACCGAAATGAGCTTCTGTTTGAGCCTCATCACCTAGGTGTACCATCGGGTTTGTCTAAAATGATTTTTGAGCCAATGGTTAGTTGGGTGCAAATCGTGCACCTTACACCGACACTAACACCATCTCCGAACAAACCGATGCGAGATTCCACATAACCCATGTCACTTAGGAGTTCCTTCAGGTGTGTCCAAAATGATATCCATGCCTAATACATTCAGCGTAAACCGTGCACCTATCTTGCGTCAAGATTAGCACTATGTCCAAACGGATGGAAACAAGCTTTCACTCAAGCCTCGTCACCTAGGAGTACCATCGGGAGTGTCCAAAGCGATTTTTGAGCCTATGGGATGTTTGGCACAAACCGTGCACGTACCATGCCTTAAGATTAGCACTATCTACAAACGGACCCAAACGAGCTTCGAGTTGAGCCTCGCCACCTAGGAGTACCATCGGGTGTGCCAAAATGATTTTTGAGCCTATGGTACGTTTCGCGCAAACCGTGCACCCATCTTGCATTGACTATAACACTGTCTCCTAATGGACCGATGTGAGATTCCACATGACTCATGTCACCCACCTGGAGTTCTATCGGGTGTGTCTGAAATGATTTTCAAGCATAATGGTACATTCGGTGCAAACCGTGCACCTACCATGCCTGAAGATTAGCACTATCTACAAATGGACTGAAACAAGCCCCACTTAAGCCACGTCACCTAGGAGTACCATCGGGTGTGTCCAAAATGATTTTTGAGCCTATGGTACATTTGGCGAAAACCGTGCTCCTATCTAAACGGACATTAACACCATCTCCAAATGGACCGATGCGAGATTTCACATGACCCATGTCAACTAGGAGTTCAATCGGGTGTGTCCAAAATGATTTACAAGCATAATGGTACATTCGGTGCAAACCGTGCACCTATCTGCGTTAAGATTAACACTATCTCCAAATGGATTGAAACGAGCATCCACTTGAGCCTCGAGACCTAGGAGTACCATTGGGTGCCTCCAAAATGATTTTTGAGGCTATGGTACATTCGACGCAAACCGTGCACCTATGTTGTCTCAAGATTAGCACTATCTCCAAATGGACCGAATTGAGCTTCCATTTGAGCCTCATCACCTGGGAGTACCATCAGGTTTGCCTAAAATTATTTTTGAGCTAGTGGTAAGTTGGGGGTGCAAACCGTGCACCTATCATACGTCGACACTAACACCGTCTCCAAATGGACGGATGTGAGATTCCACAAGACCCATGTCACCTAGGAGTTCCATCGGGTGTGTCTGAAATGATTTACAAGCATAATGGTACATTTAGTGCAAACCATGCACCTATCCTGCGTTAAGATTAAAACTATCTCCAAACGAACAGAAACATGCTTTCACTTGAGCCTCGTCACCTAGGAGTACCATCGGGTGCCTCCAAAAGCGATTTTTGAGCCTATAGTACGTTTGGCACAAACCGTGCACCAATCATGCCTCAAGATTAGCAATCTCCAAATGGACCGAAATGAGCTTCTATTAGAGCCTCATCACCTAATTGTACCATCGAGTTTGTCCAAAATGATTTTGAGCCAATGGTTAGTTGGGCGCAAGTCGTGCACCTTACACCAACACTAACACCATCTCCGAACAAACCGATGCGAGATTCCACATAACCCATGTCACTTAGGAGTTCCTTTAGGTGTGTCCAAAATGATATCCATGCCTAATACATTCGGCATAAACCATGCACCTATCTTGTGTCAAGATTAGCAATATCTCATAACGGATGGAAACAAGCTTTCACTCAAGCCTCGTCACCTAGGAGTACCATCGGGAGTATCCAAAGCGATTTTTGAGCCTATGGCACATTTGGCACAAACCATGCACGTACCATGCCTTAAGATTAGCACTATCTACAAACGGACCCAAACGAGCTTCCAGTTGAGCCTCGTCACCTAGGAGTGCCATCGGGTGTGCCAAAATGATTTTTGAGCCTATGGTACGTTTCGCGCAAACCATGCACCAATCTTACATTGACTCTAACACCGTCTCCTAGTGGACCGATGTGAGATTCCACATGACTCATGTCACCTAGGAGTTCTATCGGGTGTGTCCGTAATGATTTTCAAGCATAATGGTACATTCAGCGCAAACCGTGCACCTACCATGCCTGAAGATTAGCACTATCTACAAATGGACTGAAACGAGCTCCACTTAAGCCACGTCACCTAGGAGTACCATCGGGTGTGTCCAAAACGATTTTTGAGCCTAAGGTACGTTTGGCGCAAACCGTGCTCCTATCTAAACGGACATTAACACCATCTCCAAATGGACCTATGCGAGATTTCACATGACCCATGTCAACTAGGAGTTCCATCGGGTGTGTCCAAAATGATTTATAAGCATAATGGTACATTCGGTGCAAACCGCGCACCTATCCGCGTTAAGATTAACACTATCTCCAAATGGATTGAAACGAGCTTCCACTTGAGCCTCGTGACCTAGGAGTACCATCGGGTGCTTCCAAAATGATTTTTGAGGCTATGGTACATTTGGCGCAAACCGTGCACCTATGTTGTCTCAAGATTAGCACTATCTCCAAATGGACATAATTGAGCTTCCATTTGAGCCTCATCACCTGGGAGTACCATCAGGTTCGTCCAAAATTATTTTTGAGCTAGTGGTAAGTAGGGGAGCAAGCCGTGCACCTATCATACATCGACACTAACACCATCTCCAAATTGACGGATGTGAGATTCCACAAGACCCATGTCACCTAGGAGTTCCATCGGGTGTGTCTGAAATGATTTACAAGCATAATGGTACATTTAGTGCAAACCATGCACCTATCCTGCGTTAAGATTAAAACTATCTCCAAACGAACAGAAACATGCTTTCACTTGAGCCTCGTCACCTAGGAGTACCATCGGGTGCCTCCAAAAGCGATTTTTGAGCCTATAGTACGTTTGGCACAAACCGTGCACCAATCATGCCTCAAGATTAGCACTCTCCAAATGGACCGAAATGAGCTTCTATTTGAGCCTCATCACCTAGATGTACCATCGGGTTTGTCCAAAATGATTTTTGAGCCAATGATTAGTTGGGCGCAAATCGTGCACCTTACACGGACACTAACACCATCTTCGACCAAACCGATGCGAGATTCCACATAACCCATGTCACTTAGGAGTTCCTTCAGGTGTGTCCAAAATGATATCCATGCCTAATACATTCGGCGTAAAACGTGCACCTATTTTGCGTCAAGATTAGTACTATCTCCAAACGGATGGAAACAAGCTTTCACTCAAGCCTCGTGACCTAGGAGTACCATCGGGAGTGTCCAAAGCGATTTTTGAGCCTATGGGACGTTTGGCACAAACCGTGCACGTACCATGCCTTAAGATTAGCACTATCTACAAACGGACCCAAACGATCTTCCAGTTGAGCCTTGTCACCTAGGAGTACCATCGGGTGTGCCAAAATGATTTTTGTGCCTATGGTACGTATCACGCAAATCGTGCACCTATCTTACATTGACTCTAAGACCGTCTCCTAATGGACCGATGTGAGATTCCACATGACTCATGTCACCTAGGAGTTCTATCGGGTGTGTCCGAAATGATTTTCAATCATAATGGTACATTCGGCGCAAACCGTGCACCTACCATACCAGAAGATTAGCACTATCTACAAATGGACTAAAACAAGCTCCACTTAAGCCACGTCACCTAGGAGTACCATCGGGTGTGTCCAAAACGATTTTTGAGCCTTTGTACGTTTGGCGCAAACCGTGCTCCTATCTAAACGGACATTAACACCATCTCCAAATGGACCGATGCGAGATTTCACATGACCCGTGTCAACTAGGAGTTCCATCGGGTGTGTCCAAAATGATTTACAAGCATAACGGTACATTCGGTGCAAACCGCGCACCTATCCGCGTTAAGATTAACGCTATCTCCAAATGGATTGAAACGAGCTTCCACTTGAGCCTCGTGACCTAGGAGTACCATCGGGTGCTTCTAAAA
This sequence comes from Saccharum spontaneum, assembly GCA_022457205.1. Classification (NCBI taxonomy): domain Eukaryota; kingdom Viridiplantae; phylum Streptophyta; class Magnoliopsida; order Poales; family Poaceae; genus Saccharum; species Saccharum spontaneum. The sequence goes on from CM039599.1 coordinate 15,713,432, forward strand.
TGATTTTTGAGGCTATGGTACATTCGGCGCAAACCATGCACCTATGTTGTCTCAAGATTAGCACTATCTCCAAATGGACAGAATTGAGCGTCCATTTGAGCTTCATCACCTGGGAGTACCATCAGGTTTGTCCAAAATTATTTTTGAGCTAGTGGTAAGTAGGGGTGGAAGCCGTGCACCTATCATACATCGACACTAACACCATCTCAAAATTGATGGAAGTGAGATTCCACAAGACCCATGTCACCTAGGAGTTCCATCGGGTGTGTCTGAAATGATTTACAAGCATAATGGTACATTTGGTGCAAACCGTGCACTTATCTGTGTTAAGATTAACACTATCTCCAAATGGATTGAAACGAGCTTCCACTTGAGCCTCGTCACCTAGGAGTACCATCGGGTGCTTCCAAAATGATTTTTGAGGCTATGGTACATTCGGCGCAAACCGTGCACCTATGTTGTCTCAAGATTAGCACTATCTCCAAATGGACAGAATTGAGTGTCCATTTGAGCCTCATCACCTGGGAGTACCATCAGGTTTGTCCAAAATTATTTTTGAGCTAGTGGTAAGTAGGGGTGCAAGCTGTGCACCTATCATACATCGACACTAACACCATCTCAAAATTGACGGATGTGAGATTCCACAAGACCCATGTCACCTAGGAGTTCCATCAGGTGTGTCTGAAATGATTTACAAGCATAATGGTACATTTGGTGCAAACCGTGTAGTTATCTGTGTTAATATTAACACTATCTCCAAATGGATGGAACCGAGCTTCCACTTGAGCGTCGTGACCTAGGAGTACCATCGGGTGCTTCCAAAATGATTTTTGAGGCTATGGTATATTCGGCGCAAACCATGCACCTATGTTGTCTCAAGATTAGCACTATCTCCAAAAGGACAGAATTAAGCTTCCATTTGAGCCTCATCACCTGGGAGTACCATCAGGTTTGTCCAAAATTATTTTTGAGCTAGTGGTAAGTAGGGTGATGAGGACATCAACACCGATCATACATCCACGCCGACACCTGCTGGTCCTATTACCCGTGCTCGTGCTCGAACACTTAATCATCAAGTGAGTTCCTTCTTGAGCTCTTGTCCATCCTGTTTAGATCTTGGAGACACGTGCACTCTTGTTTTGATTAGGAATCAAGGAGAGGACCGAAAGGGAAAAGGACTCACGTAGGCTGGATTCGGACTGCAGCACACCTCCAAATTGTGACGGTCGCCACGGTTACATACGGAGTCGGATTGGGGTGATTCTGGACTTGTTGGAAAGCTAATAAAGTCTACTTTCATACGGATCTGACCTCATACTCATACCTGCTCAGAAACGGCGTCAACAGTCCAAAAATCACCGAGAGGTCTATTCTGTCCAGGGTGCTGCGCCACCTTAAGTTAGCCCAATGGGCTTGTATCTTTTAGAGTCCAGTAGGGACGCGTCCTAGGGTTGGAGCACGACCCAAACTCTCTTGTGGTCATCCTCCACACATTATATACCCCTTAGCCGCCACTAGGAACACTTGGGTTTTGTTTTGTTGAAAGTTTAGCCATTGCTACTTCCTTGTAGACGCGTGTGTTGACTAGACCATCCGTTCTACTCGATTCAGAACCCCAACTTTGTGATTTTAGATTGGTTTTCATCTCCATATTTGCAATTGAGTTGCTTGTTCTACTTGTTCTTGCTTGTTCCTCGATTGCTTGCAGGAATTACCCTAGTGGTTTGGTTGATCGTGTTCCACAAGATCGCGACGGCTGTTGGAGGTGGTGTATCGGTTGCTAAGGCACAGCATCCTTGGATGGTTGTAGTCGGGCCGTGAACGTCATCTCCATCCCCAAATCGAGTTATCCACCTTCTCTCATCGAAAGATCAGGATTCACCCTAGCGGGTTCATATCAGTTGGTATCAGAGCTGGACCCTTGTTTAAGGGGGTGGGAATAATGAGGATATCCTCCACTATTACCCGTTAGCAAAGACACAACAAAAAAGGTCAAGTGGCCTAGTTGTAGTCGGACGGCGACCGTGTGAGCCTCTAAATAATTCCACCTTGCTTAGCTTGGGAGGAGGAAGCCACCATAAAAGAGAGAGCCACCCTTCCCCTATCAGACTAGTCTTTTAGGGACATTGGGCCTTTCCCCGAGTGGGTGTGCATAAGAACTGTTGGGATCCGGGCAACCTTAATTTATTGGGCCTCGGCCAACCCCACCTAGGCCGGATGTATCATTTGGTATCAGAGCATGTGTTGATTGTAGGGCTATTAATAATATCACCATTCGATATCGACACCCTATTCCACGATTAGATGATATGCTTGATGAATTGAGTGGTGCTGTTGTGTTTTCAAAGGTTGATTTGCGTAGTGGGTACCATCAAATTCGTATGAAATTGGGAGATGAATGGAAAACTGCTTTCAAAACCAAGTTCGGTCTATATGAGTGGTTAGTCATGCCTTTTGGGTTAACTAATGCACCTAGTACTTTCATGAGATTAATGAACGAGGTTTTGCGTGCTTTCATTGGGAAATTTGTTGTCGTCTACTTTGATGATATACTGATTTATAGCAAATCCATTGATGAACACCTTGATCACTTACGTGCTGTTTTCAATGCTCTACGTGATGCACGATTGTTTGGTAACCTTGAGAAGTGCACTTTCTGCACCGATCGAGTATCGTTTCTTGGCTATGTTGTCACTCCACAGGGAATTGAGGTTGATAAAGCCAAGGTGGAATCTATACAAGGATGGCCTGTACCCACGACGGTCACACAAGTGCGGAGTTTCCTAGGACTTGTTGGTTTCTATCGTCGTTTTGTGAAGGACTTCAGCACCATTGCTGCACCATTGAATGAGCTTACAAAGAAGGGAGTGCCCTTTTCTTGGGGCAAAGCACAAGAGCACGCCTTCCATGTGCTGAAAGATAAGTTAACACATGCACCTCTACTCCAACTCCCTGATTTTAATAAGACTTTCAAGCTTGAATGTGATGCGAGTGGAATAGGATTGGGTGGTGTTTTGTTACAAGAAGGAAAACCTGTTGCATACTTTAGTGAGAAATTGAGCGGACCTATTCTTAATTATTCTACATATGATAAGGAATTATATGCTCTAGTGCGGACATTAGAAACATGGCAGCATTATTTGTGGCCCAAAGAATTTGTTATACATTCTGATCATGAATCTTTGAAGCATATTCGTAGTCAAGGAAAACTGAATCGTAGACATGCAAAATGGGTTGAATTTATTGAATCTTTTCCTTATGTTATCAAACACAAGAAAGGGAAGGATAATATCATTGCAGATGCATTGTCTAGGAGATATACTTTGCTGAATCAACTTGATTACAAGATCTTTGGGTTAGAAACAATTAAAGACCGATATGCTCATGATGCTGATTTTAAACAAGTGCTGCTGCATTGTAAAGATGGGAAAACATGGAACAAATTCATCCTCAATGATGGGTTTGTGTTTAGAGCTAACAAGCTATGCATTCCAGCTAGCTCCGTTCGCTTGTTGTTGCTGCAGGAAGCGCATGGAGGTGGCTTGATGGGGCATTTTGGAGCGAAGAAGACGGAGGACATTCTTGCTGGTCATTTCTTTTGGCCAAAGATGCGACGAGACGTGGAGAGATTTGTTGCTCGCTGCACAACATGTCAAAAGGCTAAGTCCCGGTTGAATCCACACGGTTTGTATATGCCTCTTCCTGTTCCTAGTGCTCCTTGGGAGGATATTTCTATGGATTTTGTGTTGGGATTGCCACGGACTAGGAAAGGGCGAGATAGTGTTTTTGTGGTTGTGGATCGATTCTCTAAAATGGCACATTTCATACCATGTCATAAAACTGATGATGCTACAAATATTGCTGATTTGTTCTTTTGAGAAGTTGTTCGCTTGCATGGTGTGCCAAATACAATTGTTTCTGATCGTGATGCTAAATTTCTTAGACATTTTTGGAGAACTTTATGGGCCAAATTGGGGACTAAGCTTTTATTTTCCACCACTTGTCACCCCCAAACTGATGGTCAAACTGAAGTTGTGAATAGAACTTTGTCTACTATGTTAAGGACTGTTTTAAAGAAGAATATTAAGATTTGGGAAGATTGTTTGCCTCATATTGAGTTTGCTTATAATCGTTCGCTGCATTCTACTACGAAGATGTGTCCCTTTGAGATTGTTTATGGCTTGTTACCACGTGCTCCTATTGATTTAATGCCATTGCCAAGTTCTGAAAAGTTGAATTTTGATGCTAAGCAACGTGCTGAATTGATGCTAAAACTACATGAAACCACTAAAGAAAACATAGAGCGCATGAATGCTAAGTACAAATTTGCTGTAGATAAAGGTAGAAGGGAATTGATTCTTGAACCTGGAGATTGGGTTTGGTTGCATTTGCGAAAGGATAGGTTTCCTAAATTAAGAAAATCTAAATTGATGCCTAGAGCGGATGGTCCTTTTAAAGTGATGCAACGAATAAATGAGAATGCATATAAGCTTGATCTTCCTGCAGATTTTGGGGTTAGTCCCACATTTAACATTGCAGATTTGAAGCCTTATTTGGGTGAGGAAGATGAGCTTGAGTCGAGGACGACTCAAATTCAAGAAAGGGAGGATGATGAGGACATCAACACCGATCATACATCCACGCCGACACCTGCTGGTCCTATTACCCGTGCTCGTGCTCGAACACTTAATCATCAAGTGAGTTCCTTCTTGAGCTCTTGTCCATCCTGTTTAGATCTTGGAGACACGTGCACTCTTGTTTTGATTAGGAATCAAGGAGAGGACCGAAAGGGAAAAGGACTCACGTAGGCTGGATTCGGACTGCAGCACACCTCCAAATTGTGACGGTCGCCACGGTTACATACGGAGTCGGATTGGGGTGATTCTGGACTTGTTGGAAAGCTAATAAAGTCTACTTTCATACGGATCTGACCTCATACTCATACCTGCTCAGAAACGGCGTCAACAGTCCAAAAATCACCGAGAGGTCTATTCTGTCCAGGGTGCTGCGCCACCTTAAGTTAGCCCAATGGGCTTGTATCTTTTAGAGTCCAGTAGGGACGCGTCCTAGGGTTGGAGCACGACCCAAACTCTCTTGTGGTCATCCTCCACACATTATATACCCCTTAGCCGCCACCAGGAACACTTGGGTTTTGTTTTGTTGAAAGTTTAGCCATTGCTACTTCCTTGTAGACGCGTGTGTTGACTAGACCATCCGTTCTACTCGATTCAGAACCCCAACTTTGTGATTTTAGATTGGTTTTCATCTCCATATTTGCAATTGAGTTGCTTGTTCTACTTGTTCTTGCTTGTTCCTCGATTGCTTGCAGGAATTACCCTAGTGGTTTGGTTGATCGTGTTCCACAAGATCGCGACGGCTGTTGGAGGTGGTGTATCGGTTGCTAAGGCGCAGCATCCTTGGATGGTTGTAGTCGGGCCGTGAACGTCATCTCCATCCCCAAATCGAGTTATCCACCTTCTCTCATCGAAAGATTAGGATTCACCCTAGCGGGTTCATATCATAGGGGGTGCAAGCCGTGCACCTATCATACACCGACACTAACACCATCTCCAAATTGACGGATGTGAGATTCCACAAGAATCATGTCACCTAGGAGTTCCATCGGGTGTGTCTAAAATGATTTATAAGCATAATGGTACATTTAGTGCAAACCATGCACCTATCCTGCGTTAAGATTAAAACTATCTCCAAACGAACAGAAACATGCCTTCACTTGAGCCTCGTCACCTAGGAGTACCATCGGGTGCCTCCAAAAAGCGATTTTGAACCTATAGTATGTTTGCCACAAACCGTGCACCAATCATGCCTCAAGATTAGCACTCTCCAAATGGACCGAAATGAGCTTCTATTTGAGCCTCATCACCTAGGTGTACCATCGGGTTTGTCCAAAATGATTTTTGAGCCAATGGTTAGTTGCGTGCAAATCGTGCACCTTACACCGACAGTAACACCATCTCCGAACAAACCGATGCGAGATTCCACATAACCCCTGTCACTTAGGCGTTCCTTCAGGTGTGTCCAAAATGATATCCATGCCTAATACATTCAGCGTAAACCGTGCACCTATCTTGCGTCAAGATTAGCACTATCTCCAAACGGATGGAAACAAGCTTTCACTCAAGCCTCGTCACCTAAGAGTACCATCGGGAGTGTCCAAAGCGATTTTTGAGCCTATGGGACGTTTGGCACTAACCGTACACGTACCATTCCTTAAGATTAGCAATATCTACAAACGGACACAAACGAGCTTCCAGTTGAGCCTCGTCACCTAGCAGTACCATCGGGTGTGCCAAAATGATTTTTGAGCCTATGGTACGTTTTGCGCAAACCATGCACCAATCTTACATTTACTCTAACACCGTCTCCTAATGGATCGATGTGAGATTCCACATGACTCATCTCATCTATGAGTTCTATCGGGTGTGTCCGAAATGATTTTTCAAGCATAATGGTACATTCAGCGCAAACCGTGCACCTACCATGCCTGAAGATTAGCACTATCTACAAATGGACTGAAACGAGCTCCACTTAAGCCACGTCACCTAGGAGTACCATCGGGTGTGTCCAAAACGATTTTTGAGCCTATGGTACGTTTGGCGCAAGCCGTGCTCCTATCTAAACGGACATTAACACCATCTCCAAATGGACCGATGCGAGATTTCACATGAACCATGACAACTAGGAGTTCCATCGGGTGTGTCCAAAATGATTTACAAGCATAATGGTATATTCGCTGCAAACCGCGCACCTATCCGTGTTAAGATTAACACTATCTCCAAATGGATTGAAACGAGCTTCCACTTGAGCCTCGTGACCTAGGAGTACCATCGGGTGCTTCCAAAATGATTTTTGAGGCTATGGTAAATTCAGCGCAAACCGTGCACCTATGTTGTCTCAAGATTAGCACTATCCCCAAATGGACAGAATTGAGCTTCCATTTGAACCTCATCACTTGGGAGTACCATAAGGTTTGTCCAACATTATTTTTGAGCTAGTGGTAAGTAGGGGGTGCAAGCCGTGCACCTATCATACATCGACACTAACACCATCTCCAAATTGACGGATGTGAGATTCCACAAGACCCATGTCACCTAGGAGTTCCATCGGGTGTGTCTAAAATGATTTACAAGCATAATGGTACATTTAGTGCACACCATGCACCTATCCTGCGTTAAGATTAAAAAAACTATCTCCAAACGAACAGAAACATGCTTTCACTTGAGCCTTGTCACCTAGGAGTACCATCGGGTGCCTCCAAAAGCGATTTTTGAGCCTATAGTACGTTTGGCACAAACTGTACACCAATCATGCCTCAAGATTAGTACTCTCCAAATGGACCGAAATGAGCTTCTATTTGAGCCTCATCACCTAGGTGTACCATCGGGTTCGTCCAAAATGATTTTTGAGCCAATGATTAGTTGGGCGCAAATCGTGCACCTTACACCGACACTAACACCATCTCCGACCAAACCGATGCGAGATTTCACATAACCCATGTCACTTAGGAGTTCCTTCAGGTGTGTCCAATATGATATCCATGCCTAATACATTCGGCATAAAATGTGCACCTATTTTGTGTCAAGATTAGTACTATCTCCAAATGGATGGAAACAAGCTTTCACTCAAGCCTCGTCACCTAGGAGTACCATCGGGAGTGTCCAAATCGATTTTTGAGGCTATGGGACGTTTGACACAAACCGTGCACGTACCATGCCTTAAGATTAGCACTATCTACAAACGGACCCAAACGAGCTTCCAGTTGAGCCTCGTCACCTAGGAGTACCATCGGGTGTGCCAAAATGATTTTTGAGCCTGTGGTATGTTTCGCGCAAACCGTGCACCTATCTTACTTGACTCTAAGACCGTCTCCTAATGGACCGATGTGAGATTCCACATGACTTATGTCACCTAGGAGTTCTATCGGGTATGTTCGAAATGATTTTCAAGCATAATGGTACATTCGGTGCAAACCGTGCACCTACCATGCCAGAAGATTAGCACTATCTACAAATGGACTGAAACGAGCTCCACTTAAGCCACGTCACCTAGGAGTACCATCGGGTGTGTCCAAAACAATTTTAGAGCCTATGGTACGTTTTGCGCAAACCGTGCTCCTATCCAAACGGACATTAACACCATCTCCAAATGGACCGATGCGAGATTTCACATGACCCATGTCAACTAGGAGTTCCATCGGGTGTGTCCAAAATGATTTACAAGCATAATGGTACATTCGTTGCAAACCGCGCACCTATCCGCGTTAAGATTAACACTATCTCCAAATAGATTGAAACGAGCTTCCACTTGAGCCTCGTGACCGAGGAGTACCATCGGGTGCTTCCAAAATGATTTTTGAGGCTATGGTACATTCGGCGCAAACCGTGCACCTATGTTGTCTCAACATTAGCACTATCTACAAATGGACAGAATTGAGCTTCCATTTGAGCCTCATCACCTGGGAGTACCATCAGGTTTGTCCAAAATTATTTTTGAGCTAGTGGTAAGTAGGGGGTGCAAGCCGTGCACCTATCATACATCGACACTAACACCATCTCCAAATTGACGGATGTGAGATTCCACTAGACCCATGTCACCTAGGAGTTCCATCGGGTGTGTCTGAAATGATTTACAAGCATAATGGTACATTTAGTGCAAACCATGCACCTATCCTGCGTTAAGATTAAAGCTATCTCCAACCAACAGAAACATGCTTTCACTTGAGCCTCGTCACCTAGGAGTACCATCGGGTGCCTCCAAAAGCGATTTTTGAGCCTATAGTACGTTTGGCACAAACCGTGCACCAATCATGCCTCAAGATTAGCACTCTCCAAATGGACCGAAATGAGCTTCTATTTGAGCCTCATCACCTAGGTGTACCATCGGGTTTGTCCAAAATTATTTTTGGGCCAATGATTAGTTGGGCGCAAATCGTGCACCTTAAACCGACACTAACACCATCTCCGACCAAACCGATGCGAGATTCCACATAACCCATGTCACTTAGGAGTTCCTTCAGGTGTGTCCAAAATGATATCCATGCCTAATACATTCGGCGTAAACCGTGCACCTATTTTGCGTCAAGATTAGCACTATCTCCAAACAGATGGAAACAAGCTTTCACTCAAGACTCGTCACCTAGGAGTACCATCAGGAGTGTCCAAAGCGATTTTTGAGCCTATGGGACGTTTGGCACAAACCGTGCACGTACCATGCCTTAAGATTAGCACTATCTACAAACGGACCCAAACGAGCTTCCAGTTGAGCCTCGTCACCTAGGAGTACCATCGGGTGTGCCAAAATGATTTTTGAGCCTATGGTACGTTTCACGCAAACCGTGCACCTATCTTACATTGACTCTAACACCATCTCCTAATGGACCGATGTGAGATTACACATGACTCATGTCACCTAGGAGTTCCATCGGGTGTGTCTGAAATGGTTTTCAAACATAATGGTACATTCGGCGCAAACCGTGCACCTACCATGCCTGAAGATTAGCACTATCTACAAATGGACTGAAACGAGCCCCACTTAAGCCACGTCACCTAGGAGTACCATCGGTTGTGTCCAAAATGATTTTTGAGCCTATGGTACGTTTAGCGCAAACCGTGCTCCTATCTAAACGGACATTAACACCATCTCCAAATGGACCGATACGAGATTTCACTTGACTCATGTCAACTAGGAGTTCCATGGGGTGTGTCCAAAATGATTTATAAGCATAATGGTACATTCGGTGCAAACCGTGCACCAATCTGCGTTAAGATTAACACTATCTCCAAATGAATTGAAATGAGCTTCCACTTGAGCCTCGTGACCTAGGAGTAGCATCGGGTGCCTCCAAAATGATTTTTGAGGCTATGGAACATTCGGCGCAAACCGTGCACCTATGTTGTCTCAACATTAGCACTATCTCCAAATGGACCGAATTGAGCTTCCATTTGAGCCTCATCACCTGGGAGTACCATCAGGTTTGTCCAAAATTATTTTTGAGCTAGTGGTAAGTTGGGGGTGCAAACCGTGCACCTATCATACATCGACACTAACACCGTCTCCAAATGGACGGATGTGAGATTCCACAAGACCCATGTCACCTAGGAGTTCCATCGGGTGTGTCTTCCTGCGTTAAGATTAACACTATCTCCAAACGAACAGAAATGTGCTTTCACTTGAGCCTCGTCACCTAGGAGTACCATCCGGTGCCTCCAAAAGCGATTTTTGAGCCTATAGTACGTTTGGCACAAACCGTGCACCAATCATGCCTCAAGATTAGCACTCTCCAAATGGACCGAAATGAGCTTCTATTTGAGCCTCATCACCTAGGTGTACCATCGGGTTTGTCCAAAATGATTTTTGAGCCAATGATTAGTTGGGCGCAAATCGTGCACCTTAAACCGACACTAACACCATCTCCGACCAAACCGATGCGAGATTCCACATAACCCATGTCACTTAGGAGTTCCTTCAGGTGTGTCCAAAATGATATCCATGCCTAATACATTCGGCGTAAACCGTGCACCTATTTTGCGTCAAGATTAGCACTATCTCCAAACGGATGGAAACAAGCTTTCACTCAAGACTCGTCACCTAGGAGTACCATCGGGAGTGTCCAAAGCAATTTTTGAGCCTATGGGACGTTTGGCACAAACCGTGCACGTACCATGCCTTAAGATTAGCACTATCTACAAACGGACCCAAACGAGCTTCCAGTTGAGCCTCGTCACCTAGGAGTACCATCGGGTGTGCCAAAATGATTTTTGAGCCCGTGGTACGTTTCACGCAAACCGTGCACCTATCTTACATTGACTCTAAGACCGTCTCCTAATGGACCGATGTGAGATTCCACATGAGTTATGTCACCTAGGAGTTCTATCGGGTATGTTCGAAATGATTTTCAAGCATAATGGTACATTCGGCGCAAACCGTGCACCTACCATGCCAGAAGATTAGCACTATCTACAAATGGACTGAAACGAGCTCCACTTAAGCCACGTCACCTAGGAGTACCATCGGGTGTGTCCAAAACAATTTTAGAGCCTATGGTACGTTTTGCGCAAACCGTGCTCCTATCCAAACGGACATTAACACCATCTCCAAATGGACCGATGCGAGATTTCACATGACCCATGTCAACTAGGAGTTCCATCGGGTGTGTCCAAAATGATTTACAAGCATAATGGTACATTCGTTGCAAACCGCGCATTTATCCGCGTTAAGATTAACACTATCTCCAAATAGATTGAAACGAGCTTCCACTTGAGCCTCGTGACCGAGGAGTACCATCGGGTGCTTCCAAAATGATTTTTGAGGCTATGGTACATTCGGCGCAAACCGTGCACCTATGTTGTCTCAACATTAGCACTATCTACAAATGGACAGAATTGAGCTTCCATTTGAGCCTCATCACCTGGGAGTACCATCAGGTTTGTCCAAAATTATTTTTGAGCTAGTGGTAAGTAGGGGGTGCAAGCCGTGCACCTATCATACATCGACACTAACACCATCTCCAAATTGACGGATGTGAGATTCCACTAGACCCATGTCACCTAGGAGTTCCATCGGGTGTGTCTGAAATGATTTACAAGCATAATGGTACATTTAGTGCAAACCATGCACCTATCCTGCGTTAAGATTAAAGCTATCTCCAACCAACAGAAACATGCTTTCACTTGAGCCTCGTCACCTAGGAGTACCATCGGGTGCCTCCAAAAGCGATTTTTGAGCCTATAGTACGTTTGGCACAAACCGTGCACCAATCATGCCTCAAGATTAGCACTCTCCAAATGGACCGAAATGAGCTTCTATTTGAGCCTCATCACCTAGGTGTACCATCGGGTTTGTCCAAAATTATTTTTGAGCCAATGATTAGTTGGGCGCAAATCGTGCACCTTAAACCGACACTAACACCATCTCCGACCAAACCGATGCGAGATTCCACATAACCCATGTCACTTAGGAGTTCCTTCTGGTGTGTCCAAAATGATATCCATGCCTAATACATTCGGCGTAAACCGTGCACCTATTTTGCGTCAAGATTAGCACTATCTCCAAACGGATGGAAACAAGCTTTCACTCAAGACTCGTCACCTAGGAGTACCATCAGGAGTGTCCAAAGCGATTTTTGAGCCTATGGGACGTTTGGCACAAACCGTGCACGTACCATGCCTTAAGATTAGCACTATCTACAAACGGACCCAAACGAGCTTCCAGTTGAGCCTCGTCACCTAGGAGTACCATCGGGTGTGCCAAAATGATTTTTGAGCCTATGGTACGTTTCACGCAAACCGTGCACCTATCTTACATTGACTCTAACACCATCTCCTAATGGACCGATGTGAGATTACACATGACTCATGTCACCTAGGAGTTCCATCGGGTGTGTCTGAAATGGTTTTCAAACATAATGGTACATTCGGCGCAAACCGTGCACCTACCATGCCTGAAGATTAGCACTATCTACAAATGGACTGAAACGAGCCCCACTTAAGCCACGTCACCTAGGAGTACCATCGGTTGTGTCCAAAATGATTTTTGAGCCTATGGTACGTTTGGCGCAAACCGTGCTCCTATCTAAACGGACATTAACACCATCTCCAAATGGACCGATACGAGATTTCACTTGACTCATGTCAACTAGGAGTTCCATGGGGTGTGTCCAAAATGATTTATAAGCATAATGGTACATTCGGTGCAAACCGTGCACCAATCTGCGTTAAGATTAACACTATCTCCAAATGAATTGAAATGAGCTTCCACTTGAGCCTCGTGACCTAGGAGTAGCATCGGGTGCCTCCAAAATGATTTTTGAGGCTATGGAACATTCGGCGCAAACCGTGCACCTATGTTGTCTCAACATTAGCACTATCTCCAAATGGACCGAATTGAGCTTCCATTTGAGCCTCATCACCTGGGAGTACCATCAGGTTTGTCCAAAATTATTTTTGAGCTAGTGGTAAGTTGGGGGTGCAAACCGTGCACCTATCATACATCGACACTAACACCGTCTCCAAATGGACGGATGTGAGATTCCACAAGACCCATGTCACCTAGGAGTTCCATCGGGTGTGTCTTCCTGCGTTAAGATTAACACTATCTCCAAACGAACAGAAATGTGCTTTCACTTGAGCCTCGTCACCTAGGAGTACCATCCGGTGCCTCCAAAAGCGATTTTTGAGCCTATAGTACGTTTGGCACAAACCGTGCACCAATCATGCCTCAAGATTAGCACTCTCCAAATGGACCGAAATGAGCTTCTATTTGAGCCTCATCACCTAGGTGTACCATCGGGTTTGTCCAAAATTATTTTTGAGCCAATGATTAGTTGGGCGCAAATCGTGCACCTTACACCGACACTAACACCATCTCCGACAAAACCGATGCGAGATTTCACATAACCCATGTCACTTAGGAGTTCCTTCATGTGTGTCCAAAATGATATCCATGCCTAATACATTCGGCGTAAAACGTGCACCCATTTTACGTCAAGATTAGTACTATCTCCAAACGGATGGAAACAAGCTTTCACTCAAGCCTCGTCACCTAGGAGTACCATCGGGAGTGTCCAAAGCGATTTTTGAGGCTATGGGATGTTTGGCACAAACTGTGCACGTACCATGCCTTAAGATTAGCACTATCTACAAACGGACCCAAACGAGCTTCTAGTTGAGCCTCGTCACCTAGGAGTACCATCGGGTGTGTCCAAAATGATTTTTGAGCCTATGGTACGTTTGGCGCAAACCGTGCTCCTATCTAAACGGACATTAACACCATCTCCAAATGGACCGATGCGAGATTTCACTTGACCCATGTCAACTAGGAGTTCCATCGGGTGTGTCCAAAATGATTTACAAGCATAATGGTACATTCGGTGCAAACCGTGCACCAATCTGCGTTAAGATTAACACTATCTCCAAATGAATTGAAATGAGCTTCCACTTGAGCCTCGTGACCTTGGAGTAGCATCGGGTGCCTCCAAAATGATTTTTGAGGCTATAGAACATTCGGCGCAAACCGTGCACCTATGTTGTCTCAACATTAGCACTATCTCCAAATGGACAGAATTGAGCTTTCATTTGAGCCTCATCACCTGGGAGTACCATCAGGTTTGTCCAAAATTATTTTTGAGCTAGTGGTAAGTTGGGGGTGCAAACCGTGCACCTATCATACATAGACACTAACACCGTCTCCAAATGGACGGATGTGAGATTCCACAAGACCCATGTCACCTAGGAGTTCCATCGGGTGTGTCTTCCTACGTTAAGATTAACACTATCTCCAAACGAACAGAAACGTGCTTTCACTTGAGCCTCGTCACCTAGGAGTACCATCCGGTGCCTCCAAAAGCGATTTTTGAGCCTATAGTACGTTTGGCACAAACCGTTCACCAATCATGCCTCAAGATTAGCACTCTCCAAATGGACCGAAATGAGCTTCTATTTGAGCCTCATCACCTAGGTGTACCATCGGGTTTGTCCAAAATTATTTTTGAGCCAATGATTAGTTGGGCGCAAATCGTGCACCTTACACCGACACTAACACCATCTCCGACAAAACCGATGCGAGATTTCACATAACCCATGTCACTTAGGAGTTCCTTCATGTGTGTCCAAAATGATATCCATGCCTAATACATTCGGCGTAAAACGTGCACCTATTTTGCGTCAAGATTAGTACTATCTCCAAACGGATGGAAACAAGCTTTCACTCAAGCCTCGTCACCTAGGAGTACCATCGGGAGTGTCCAAAGCTATTTTTGAGGCTATGGGACGTTTGGCACAAACCGTGCACGTACCATGGCTTAAGATTAGCACTATCTACAAACGGACCCAAACGAGCTTCCAGTTGAGCCTCGTCACCTAGGAGTACCATCGGGTGTGCCAAAATGATTTTTGAGCCCGTGGTACGTTTCACGCAAACCGTGCACCTATCTTACATTGACTCTAAGACCGTCTCCTAATGGACCGATGTGAGATTCCACATGAGTTATGTCACCTAGGAGTTCTATCGGGTATGTTCGAAATGATTTTCAAGCATAATGGTACATTCGGCGCAAACCGTGCACCTACCATGCCAGAAGATTAGCACTATCTACAAATGGACTGAAACGAGCTCCACTTAAGCCACGTCACCTAGGAGTACCATCGGGTGTGTCCAAACCAATTTTTGAGCCTATGGTACGTTTTGCGCAAACCGTGCTCCTATCCAAACAGACATTAACACCATCTCCAAATGGACCGATGCGAGATTTCACATGACCCATGTCAACTAGGAGTTCCATCGGGTGTGTCCAAAATGATTTACAAGCATAATGGTACATTCGGTGCAAACCGTGCACCAATCTGCGTTAAGATTAACACTATCTCCAAATGAATTGAAATGAGCTTCCACTTGAGCCTCGTGACCTAGGAGTAGCATCGGGTGCCTCCAAAATGATTTTTGAGGCTATAGAACATTCGGCGCAAACCGTGCACCTATGTTGTCTCAACATTAGCACTATCTCCAAATGGACCGAATTGAGCTTCCATTTGAGCCTCATCACCTGGGAGTACCATCAGGTTTGTCCAAAATTATTTTTGAGCTAGTGGTAAGTTGGGGGTGCAAACCGTGCACCTATCATACATAGACACTAACACCGTCTCCAAATGGACGGATGTGAGATTCCACAAGACCCATGTCACCTAGGAGTTCCATCGGGTGTGTCTTCCTGCGTTAAGATTAACACTATCTCCAAACGAACAGAAACGTGCTTTCACTTGAGCCTCGTCACCTAGGAGTACCATCCGGTGGCTCCAAAAGCGATTTTTGAGCCTATAGTACGTTTGGCACAAACCGTTCACCAATCATGCCTCAAGATTAGCACTCTCCAAATGGACCGAAATGAGCTTCTATTTGAGCCTCATCACCTAGGTGTACCATCGGGTTTGTCCAAAATTATTTTTGAGCCAATGATTAGTTGGGCGCAAATCGTGCACCTTACACCGACACTAACACCATCTCCGACAAAACCGATGCGAGATTTCACATAACCCATGTCACTTAGGAGTTCCTTCATGTGTGTCCAAAATGATATCCATGCCTAATACATTCGGCATAAAACGTGCACCTATTTTGCGTCAAGATTAGTACTATCTCCAAACGGATGGAAACAAGCTTTCACTCAAGCCTCGTCACCTAGGAGTACCATCGGGAGTGTCCAAAGCTATTTTTGAGGCTATGGGACGTTTGGCACAAACCGTGCACGTACCATGGCTTAAGATTAGCACTATCTACAAACGGACCCAAACGAGCTTCCAGTTGAGCCTCGTCACCTAGGAGTACCATCGGGTGTGCCAAAATGATTTTTGAGCCCGTGGTACGTTTCACGCAAACCGTGCACCTATCTTACATTGACTCTAAGACCGTCTCCTAATGGACCGATGTGAGATTCCACATGAGTTATGTCACCTAGGAGTTCTATCGGGTATGTTCGAAATGATTTTCAAGCATAATGGTACATTCGGCGCAAACCGTGCACCTACCATGCCAGAAGATTAGCACTATCTACAAATGGACTGAAACGAGCTCCACTTAAGCCACGTCACCTAGGAGTACCATCGGGTGTGTCCAAACCAATTTTTGAGCCTATGGTACGTTTTGCGCAAACCGTGCTCCTATCCAAACAGACATTAACACCATCTCCAAATGGACCGATGCGAGATTTCACATGACCCATGTCAACTAGGAGTTCCATCGGGTGTGTCCAAAATGATTTACAAGCATAATGGTGCATTCGGTGCAAACCGTGCACCAATCTGCGTTAAGATTAACACTATCTCCAAATGAATTGAAATGAGCTTCCACTTGAGCCTCGTGACCTAGGAGTAGCATCGGGTGCCTCCAAAATGATTTTTGAGGCTATAGAACATTCGGCGCAAACCTTGCACCTATGTTGTCTCAACATTAGCACTATCTCCAAATGGACCGAATTGAGCTTCCATTTGAGCCTCATCACCTGGGAGTACCATCAGGTTTGTCCAAAATTATTTTTGAGCTAGTGGTAAGTTGGGGGTGCAAACCGTGCACCTATCATACATCGACACTAACACCGTCTCCAAATGGACGGATGTGAGATTCCACAAGACCCATGTCACCTAGGAGTTCCATCGGGTGTGTCTTCCTGCGTTAAGATTAACACTATCTCCAAACGAACAGAAACGTGCTTTCACTTGAGCCTCGTCACCTAGGAGTACCATCCGGTGCCTCCAAAAGCGATTTTTGAGCCTATAGTACGTTTGGCACAAACCGTTCACCAATCATGCCTCAAGATTAGCACTCTCTAAATGGACCGAAATGAGCTTCTATTTGAGCCTCATCACCTAGGTGTACCATCGGGTTTGTCCAAAATTATTTTTGAGCCAATGATTAGTTGGGCGCAAATCGTGCACCTTACACCGACACTAACACCATCTCCGACAAAACCGATGCGAGATTTCACATAACCCATGTCACTTAGGAGTTCCTTCATGTGTGTCGAAAATGATATCCATGCCTAATACATTCGGCGTAAAACGTGCACCTATTTTGCGTCAAGATTAGTACTATCTCCAAACGGATGGAAACAAGCTTTCACTCAAGCCTCGTCACCTAGGAGTACCATCGGGAGTGTCCAAAGCTAATTTTGAGGCTATGGGACGTTTGGCACAAACCGTCCACGTACCATGCCTTAAGATTAGCACTATCTACAAACGGACCCAAACGAGCTTCCAGTTGAGCCTCGTCACCTAGGAGTACCATCGGGTGTGCCAAAATGATTTTTGAGCCCGTGGTACGTTTCACGCAAACCGTGCACCTATCTTACATTGACTCTAAGACCGTCTCCTAATGGACCGATGTGAGATTCCACATGAGTTATGTCACCTAGGAGTTCTATCGGGTATGTTCGAAATGATTTTCAAGCATAATGGTACATTCGGCGCAAACCGTGCACCTACCATGCCAGAAGATTAGCACTATCTACAAATGGACTGAAATGAGCTCCACTTAAACCACGTCACCTAGGAGTACCATCGGGTGTGTCCAAAACAATTTTTGAGCCTATGGTACGTTTTGCGCAAACCGTGCTCCTATCCAAACAGACATTAACACCATCTCCAAATGGACTGATGCGAGATTTCACATGACCCATGTCAACTAGGAGTTCCATCGGGTGTGTCCAAAATGATTTACAAGCATAATGGTACATTCGGTGCAAACCGTGCACCAATCTGCGTTAAGATTAACACTATCTCCAAATGAATTGAAATGAGCTTCCACTTGAGCCTCGTGACCTAGGAGTAGCATCGGGTGCCTCCAAAATGATTTTTGAGGCTATAGAACATTCGGCGCAAACCTTGCACCTATGTTGTCTCAACATTAGCACTATCTCCAAATGGACCGAATTGAGCTTCCATTTGAGCCTCATCACCTGGGAGTACCATCAGGTTTGTCCAAAATTATTTTTGAGCTAGTGGTAAGTTGGGGGTGCAAACCGTGCACCTATCATACATCGACACTAACACCGTCTCCAAATGGACGGATGTGAGATTCCACAAGACCCATGTCACCTAGGAGTTCCATCGGGTGTGTCTTCCTGCGTTAAGATTAACACTATCTCCAAACGAACAGAAACGTGCTTTCACTTGAGCCTCGTCACCTAGGAGTACCATCCGGTGCCTCCAAAAGCGATTTTTGAGCCTATAGTACATTTGGCACAAACCGTTCACCAATCATGCCTCAAGATTAGCACTCTCCAAATGGACCGAAATGAGCTTCTATTTGAGCCTCATCACCTAGGTGTACCATCGGGTTTGTCCAAAATTATTTTTGAGCCAATGATTAGTTGGGCGCAAATCGTGCACCTTACACCGACACTAACACCATCTCCGACAAAACCGATGCGAGATTTCACATAACCCATGTCACTTAGGAGTTCCTTCATGTGTGTCCAAAATGATATCCATGCCTAATACATTCGGCGTAAAACGTGCACCTATTTTGCGTCAAGATTAGTACTATCTCCAAACGGATGGAAACAAGCTTTCACTCAAGCCTCGTCACCTAGGAGTACCATCGGGAGTGTCCAAAGCTAATTTTGAGGCTATGGGACGTTTGGCACAAACCGTGCACGTACCATGCCTTAAGATTAGCACTATCTACAAACGGACCCAAACGAGCTTCCAGTTGAGCCTCGTCACCTAGGAGTACCATCGGGTGTGCCAAAATGATTTTTGAGCCCGTGGTACGTTTCACGCAAACCGTGCACCTATCTTACATTGACTCTAAGACCGTCTCCTAATGGACCGATGTGAGATTCCACATGAGTTATGTCACCTAGGAGTTCTATCGGGTATGTTCGAAATGATTTTCAAGCATAATGGTACATTCGGCGCAAACCGTGCACCTACCATGCCAGAAGATTAGCACTATCTACAAATGGACTGAAACGAGCTCCACTTAAGCCACGTCACCTAGGAGTACCATCGGGTGTGTCCAAAACAATTTTTGAGCCTATGGTACGTTTTGCGCAAACCGTGCTCCTATCCAAACAGACATTAACACCATCTCCAAATGGACCGATGCGAGATTTCACATGACCCATGTCAACTAGGAGTTCCATCGGGTGTGTCCAAAATGATTTACAAGCATAATGGTACATTCGGTGCAAACCGTGCACCAATCTGCGTTAAGATTAACACTATCTCCAAATGAATTGAAATGAGCTTCCACTTGAGCCTCGTGACCTAGGAGTAGCATCGGGTGCCTCCAAAATGATTTTTGAGGCTATAGAACATTCGGCGCAAACCGTGCACCTATGTTGTCTCAACATTAGCACTATCTCCAAATGGACCGAATTGAGCTTCCATTTGAGCCTCATCACCTGGGAGTACCATCAGGTTTGTCCAAAATTATTTTTGAGCTAGTGGTAAGTTGGGGGTGCAAACCGTGCACCTATCATACATCGACACTAACACCGTCTCCAAATGGACGGATGTGAGATTCCACAAGACCCATGTCACCTAGGAGTTCCATCGGGTGTGTCTTCCTGCGTTAAGATTAACACTATCTCCAAACGAACAGAAACGTGCTTTCACTTGAGCCTCGTCACCTAGGAGTACCATCCGGTGGCTCCAAAAGCGATTTTTGAGCCTATAGTACGTTTGGCACAAACCGTTCACCAATCATGCCTCAAGATTAGCACTCTCCAAATGGACCGAAATGAGCTTCTATTTGAGCCTCATCACCTAGGTGTACCATCGGGTTTGTCCAAAATTATTTTTGAGCCAATGATTAGTTGGGCGCAAATCGTGCACCTTACACCGACACTAACACCATCTCTGACAAAACCGATGCGAGATTTCACATAACCCATGTCACTTAGGAGTTCCTTCATGTGTGTCCAAAATGATATCCATGCCTAATACATTCGGCGTAAAACGTGCACCTATTTTGCGTCAAGATTAGTACTATCTCCAAACGGATGGAAACAAGCTTTCACTCAAGCCTCGTCACCTAGGAGTACCATCGGGAGTGTCCAAAGCTATTTTTGAGGCTATGGGACGTTTGGCACAAACCGTGCACGTACCATGCCTTAAGATTAGCACTATCTACAAACGGACCCAAACGAGCTTCCAGTTGAGCCTCGTCACCTAGGAGTACCATCGGGTGTGCCAAAATGATTTTTGAGCCCGTGGTACGTTTCACGCAAACCGTGCACCTATCTTACATTGACTCTAAGACCGTCTCCTAATGGACCGATGTGAGATTCCACATGAGTTATGTCACCTAGGAGTTCTATCGGGTATGTTCGAAATGATTTTCAAGCATAATGGTACATTCGGCGCAAACCGTGCACCTACCATGCCAGAAGATTAGCACTATCTACAAATGGACTGAAACGAGCTCCACTTAAGCCACGTCACCTAGGAGTACCATCGGGTGTGTCCAAAACAATTTTTGAGCCTATGGTACGTTTTGCGCAAACCGTGCTCCTATCCAAACAGACATTAACACCATCTCCAAATGGACCGATGCGAGATTTCACATGACCCATGTCAACTAGGAGTTCCATCGGGTGTGTCCAAAATGATTTACAAGCATAATGGTACATTCGGTGCAAACCGTGCACCAATCTGCGTTAAGATTAACACTATCTCCAAATGAATTGAAATGAGCTTCCACTTGAGCCTCGTGACCTAGGAGTAGCATCGGGTGCCTCCAAAATGATTTTTGAGGCTATAGAACATTCGGCGCAAACCTTGCACCTATGTTGTCTCAACATTAGCACTATCTCCAAATGGACCGAATTGAGCTTCCATTTGAGCCTCATCACCTGGGAGTACCATCAGGTTTGTCCAAAATTATTTTTGAGCTAGTGGTAAGTTGGGGGTGCAAACCGTGCACCTATCATACATCGACACTAACACCGTCTCCAAATGGACGGATGTGAGATTCCACAAGACCCATGTCACCTAGGAGTTCCATCGGGTGTGTCTTCCTGCGTTAAGATTAACACTATCTCCAAACGAACAGAAACGTGCTTTCACTTGAGCCTCGTCACCTAGGAGTACCATCCGGTGCCTCCAAAAGCGATTTTTGAGCCTATAGTACATTTGGCACAAACCGTTCACCAATCATGCCTCAAGATTAGCACTCTCCAAATGGACCGAAATGAGCTTCTATTTGAGCCTCATCACCTAGGTGTACCATCGGGTTTGTCCAAAATTATTTTTGAGCCAATGATTAGTTGGGCGCAAATCGTGCACCTTACACCGACACTAACACCATCTCCGACAAAACCGATGCGAGATTTCACATAACCCATGTCACTTAGGAGTTCCTTCATGTGTGTCCAAAATGATATCCATGCCTAATACATTCGGCGTAAAACGTGCACCTATTTTGCGTCAAGATTAGTACTATCTCCAAACGGATGGAAACAAGCTTTCACTCAAGCCTCGTCACCTAGGAGTACCATCGGGAGTGTCCAAAGCTAATTTTGAGGCTATGGGACGTTTGGCACAAACCGTGCACGTACCATGCCTTAAGATTAGCACTATCTACAAACGGACCCAAACGAGCTTCCAGTTGAGCCTCGTCACCTAGGAGTACCATCGGGTGTGCCAAAATGATTTTTGAGCCCGTGGTACGTTTCACGCAAACCGTGCACCTATCTTACATTGACTCTAAGACCGTCTCCTAATGGACCGATGTGAGATTCCACATGAGTTATGTCACCTAGGAGTTCTATCGGGTATGTTCGAAATGATTTTCAAGCATAATGGTACATTCGGCGCAAACCGTGCACCTACCATGCCAGAAGATTAGCACTATCTACAAATGGACTGAAACGAGCTCCACTTAAGCCACGTCACCTTGGAGTACCATCGGGTGTGTCCAAAACAATTTTTGAGCCTATGGTACGTTTTGCGCAAACCGTGCTCCTATCCAAACAGACATTAACACCATCTCCAAATGGACCGATGCGAGATTTCACATGACCCATGTCAACTAGGAGTTCCATCAGGTGTGTCCAAAATGATTTACAAGCATAATGGTACATTCGGTGCAAACCGTGCACCAATCTGCGTTAAGATTAACACTATCTCCAAATGAATTGAAATGAGGTTCCACTTGAGCCTCGTGACCTAGGAGTAGCATCGGGTGCCTCCAAAATGATTTTTGAGGCTATAAAACATTCGGCGCAAACCTTGCACCTATGTTGTCTCAACATTAGCACTATCTCCAAATGGACCGAATTGAGCTTCCATTTGAGCCTCATCACCTGGGAGTACCATCAGGTTTGTCCAAAATTATTTTTGAGCTAGTGGTAAGTTGGGCGTGCAAACCGTGCACCTATCATACATCGACACTAACACCGTCTCCAAATGGACGGATGTGAGATTCCACAAGACCCATGTCACCTAGGAGTTCCATCGGGTGTGTCTTCCTGCGTTAAGATTAACACTATCTCCAAACGAACAGAAACGTGCTTTCACTTGAGCCTCGTCACCTAGGAGTACCATCCGGTGGCTCCAAAAGCGATTTTTGAGCCTATAGTACATTTGGCACAAACCGTTCACCAATCATGCCTCAAGATTAGCACTCTCTAAATGGACCGAAATGAGCTTCTATTTGAGCCTCATCACCTAGGTGTACCATCGGGTTTGTCCAAAATTATTTTTGAGCCAATGATTAGTTGGGCGCAAATCGTGCACCTTACACCGACACTAACACCATCTCCGACAAAACCGATGCGAGATTTCACATAACCCATGTCACTTAGGAGTTCCTTCATGTGTGTCCAAAATGATATCCATGCCTAATACATTCGGCGTAAAACGTGCACCTATTTTGCGTCAAGATTAGTACTATCTCCAAACGGATGGAAACAAGCTTTCACTCAAGCCTCGTCACCTAGGAGTACCATCGGGAGTGTCCAAAGCTAATTTTGAGGCTATGGGACGTTTGGCACAAACCGTGCACGTACCATGCCTTAAGATTAGCACTATCTACAAACGGACCCAAACGAGCTTCCAGTTGAGCCTCGTCACCTAGGAGTACCATCGGGTGTGCCAAAATGATTTTTGAGCCCGTGGTACGTTTCACGCAAACCGTGCACCTATCTTACATTGACTCTAAGACCGTCTCCTAATGGACCGATGTGAGATTCCACATGAGTTATGTCACCTAGGAGTTCTATCGGGTATGTTCGAAATGATTTTCAAGCATAATGGTACATTCGGCGCAAACCGTGCACCTACCATGCCAGAAGATTAGCACTATCTACAAATGGACTGAAACGAGCTCCACTTAAGCCACGTCACCTAGGAGTACCATCGGGTGTGTCCAAAACAATTTTTGAGCCTATCGTACGTTTTGCGCAAACCGTGCTCCTATCCAAACAGACATTAACACCATCTCCAAATGGACCGATGCGAGATTTCACATGACCCATGTCAACTAGAAGTTCCATCGGGTGTGTCCAAAATGATTTACAAGCATAATGGTACATTCGGTGCAAACCGTGCACCAATCTGCGTTAAGATTAACACTATCTCCAAATGAATTGAAATGAGCTTCCACTTGAGCCTCGTGACCTAGGAGTAGCATCGGGTGCCTCCAAAATGATTTTTGAGGCTATAGAACATTCGGCGCAAACCTTGCACCTATGTTGTCTCAACATTAGCACTATCTCCAAATGGACCGAATTGAGCTTCCATTTGAGCCTCATCACCTGGGAGTACCATCAGGTTTGTCCAAAATTATTTTTGAGCTAGTGGTAAGTTGGGGGTGCAAACCGTGCACCTATCATACATCGACACTAACACCGTCTCCAAATGGACGGATGTGAGATTCCACAAGACCCATGTCACCTAGGAGTTCCATCGGGTGTGTCTTCCTGCGTTAAGATTAACACTATCTCCAAACGAACAGAAACGTGCTTTCACTTGAGCCTCGTCACCTAGGAGTACCATCCGGTGCCTCCAAAAGCGATTTTTGAGCCTATAGTACATTTGGCACAAACCGTTCACCAATCATGCCTCAAGATTAGCACTCTCTAAATGGACCGAAATGAGCTTCTATTTGAGCCTCATCACCTAGGTGTACCATCGGGTTTGTCCAAAATTATTTTTGAGCCAATGATTAGTTGGGCGCAAATCGTGCACCTTACACCGACACTAACACCATCTCCGACAAAACCGATGCGAGATTTCACATAACCCATGTCACTTAGGAGTTCCTTCATGTGTGTCTAAAATGATATCCATGCCTAATACATTCGGCGTAAAACGTGCACCTATTTTGCGTCAAGATTAGTACTATCTCCAAACGGATTGAAACAAGCTTTCACTCAAGCCTCGTCACCTAGGAGTACCATCGGGAGTGTCCAAAGCTATTTTTGAGGCTATGGGACGTTTGGCACAAACCGTGCACGTACCATGGCTTAAGATTAGCACTATCTACAAACGGACCCAAACGAGCTTCCAGTTGAGCCTCGTAACCTAGGAGTACCATCGGGTGTGCCAAAATGATTTTTGAGCCCGTGGTACGTTTCACGCAAACCGTGCACCTATCTTACATTGACTCTAAGACCGTCTCCTAATGGACCGATGTGAGATTCCACATGAGTTATGTCACCTAGGAGTTCTATCGGGTATGTTCGAAATGATTTTCAAGCATAATGGTACATTCGGCGCAAACCGTGCACCTACCATGCCAGAAGATTAGCACTATCTACAAATGGACTGAAACGAGCTCCACTTAAGCCACGTCACCTAGGAGTACCATCGGGTGTGTCCAAAACAATTTTTGAGCCTATGGTACGTTTTGCGCAAACCGTGCTCCTATCCAAACAGACATTAACACCATCTCCAAATGGACCGATGCGAGATTTCACATGACCCATGTCAACTAGGAGTTCCATCGGGTGTGTCCAAAATGATTTACAAGCATAATGGTACATTCGGTGCAAACCGTGCACCAATCTGCGTTAAGATTAACACTATCTCCAAATGAATTGAAATGAGCTTCCACTTGAGCCTCGTGACCTAGGAGTAGCATCGGGTGCCTCCAAAATGATTTTTGAGGCTATAGAACATTCGGCGCAAACCTTGCACCTATGTTGTCTCAACATTAGCACGATCTCCAAATGGACCGAATTGAGCTTCCATTTGAGCCTCATCACCTGGGAGTACCATCAGGTTTGTCCAAAATTATTTTTGAGCTAGTGGTAAGTTGGGGGTGCAAACCGTGCACCTATCATACATCGACACTAACACCGTCTCCAAATGGACGGATGTGAGATTCCACAAGACCCATGTCACCTAGGAGTTCCATCGGGTGTGTCTTCCTGCGTTAAGATTAACACTATCTCCAAACGAACAGAAACGTGCTTTCACTTGAGCCTCGTCACCTAGGAGTACCATCCGGTGGCTCCAAAAGCGATTTTTGAGCCTATAGTACATTTGGCACAAACCGTTCACCAATCATGCCTCAAGATTAGCACTCTCTAAATGGACCGAAATGAGCTTCTATTTGAGCCTCATCACCTAGGTGTACCATCGGGTTTGTCCAAAATTATTTTTGAGCCAATGATTAGTTGGGCGCAAATCATGCACTTTACACCGACACTAACACCATCTCCGACAAAACCGATGCGAGATTTCACATAACCCATGTCACTTAGGAGTTCCTTCATGTGTGTCCAAAATGATATCCATGCCTAATACATTCGGCGTAAAACGTGCACCTATTTTGCGTCAAGATTAGTACTATCTCCAAACGGATGGAAACAAGCTTTCACTCAAGCCTCGTCACCTAGGAGTACCATCGGGAGTGTCCAAAGCTATTTTTGAGGCTATGGGACGTTTGGCACAAACCGTGCACGTACCATGGCTTAAGATTAGCACTATCTACAAACGGACCCAAACGAGCTTCCAGTTGAGCCTCGTCACCTAGGAGTACCATCGGGTGTGCCAAAATGATTTTTGAGCCCGTGGTACGTTTCACGCAAACCGTGCACCTATCTTACATTGACTCTAAGACCGTCTCCTAATGGACCGATGTGAGATTCCACATGAGTTATGTCACCTAGGAGTTCTATCGGGTATGTTCGAAATGATTTTCAAGCATAATGGTACATTCGGCGCAAACCGTGCACCTACCATGCCAGAAGATTAGCACTATCTACAAATGGACTGAAACGAGCTCCACTTAAGCCACGTCACCTAGGAGTACCATCGGGTGTGTCCAAACCAATTTTTGAGCCTATGGTACGTTTTGCGCAAACCGTGCTCCTATCCAAACAGACATTAACACCATCTCCAAATGGACCGATGCGAGATTTCACATGACCCATGTCAACTAGGAGTTCCATCGGGTGTGTCCAAAATGATTTACAAGCATAATGGTACATTCGGTGCAAACCGTGCACCAATCTGCGTTAAGATTAACACTATCTCCAAATGAATTGAAATGAGCTTCCACTTGAGCCTCGTGACCTAGGAGTAGCATCGGGTGCCTCCAAAATGATTTTTGAGGCTATAGAACATTCGGCGCAAACCTTGCACCTATGTTGTCTCAACATTAGCACTATCTCCAAATGGACCGAATTGAGCTTCCATTTGAGCCTCATCACCTGGGAGTACCATCAGGTTTGTCCAAAATTATTTTTGAGCTAGTGGTAAGTTGGGGGTGCAAACCGTGCACCTATCATACATCGACACTAACACCGTCTCCAAATGGACGGATGTGAGATTCCACAAGACCCATGTCACCTAGGAGTTCCATCGGGTGTGTCTTCCTGCGTTAAGATTAACACTATCTCCAAACGAACAGAAACGTGCTTTCACTTGAGCCTCGTCACCTAGGAGTACCATCCGGTGCCTCCAAAAGCGATTTTTGAGCCTATAGTACATTTGGCACAAACCGTTCACCAATCATGCCTCAAGATTAGCACTCTCTAAATGGACCGAAATGAGCTTCTATTTGAGCCTCATCACCTAGGTGTACCATCGGGTTTGTCCAAAATTATTTTTGAGCCAATGATTAGTTGGGCGCAAATCGTGCACCTTACACCGACACTAACACCATCTCCGACAAAACCGATGCGAGATTTCACATAACCCATGTCACTTAGGAGTTCCTTCATGTGTGTCCAAAATGATATCCATGCCTAATACATTCGGCGTAAAACGTGCACCTATTTTGCGTCAAGATTAGTACTATCTCCAAACGGATGGAAACAAGCTTTCACTCAAGCCTCGTCACCTAGGAGTACCATCGGGAGTGTCCAAAGCTATTTTTGAGGCTATGGGACGTTTGGCACAAACCGTGCACGTACCATGGCTTAAGATTAGCACTATCTACAAATGGACCCAAACGAGCTTCCAGTTGAGCCTCGTCACCTAGGAGTACCATCGAGTGTGCCAAAATGATTTTTGAGCCCGTGGTACGTTTCACGCAAACCGTGCACCTATCTTACATTGACTCTAAGACCGTCTCCTAATGGACCGATGTGAGATTCCACATGAGTTATGTCACCTAGGAGTTCTATCGGGTATGTTCGAAATGATTTTCAAGCATAATGGTACATTCGGCGCAAACCGTGCACCTACCATGCCAGAAGATTAGCACTATCTACAAATGGACTGAAACGAGCTCCACTTAAGCCACGTCACCTAGGAGTACCATCGGGTGTGTCCAAAACAATTTTTGAGCCTATGGTACGTTTTGCGCAAACCGTGCTCCTATCCAAACAGACATTAACACCATCTCCAAATGGACCGATGCGAGATTTCACATGACCCATGTCAACTAGGAGTTCCATCGGGTGTGTCCAAAATGATTTACAAGCATAATGGTACATTCGGAGCAAACCGTGCACCAATCTGCGTTAAGATTAACACTATCTCCAAATGAATTGAAATGAGCTTCCACTTGAGCCTCGTGACCTAGGAGTAGCATCGGGTGCCTCCAAAATGATTTTTGAGGCTATAGAACATTCGGCGCAAACCGTGCACCTATGTTGTCTCAACATTAGCACTATCTCCAAATGGACCGAATTGAGCTTCCATTTGAGCCTCATCACCTGGGAGTACCATCAGGTTTGTCCAAAATTATTTTTGAGCTAGTGGTAAGTTGGGGGTGCAAACCGTGCACCTATCATACATCGACACTAACACCGTCTCCAAATGGACGGATGTGAGATTCCACAAGACCCATGTCACCTAGGAGTTCCATCGGGTGTGTCTTCCTGCGTTAAGATTAACACTATCTCCAAACGAACAGAAACGTGCTTTCACTTGAGCCTCGTCACCTAGGAGTACTATCCGGTGCCTCCAAAAGCGATTTTTGAGCCTATAGTACGTTTGGCACAAACCGTTCACCAATCATGCCTCAAGATTAGCACTCTCCAAATGGACCGAAATGAGCTTCTATTTGAGCCTCATCACCTAGGTGTACCATCGGGTTTGTCCAAAATTATTTTTGAGCCAATGATTAGTTGGGCGCAAATCGTGCACCTTACACCGACACTAACACCATCTCCGACAAAACCGATGCGAGATTTCACATAACCCATGTCACTTAGGAGTTCCTTCATGTGTGTCCAAAATGATATCCATGCCTAATACATTCGGCGTAAAACATGCACCTATTTTGCGTCAAGATTAGTACTATCTCCAAACGGATGGAAACAAGCTTTCACTCAAGCCTCGTCACCTAGGAGTACCATCGGGAGTGTCCAAAGCTATTTTTGAGGCTATGGGACGTTTGGCACAAACCGTGCACGTACCATGGCTTAAGATTAGCACTATCTACAAACGGACCCAAACGAGCTTCCAGTTGAGCCTCGTCACCTAGGAGTACCATCGGGTGTGCCAAAATGATTTTTGAGCCCGTGGTACGTTTCACGCAAACCGTGCACCTATCTTACATTGACTCTAAGACCGTCTCCTAATGGACCGATGTGAGATTCCACATGAGTTATGTCACCTAGGAGTTCTATCGGGTATGTTCGAAATGATTTTCAAGCATAATGGTACATTCGGCGCAAACCGTGCACCTACCATGCCAGAAGATTAGCACTATCTACAAATGGACTGAAACGAGCTCCACTTAAGCCACGTCACCTAGGAGTACCATCGGGTGTGTCCAAACCAATTTTTGAGCCTATGGTACGTTTTGCGCAAACCGTGCTCCTATCCAAACAGACATTAACACCATCTCCAAATGGACCGATGCGAGATTTCACATGACCCATGTCAACTAGGAGTTCCATCGGGTGTGTCCAAAATGATTTACAAGCATAATGGTACATTCGGTGCAAACCGTGCACCAATCTGCGTTAAGATTAACACTATCTCCAAATGAATTGAAATGAGCTTCCACTTGAGCCTCGTGACCTAGGAGTAGCATCGGGTGCCTCCAAAATGATTTTTGAGGCTATAGAACATTCGGCGCAAACCGTGCACCTATGTTGTCTCAACATTAGCACTATCTCCAAATGGACCGAATTGAGCTTCCATTTGAGCCTCATCACCTGGGAGTACCATCAGGTTTGTCCAAAATTATTTTTGAGCTAGTGGTAAGTTGGGGGTGCAAACCGTGCACCTATCATACATCGACACTAACACCGTCTCCAAATGGACGGACGTGAGATTCCACAAGACCCATGTCACCTAGGAGTTCCATCGGGTGTGTCTTCCTGCGTTAAGATTAACACTATCTCCAAATGAACAGAAACGTGCTTTCACTTGAGCCTCGTCACCTAGGAGTACCATCCGGTGGCTCCAAAAGCGATTTTTGAGCCTATAGTACGTTTGGCACAAACCGTTCACCAATCATGCCTCAAGATTAGCACTCTCCAAATGGACCGAAATGAGCTTCTATTTGAGCCTCATCACCTAGGTGTACCATCGGGTTTGTCCAAAATTATTTTTGAGCCAATGATTAGTTGGGCGCAAATCGTGCACCTTACACCGACACTAACACCATCTCTGACAAAACCGATGCGAGATTTCACATAACCCATGTCACTTAGGAGTTCCTTCATGTGTGTCCAAAATGATATCCATGCCTAATACATTCGGCGTAAAACGTGCACCTATTTTGCGTCAAGATTAGTACTATCTCCAAACGGATGGAAACAAGCTTTCACTCAAGCCTCGTCACCTAGGAGTACCATCGGGAGTGTCCAAAGCTATTTTTGAGGCTATGGGACGTTTGGCACAAACCGTGCACGTACCATGCCTTAAGATTAGCACTATCTACAAACGGACCCAAACGAGCTTCCAGTTGAGCCTCGTCACCTAGGAGTACCATCGGGTGTGCCAAAATGATTTTTGAGCCCGTGGTACGTTTCACGCAAACCGTGCACCTATCTTACATTGACTCTAAGACCGTCTCCTAATGGACCGATGTGAGATTCCACATGAGTTATGTCACCTAGGAGTTCTATCGGGTATGTTCGAAATGATTTTCAAGCATAATGGTACATTCGGCGCAAACCGTGCACCTACCATGCCAGAAGATTAGCACTATCTACAAATGGACTGAAACGAGCTCCACTTAAGCCACGTCACCTAGGAGTACCATCGGGTGTGTCCAAAACAATTTTTGAGCCTATGGTACGTTTTGCGCAAACCGTGCTCCTATCCAAACAGACATTAACACCATCTCCAAATGGACCGATGCGAGATTTCACATGACCCATGTCAACTAGGAGTTCCATCGGGTGTGTCCAAAATGATTTACAAGCATAATGGTACATTCGGTGCAAACCGTGCACCAATCTGCGTTAAGATTAACACTATCTCCAAATGAATTGAAATGAGCTTCCACTTGAGCCTCGTGACCTAGGAGTAGCATCGGGTGCCTCCAAAATGATTTTTGAGGCTATAGAACATTCGGCGCAAACCTTGCACCTATGTTGTCTCAACATTAGCACTATCTCCAAATGGACCGAATTGAGCTTCCATTTGAGCCTCATCACCTGGGAGTACCATCAGGTTTGTCCAAAATTATTTTTGAGCTAGTGGTAAGTTGGGGGTGCAAACCGTGCACCTATCATACATCGACACTAACACCGTCTCCAAATGGACGGATGTGAGATTCCACAAGACCCATGTCACCTAGGAGTTCCATCGGGTGTGTCTTCCTGCGTTAAGATTAACACTATCTCCAAACGAACAGAAACGTGCTTTCACTTGAGCCTCGTCACCTAGGAGTACCATCCGGTGCCTCCAAAAGCGATTTTTGAGCCTATAGTACATTTGGCACAAACCGTTCACCAATCATGCCTCAAGATTAGCACTCTCCAAATGGACCGAAATGAGCTTCTATTTGAGCCTCATCACCTAGGTGTACCATCGGGTTTGTCCAAAATTATTTTTGAGCCAATGATTAGTTGGGCGCAAATCGTGCACCTTACACCGACACTAACACCATCTCCGACAAAACCGATGCGAGATTTCACATAACCCATGTCACTTAGGAGTTCCTTCATGTGTGTCCAAAATGATATCCATGCCTAATACATTTGGCGTAAAACGTGCACCTATTTTGCGTCAAGATTAGTACTATCTCCAAACGGATGGAAACAAGCTTTCACTCAAGCCTCGTCACCTAGGAGTACCATCGGGAGTGTCCAAAGCTAATTTTGAGGCTATGGGACGTTTGGCACAAACCGTGCACGTACCATGGCTTAAGATTAGCACTATCTACAAACGGACCCAAACGAGCTTCCAGTTGAGCCTCGTCACCTAGGAGTACCATCGGGTGTGCCAAAATGATTTTTGAGCCCGTGGTACGTTTCACGCAAACCGTGCACCTATCTTACATTGACTCTAAGACCATCTCCTAATGGACCGATGTGAGATTCCACATGAGTTATGTCACCTAGGAGTTCTATCGGGTATGTTCGAAATGATTTTCAAGCATAATGGTACATTCGGCGCAAACCGTGCACCTACCATGCCAGAAGATTAGCACTATCTACAAATGGACTGAAATGAGCTCCACTTAAGCCACGTCACCTAGGAGTACCATCGGGTGTGTCCAAACCAATTTTTGAGCCTATGGTACGTTTTGCGCAAACCGTGCTCCTATCCAAACAGACATTAACACCATCTCCAAATGGACCGATGCGAGATTTCACATGACCCATGTCAACTAGGAGTTCCATCGGGTGTGTCCAAAATGATTTACAAGCATAATGGTACATTCGGTGCAAACCGTGCACCAATCTGCGTTAAGATTAACACTATCTCCAAATGAATTGAAATGAGCTTCCACTTGAGCCTCGTGACCTAGGAGTAGCATCGGGTGCCTCCAAAATGATTTTTGAGGCTATAGAACATTCGGCGCAAACCGTGCACCTATGTTGTCTCAACATTAGCACTATCTCCAAATGGACCGAATTGAGCTTCCATTTGAGCCTCATCACCTGGGAGTACCATCAGGTTTGTCCAAAATTATTTTTGAGCTAGTGGTAAGTTGGGGTGCAAACCGTGCACCTATCATACATCGACACTAACACCGTCTCCAAATGGACGGATGTGAGATTCCACAAGACCCATGTCACCTAGGAGTTCCATCGGGTGTGTCTTCCTGCGTTAAGATTAACACTATCTCCAAACGAACAGAAACGTGCTTTCACTTGAGCCTCGTCACCTAGGAGTACCATCCGGTGCCTCCAAAAGCGATTTTTGAGCCTATAGTACGTTTGGCACAAACCGTTCACCAATCATGCCTCAAGATTAGCACTCTCCAAATGGACCGAAATGAGCTTCTATTTGAGCCTCATCACCTAGGTGTACCATCGGGTTTGTCCAAAATTATTTTTGAGCCAATGATTAGTTGGGCGCAAATCGTGCACCTTACACCGACACTAACACCATCTCCGACAAAACCGATGCGAGATTTCACATAACCCATGTCACTTAGGAGTTCCTTCATGTGTGTCCAAAATGATATCCATGCCTAATACATTCGGCGTAAAACGTGCACCTATTTTGCGTCAAGATTAGTACTATCTCCAAACGGATGGAAACAAGCATTCACTCAAGCCTCGTCACCTAGGAGTACCATCGGGAGTGTCCAAAGCTATTTTTGAGGATATGGGATGTTTGGCACAAATCGTGCACGTACCATGCCTTAAGATTAGCACTATCTACAAACGGACCCAAACGAGCTTCTAGTTGAGCCTCGTCACCTAGGAGTACCATCGGGTGTGCCAAAATGATTTTTGAGCCCGTGGTACGTTTCACGCAAACCGTGCACCTATCTTACATTGACTCTAAGACCATCTCCTAATGGACCGATGTGAGATTCCACATGAGTTATGTCACCTAGGAGTTCTATCGGGTATGTTCGAAATGATTTTCAAGCATAATGGTACATTCGGCGCAAACCGTGCACCTACCATGCCAGAAGATTAGCACTATCTACAAATGGACTGAAACGAGCTCCACTTAAGCCACGTCACCTAGGAGTACCATCGGGTGTGTCCAAAACAATTTTTGAGCCTATGGTACGTTTTGCGCAAACCGTGCTCCTATCCAAACAGACATTAACACCATCTCCAAATGGACCGATGCGAGATTTCACATGACCCATGTCAACTAGGAGTTCCATCGGGTGTGTCCAAAATGATTTACAAGCATAATGGTACATTCGGTGCAAACCGCGCACCTATCCGCGTTAAGATTAACACTATCTCCAAATAGATTGAAACGAGCTTCCACTTGAGCCTCGTGACCTAGGAGTACCATCGGGTGCTTCCAAAATTATTTTTGAGGCTATGGTACATTCGGCGCAAACCGTGCACCTATGTTGTCTCAACATTAGCACTATCTCCAAATGGACAGAATTGAGCTTCCATTTGAGCCTCATCACCTGGGAGTACCATCAGGTTTGTCCAAAATAATTTTTGAGCTAGTGGTAAGTAGGGGGTGCAAGCCGTGCACCTATCATACATCGACACTAACACCATCTCCAAATTGACGGATGTGAGATTCCACAAGACCCATGTCACCTAGGAGTTCCATCGGGTGTGTCTGAAATGATTTACAAGCATAATGGTACATTTAGTGCAAACCATGCACCTATCCTGCGTTAAGATTAAAACTATCTTCAAACGAACAGAAACATGCTTTCACTTGAGCCTCGTCACCTAGGAGTACCATCGGGTGCCTCCAAAAGCGATTTTGGAGCCTATAGTACGTTTGGCACAAACCGTGCACCAATCATGCCTCAAGATTAGCACTCTCCAAATGGACCGAAATGAGCTTCTATTTGAGGCTCATCACCTAGGTGTACCATCGGGTTTGTCCAAAATGATTTTTGAGCCAATGATTAGTTGGGCGCAAATCGTGCACCTTAAACCGACACTAACACCATCTCCGACCAAACCGATGCGAGATTCCACATAACCCATGTCACTTAAGAGTTCCTTCAGGTGTGTCCAAAATGATATCCATGCCTAATACATTCGGCGTAAACCGTGCACCTATGTTGCGTCAAGATTAGCACTATCTCCAAACAGATGGAAACAAGCTTTCACTCAAGACTCGTCACCTAGGAGTACCATCAGGAGTGTCCAAAGCGATTTTTGAGCCTATGGGATATTTGGCACAAACCGTGCACGTACCATGCCTTAAGATTAGCACTATCTACAAATGGACCCAAACGAGCTTCCAGTTAAGCCTCGTCACCTAGGAGTACCATCGGGTGTGCCAAAATGATTTTTGAGCCTATGGTACGTTTCACGCAAACCGTGCACCTATCTTACATTGACTCTAACACCGTCTCCAAATGGACCGATGTGAGATTACACATGACTCATGTCACCTAGGAGTTGCATCGGGTGTGTCTGAAATGGTTTTCAAACATAATGGTACATTCGGCGCAAACCGTGCACCTACCATGCCTGAAGATTAGCACTATCTACAAATGGACTGAAACGAGCTCCACTTAAGCCACGTCACCTAGGAGTACCATCGGGTTTGTCCAAAACGATTTTTGAGCGTATGGTACGTTTGGCGCAAACCGTGTTCCTATCTAAACGGGCATTAACACCATCTCCAAATGGACCGATGAGAGATTTCACTTGACCCATGTCAACTAGGAGTTCTATCGGGTGTGTCCAAAATGATTTACAAGCATAATGGTACATTCGGTGCAAACCGTGCACCAATCTGCGTTAAGATTAACACTATCTCCAAATTGATTGAAATGAGCTTCCACTTGAGCCTCGTGACCTAGGAGTAGCATCGGGTGCCTCCAAAATGATTTTTGAGGCTATGGAACATTCAGCGCAAACCGTGCACCTATGTTGTCTCAAGATTAGCACTATCTCCAAATGGACCGAATTGAGCTTCCATTTGAGCCTCATCACCTGGGAGTACCATCAGGTTTGTCCAAAATTATTTTTGAGCTAGTGGTAAGTTGGGGGTGCAAACCGTGCACCTATCATACATCGACACTAACTCCGTCTCCAAATGGACGGATGTGAGATTCCACAAGACCCATGTCACCTAGGAGTTCCATTGGGTGTGTCTAAAATGATTTACAAGCATAATGGTACATTTAGTGCAAACCATGCACCTATCTTGCGTTAAGATTAACACTATCTCCAAACGAACAGAAACATGCTTTCACTTGAGGCTCATCACCTAGGAGTACCATCGGGTGCCTCCAAAAGCGATTTTGAGCCTATAGTATGTTTGGCACAAACCGTGCGCCAATCATGCCTCAAGATTAGCACTCTCCAAATGGACCGAAATGAGCTTCTATTTAAGCCTCATCACCTAGGTGTACCATCGGGTTTGTCCAAAATGATTTTTGAGCCAATGGTTAGTTGGGCGCAAATCATGCACCTTACACCGACACTAACACCATCTCCGAACAAACCGATGTGAGATTCCACATAACCCATGTCACTTAGGAGTTCGTTCAGGTGTGTCCAAAATGATATCCATGCCTAATACATTCGGCGTAAACCGTGCACCTATCTTGCGTCAAGATTAGCACTATCTCCAAACGGATGGAAACAAGCTTTCACTTAAGCCTCGTCACCTATGAGTACCATCGGGAGTGTCCAAAATGATTTTTGAGCCTACGGGACATTTGGCACAAACCGTGCATGTACCATGCCTTAAGATTAGCACAATCTACAAACGGACCCAAACGAGCTTCCTTTTTAGCCTCGTCACCAAGGAGTACAATCGGGTGTGCCAAAATGAATTTTGAGCCTATGGTATGTTTTGGACAAACCGTGCACCTATCTTACATCGACTCTAACACCGTCTCCAAATGGACGGATGTGAGATTCCACAAGACCCATGTCACCTAGGAGTTCCATTGGGTGTGTCTAAAATGATTTACAAGCATAATGGTACATTTAGTGCAAACCATGCACCTATCCTGCGTTAAGATTAACACTATCTCCAAACGAACAGAAACATGCTTTCACTTGAGGCTCATAACCTAGGAGTACCAACGGGTGCCTCCAAAAGCGATTTTGAGCCTATAGTACGTTTGGCACAAACCGTGCGCCAATCATGCCTCAAGATTAGCACTCTCCAAATGGACCGAAATGAGCTTCTATTTGAGCCTCATCACCTAGGTGTACCATCGGGTTTGTCCAAAATGATTTTTGAGCCAATGGTTAGTTGGGCGCAAATCATGCACCTTACACCGACACTAACACCATCTCCGAACAAACCGATGCGAGATTCCACATAACCCATGTCACTTAGGAGTTCGTTCAGGTGTGTCCAAAATGATATCCATGCCTAATACATTCGGCGTAAACCGTGCACCTATCTTGCGTCAAGATTAGCACTATCTCCAAACGGATGGAAACAAGCTTTCACTTAAGCCTCGTCACCTAGGAGTACCATCGGGAGTGTCCAAAATGATTTTTGAGCCTACGGGACATTTGGCACAAACCGTGCATGTACCATGCCTTAAGATTAGCACAATCTACAAACGGACCCAAACGAGCTTCCTGTTGAGCCTCGTCACCAAGGAGTACAATCGGGTGTGCCAAAATGAAATTTGAGCCTATGGTATGTTTCGCGCAAACCGTGCACCTATCTTACATCGACTCTAACACCGTCTCCAAATGGACGGATGTGAGATTCCATAAGACCCATGTCACCTAGGAGTTCTATTGGGTGTGTCTAAAATGATTTACAAGCATAATGGTACATTTAGTGCAAACCATGCACCTATCCTGCGTGAAGATTAACACTATCTCCAAACGAACAGAAACATGCTTTCACTTGAGGCTCATCACCTAGGAGTACCATCGGGTGCCTCCAAAAGCGATTTTGAGCCTATAGTACGTTTGGCACAAATCGTGCGCCAATCATGCCTCCAGATTAGCACTCTCCAAATGAACTGAAATGAGCTTCTATTTGAGCCTCATCACCTAGGTGTACCATCGGGTTTGAGCAAAATGATTTTTGAGCCAATGGTTAGTTGGGCGCAAATCATGCACCTTACACCGACACTAACACCATCTCCGAACAAACCGATGCGAGATTCCACATAACCCATGTCACTTAGGAGTTCCTTCACGTGTGTCCAAAATGATACCCATGCCTAATACATTCGGCGTAAACCATGCACCTATCTTGCGTCAAGATTAGCATTATCTCCAAACAGATGGAAACAAGCTTTCACTCAAGCCTCGTCACCTAGGAGTACCATCAGGAGTGTCCAAAGCGATTTTTGAGCCCATGGGACGTTTGGCACAAACATTGCACGTACCATTACTTAAGATTTGGACAATCTACAAACGGACCCAAACGAGCTTCTAGTTGAGCCTCGTCACCTAGGAGTACCGTCGGGTGTGCCAAAATGATTTTTGAGCCTATGGTACGTTTCGCGCAAACCGTGCACCTATCTTACATTGACTAACACCGTCTCCTAATGGACCGATGTGAGATTACACATGGACTCATGTCACCTAGGAGTTCTATCGGGTGTGTCCGAAATGATTTTCAAGCATAATGGTACATTCGGTGCAAACCGTGCACCTACCATGCCTGAAGATTAGCACTATCTACAAATGGACTGAAACGAGCTCCAATTAAGCCACGTCACCTAGGAGTACCATCGGGTGAGTCCAAAACTATTTTTGAGCCTATGGTACGTTTGGCGCAAACCGTGCTCCTATCTAAACGGACATTAACACCATCTCCAAATGGACCAATGTGAGATTTCAAATGACCCATGTCAACTAGGAGTTCCATCGGGTGTGTCCAAAACGATTTACAAGCATAATGCTACATTCGGTGCAAACCGCGCACCTATTCGCGTTAAGATTAACACTATCTCCAAATGGATTGAAACGAGCTTCCACTTGAGCCTCGTGACCTAGGAGTACCATCGGGTGCTTCCAAAATGATTTTTGAGGCTATGGTACATTCGGCACAAACCGTGCACCTATGTTGTCTCAACATTAGCACTATCTCCAAATGGACAGAATTGAGCTTCCATTTGAGCCTCATCACCTGGGAGTACCATCAGGTTTGTCCAAAATTATTTTTGAGCTAGTGGTAAGTAGGGGGTGCAAGCCGTGCACCTATCATACATCGACACTAACACCATCTCCAAATTGACGGATGTGAGATTCCACAAGACCCATGTCACCTAGGAGTTCCATCGGGTGTGTCTGAAATGATTTACAAGCATAATGGTACATTTAGTGCAAACCATGCACCTATCCTGCGTTAAGATTAAAACTATCTCCAAACGAACAGAAACATGCTTTCACTTGAGCCTCGTCACCTAGGAGTACCATCGGGTGCCTCCAAAAGCGATTTTTGAGCCTATAGTACGTTTGGCACAAGCCGTGCACCAATCATGCCTCAAGATTAGCTCTCTCCAAATGGACCGAAATGAGCTTCTATTTGAGCCTCATCACCTAGGTGTACCATCGGGTTTGTCCAAAATGATTTTTGAGCCAATGATTAGTTGGGCGCAAATCGTGCACCTTAAACCGACACTAACACCATCTCCGAACAAACCGATGCGAGATTCCACGTAACCCATGTCACTTAGGAGTTCCTTCAGGTGTGTCCAAAATGATATCCATGCCTAATACATTCGGCGTAAACCGTGCACCTATTTTGCGTCAAGATTAGCACTATCTCCAAACGGATGGAAACAAGCTTTCACTCAACACTCATCACCTAGGAGTACCATCAGGAGTGTCCAAAGCGATTTTTGAGCCTATGGGACGTTTGGCACAAACCGTGCACGTACCATGCCTTAAAATTAGCACTATCTACAAACGGACCCAAACGAGCTTCTAGTTGAGCCTCGTCACCTAGGAGTACCATCGGGTGTGCCAAAATGATTTTTAAGCCTACGGTACGTTTCACGCAAACCATGCACCTATCTTACATTGACTCTAACACCATCTCCTAATGGACCGATGTGAGATTACACATGACTCATGTCACCTAGGAGTTGCATCGGGTGTGTCTGAAATGGTTTTCAAACATAATGGTACATTCGGCGCAAACCGTGCACCTACCATGCCTGAAGATTAGCACTATCTACAAATGGACTGAAACGAGCTCCACTTAAGCCACGTCACCTAGGAGTACCATCGGGTTTGTCCAAAACGATTTTTGAGCGTATGGTACGTTTGGCGCAAACCGTGTTCCTATCTAAACGGGCATTAACACCATCTCCAAATGGACCGATGAGAGATTTCACTTGACCCATGTCAACTAGGAGTTCCATCGGGTGTGTCCAAAATGATTTACAAGCATAATGGTACATTCGGTGCAAACCGTGCACCAATCTGTGTTAAGATTAACACTATCTCCAAATTGATTGAAATGAGCTTCCACTTGAGCCTCGTGATCTAGGAGTAGCATCGGGTGCCTCCAAAATGATTTTTGAGGCTATGGAACATTCGGCGCAAACCGTGCACCTATGTTGTCTCAAGATTAGCACTATCTCCAAATGGACCGAATTGAGCTTCCATTTGAGCCTCATCACCTGGGAGTACCATCAGGTTTGTCCAAAATTATTTTTGAGCTAGTGGTAAGTTGGGGGTGCAAACCGTGCACCTATCATACATCG
Organism: Saccharum spontaneum; assembly: GCA_022457205.1. NCBI lineage: Eukaryota > Viridiplantae > Streptophyta > Magnoliopsida > Poales > Poaceae > Saccharum > Saccharum spontaneum. The sequence goes on from CM039599.1 coordinate 15,754,079, forward strand.
ACACTAACACCGTCTCCAAATGGACGGATGTGAGATTCCACAAGACCCATGTCACCTAGGTGTTCCATTGGGTGTGTCTAAAATGATTTACAAGCATAATGGTACATTTAGTGCAAACCATGCACCTATCCTGCGTTAAGATTAACACTATCTCCAAACGAACAGAAACATGCTTTCACTTGAGGCTCATCACCTTGGAGTACCATCGGGTGCCTCCAAAAGCGATTTTGAGCCTATAGTACGTTTGGCACAAACCGTGCGCCAATCATGCCTCAAGATTAGCACTCTCCAAATGAACCGAAATGAGCTTCTATTTGAGCCTCATCACCTAGGTGTACCATCGGGTTTGAGCAAAATGATTTTTGAGCCAATGGTTAGTTGGGCGCAAATCGTGCACCTTACACCGACACTAACACCATCTCCGAACAAACCGATGCGAGATTCCACATAACCCATGTCACTTAGGAGTTCCTTCACTTGTGTCCAAAATGATACCCATGCCTAATACATTCGGCGTAAACCGTGCACCTATCTTGCGTCAAGATTAGCATTATCTCCAAACAGATGGAAACAAGCTTTCACTCAAGCCTCGTCACCTAGGAGTACCATCAGGAGTGTACAAAGCGATTTTTGAGCCTATGGGACGTTTGGCACAAACCGTGCACGTACCATTACTTAAGATTAGGACAATCTACAAACGGACCCAAACGAGCTTCCAGTTGAGCCTCGTCACCTAGGAGTACCGTCGGGTGTGCCAAAATGATTTTTGAGCCTATGGTACGTTTCGCGCAAACCGTGCACCTATCTTACATTGACTAACACGGTCTCCTAATGGACCGATGTGAGATTACACATGGACTCATGTCACCTAGGAGTTCGATCGGGTGTGTCCGAAATGATTTTCAAGCATGACGGTACATTCGGTGCAAACCGTGCACCTACCATGCCAAAAGATTAGCACTATCTACAAATGGACTGAAACGAGCTCCAATTAAGCCACGTCACCTAGGAGTACCATCGGGTGAGTCCAAAACGATTTTTGAGCCTATGGTACGTTTGGCGCAAACCGTGCTCCTATCTAAACGGACATTAACACCATCTCCAAATGGACCGATGCGAGATTTCACATTACACATGTCAACTAGGAGTTCCATCGGGTGTGTCCAAAATGATTTACAAGCATAATGGTACATTCGGTGCAAACCGCGCAACTATCCGCATTAAGATTAACACTATCTCCAAATGGATTGAAACGAGCTTCCACTTGAGCCTCGTGACCTAGGAGTACCATCGGGTGCTTCCAAAATGATTTTTGAGGCTATGGTACATTCGGCACAAACCGTGCACCTATGTTGTCTCAACATTAGCACTATCTCCAAATGGACAGAATTGAGCTTCCATTTGAGCCTCATCACCTGGGAGTACCATCAGGTTTGTCCAAAATTATTTTTGAGCTAGTGGTAAGTAGGGGGTGCAAGCCGTGCACCTATCATACATCGACACTAACACCATCTCCAAATTGACGGATGTGAGATTCCACAAGACCCATGTCACCTAGGAGTTCCATCGGGTGTGTCTGAAATGATTTACAAGCATAATGGTACATTTAGTGCAAACCATGCACCTATCCTGCGTTAAGATTAAAACTATCTCCAAACGAACAGAAACATGCTTTCACTTGAGCCTCGTCACCTAGGAGTACCATCGGGTGCCTCCAAAAGCGATTTTTGAGCCTATAGTACGTTTGGCACAAACCGTGCACCAATCATGCCTCAAGATTAGCACTCTCCAAATGGACCGAAATGAGCTTCTATTTGAGCCTCATCACCTAGATGTACCATCGGGTTTGTCCAAAATGATTTTTGAGCCAATGATTAGTTGGGCGCAAATCGTGCACCTTACACGGACACTAACACCATCTCCGACCAAACCGATGCGAGATTCCACATAACCCATGTCACTTAGGAGTTCCTTCAGGTGTGTCCAAAATGATATCCATGCCAAATACATTCGGCGTAAACTGTGCACCTATTTTGCGTCAAAATTAGCACTATCTCCAAACAGATGGAAACAAGCTTTCACTCAAGACTCGTCACCTAGGAGTACCATCAGGAGTGTCCAAAGCGATTTTTGAGCCTATGGGACGTTTGGCACAAACCGTGCACGTACCATGCCTTAAGATTAGCACTATCTACAAACAGACCCAAACGAGCTTCCAGTTGAGCCTCGTCACCTAGGAGTACCATCGGGTGTGCCAAAATGATTTTTGAGCCTATGGTACGTTTCACGCAAACCGTGCACCTATCTTACATTGACTCTAACACCGTCTCCTAATGGACCGATGTGAGATTACACATGACTCATGTCACCTAGGAGTTCCATCGGGTGTGCCTGAAATGGTTTTCAAACATAATGGTACATTCGGCGCAAACCGTGCACCTACCATGCCTGAAGATTAGCACTATCTACAAATTGACTGAAACGAGCTCCACTTAAGCCACGTCACCTAGGAGTACCATCGGGTTTGTCCTAAACGATTTTTGAGCCTATGGTACGTTTGGCGCAAACCGTGCTCCTATCTAAACGGACATTAACACCATCTCCAACTAGGAGTTCCATCGGGTGTGTCCAAAATGATTTACAAGCATAATGGTACATTCGGTGCAAACCGTGCACCAATCTGCGTTAAGATTAACACTATCTCCAAATTGATTGAAATGAGCTTCCACTTGAGCCTCGTGACCTAGGAGTAGCATTGGGTGCCTCCGAAATGATTTTTGAGGCTATGGAACATTCGGCGCAAACCGTGCACCTATGTTGTCTCAACATTAGCACTATCTCCAAATGGACCGAATTGAGCTTCCATTTGAGCCTCATCACCTGGGAGTACCATCAGGTTTGTCCAAAATTATTTTTGAGCTAGTGGTAAGTTGGGGGTGCAAACCGTGCACCTATCATACATCGACACTAACACCGTCTCCAAATGGACGGATGTGAGATTCCACAAGACCCATGTCACCTAGGAGTTCCATTGGGTGTGTCTAAAATGATTTACAAGCATAATGGTACATTTAGTGCAAACCATGCACCTATCCTGCGTTAAGATTAACACTATCTCCAAACGAACAGAAAGATGCTTTCACTTGAGGCTGATCACCGAGGAGTACCATCGGGTGCCTCCAAAAGCGATTTTGAGCCTATAGTACGTTTGGCACAAACCGTGCGCCAATCATGCCTCAAGATTAGCACTCTCCAAATGGACCGAAAATGAGCTTCTATTTGAGCCTCATCACCTAGGTGTACCATCGGGTTTGTCCAAAATGATTTTTGAGCCAATGGTTAGTTGGGCGCAAATCGTGCACCTTACACCGACACTAACACCATCTCCGAACAAACCGATGCAAGATTCCACATAACCCATGTCACTTAGGAGTTCGTTCAGGTGTGTCCAAAATGATATCCATGCCTAATACATTCAGCGTAAACCGTGCACCTATCTTGCGTCAAGATTAGCACTATCTCCAAACGGAAGGAAACAAGCTTTCACTTAAGCCTCGTCACCTAGGAGTACCATCGGAAGTGTCCAAAACGATTTTTGAGCCTACGGGACATTTGGCACAAACCGTGCATGTACCATGCCTTAAGATTAGCACAATCTACAAACGGACCCAAACGAGCTTCCAGTTGAGCCTCGTCACCAAGGAGTACAATCGGGTGTGCCAAAATGAATTTTGAGCCTATGGTATGTTTCGCGCAAACCGTGCACCTATCTTACATCGACTCTAACACCATCTCCTAATGGACCGATGTGAGATTCCACATGACTCGTGTCACCTTGGAGTTCTAACGGGTGTGTCCGAAATGATTTTCAAGCATAATGGTACATTCGGTGCAAGCCGTGCACCTACTGTGCCTGAAGATTAGCACTATCTACAAATGGACTGAAACGAGCTCTACTTAAGCCACATCACCTAGGAGTACCATCGGGTGTGTCGAAAATGATTTTGGAGCCTATGGTACGTTTGGCGCAAACCATGCTCCTATCTAAACGGACATTAACACCATCTCCAAATGGACCGATGCGAGATTTCACATGACCCATGTCAACTAGGAGTTCCATCGGGTGTGTCCAAAATGATTTACAAGCATAATGGTACATTCGGTGCAAACCGTGCACCTATCATGCCTCAAGATTAGCACTATCTGCAAATAGATCGAAACGAGCTTCCTCTTGAGCCTCGTCACCTAGGAGTACCATCGGGTGTGTCCAAAACGATTTTTGAGCCTATGGTACATTTGGTGCAAACCATGCACACATCTTACACTGACACTAACACCATCTCCAAATGGACCGATGCGAGATTCCACATGACCCATGTCACCGAGGAGTTCCATCGGGTGTGTCCAAAATAATTTACAATCATAATGGTACATTGGTTGCAAACTGTGCACCTATCTTGCATTATGATTAAAACTGTCTCTAAATGGACTGAAACGAGCTTTCACTTGAGCCTCATCAACTAGGAGTACCATCGGATGCCTCCAAAATGATTTTTGAGGCTATGCTACGTACGGTGCAAACCGTGCACCTACCTTGTCACAAGATTAGCACTATCTCCAAACAGACCAAAATGAGCTCCATTGGGTGTGTCCAAAATGAATTTTGAGCGAATGCAATGTTTGGCGCAAACTGTGCACCTTACACCACACTAACACCATCTCCGAGCGGAATGATGCAAGATTCCACATGACCCATGTCACCGAGGCGTTCCATCGGGTGTCTCTAAAATTATTTTCAAGCCTAATGGTACATTCGGCGCAAACCATGCACCTATCTTGCGTCAAGATGAGCACTACCTCCAAACAGACTAAACCAAGCTTTCACTCCAGCCTCGTCACAATGGAGTACCACCGGGTGCATCCAAAAGTGATTTTTTGAGCCTATGTTGCATTTGGCATAAACTGTGCACCAATCATGCCTCAAGATTAGCACCATCTCCAAATGGACCAAAATAAGCATCTATTTGAGCCTCATCAATTAGGTGTACCATCGGATTTGTCCAAAATGATTTTTGAGCCAATGGTAAGTTGGTCGCAAATCATGCACCTTACACCGACACTAACACCATCTCCGAACAACTCGCTACAAGATTCCACATAACCCTTGTCACCTAGGAGTTTCATCAGGTGTGTCCAAAATGATATCCAAGCCTAATGGTACATTTGGCGCAAACCGTGTACCTATCTTGCGTCCAGATTAGCAGTACCTCCAAACGGATGGAAACAAGCTTTCACTCGAGCCTCGTCACCTAGGAGTACCATCAGGTGTTTCCGAAGCAATTTTTGAGCCTATGGAACGTTTGGCACAAACCGTGCACCTATCATGCCTTAAGAATAGCACTATATACAAACGGACCGAAACGAGCTTCAAGTGGAGCCTCGTAACCTAGGAGTACCATCGGGTGTGTCCAAAACAATTTTTGAGCCTATGGTATGTTTGGCGTAAACTGTGCACCTATCTTCACTGACACTAACACCGTCTCCTAATGGACCGATGTGAGATTCCACATGACTCATGTCACCTAGGAGTTCTATCGGGTGTGTCCGAAATGATTTCCAAGCATAATGGTACATTCGGCACAAACCATGCACCTACCATGCCTGAAGATTTGCACTATCTACATATGGACTGAAACGAGCTCCACTTAAGCCACGTCACCTAGGAGTACCATCGGGTGTGTCTAAAATGATTTTTGAGCCTATGATACGTTTGACGCAAACCGTGCTCCTATCTAAACGGACATTAACACCATCTCCAAATGGACCGATGTGAGATTCCACACGACCTCTTGTCTAAAAATGCTAGTGACGAGTTGAAAATACTAAAATTCTTTTTTTTTCTTTTATCATGTAGATGATGGCTCATAATCTCACTGAAAGGACTCTTGGCGAAGACTTAGGACATTTTTGGTGTCTGTATTCCTTTATTTTCATTTATCTATTGTAGTCATTAGATTGTAGTGTGTTGGAGCCAATACCATGAGAATAATGTTGCATGTGTACTTGTTGGCTATTTTTTTAAAAGTTATAAGCTCATGGATTTCATATTTGCTATATTAAGTATGTCCAATTAATGGTTTAAATGCATGATTCCAAACATAATGATAATATTTTGGGTCAGCCCTAGGGTACCCATTGGGTCAGTGAGGCCAAAGGTTTTAGGAGTTTTGGGTCAGCCCATGGCCCTGCGAATTGGCCTTGGGGCCACGGGGCCAGGTCCAAGGCCAGGTCCGGGCTGGCCCATTTCCATTTCAAAATGTACCCTAGGCTCAGAAATCATTTTGGACGCACCAGATGGAACTTCTAGGTGACATGGTTCGTGTGGAATCTCGCTTCTTTTTGTTTGGAGATAGTGTTAGTGTCGGTGCAAGATAGGTGCATGGTTTGCGCTAGATGTACCATAGGCTCATAAATCATTTTGGACGCACTCAATGGTACCACTAGGTGACGAGGCTCAAGTGGAAGCTAGTTTCTGTCCTTTTGGAGATATTGCTAATCTTGACAAAAGATAGATGCATGTGAAATCTCACTTCTTTCTGTTTGGAGACCGTGCATCTTACACTGACACTAACACCATCTCCAAACGGACTGATGCGAGATTCCGCATGACCCATTTCACCTAGGCATTCCATCGGGTGTGTCCAAAATAATTTCCAAGCTTAATGGTACATTCGGCATAAACCGGGCACCCATATTGCGTCAAGATTAGCACTATCTCCAAACGGACCGAAACGAGCTTTCACTCCTGCCTCGTCACCTAGGAGTACCATCGGGTGTGTCCAAAGCAATTTTTGAGCCTATGGTATGTTTGGTAGAAACCGTGCACCAATCATGACTCAAGATTAGTACTATCTCCAAACTGACCGAAACAAGCTTTCATTCGAGCCTCGTTACCTAGGAGTACCATTTGGTGTGTCTAAAACGATTTCTAAGCCTATGTTACGTTTGGTGCAAATCATGCACCTATCTTACCCCGACACTAACACCATCTCCAAATGGACTGATATGAGATTCCACATTACCCATGTCACCTAGGAGTTCCATCGAGTGTGTCCAAAATAATTTCCGTGCCTAATGGTACACAGCGCAAACCGTGCACCTATTTTGGGTTGAGATTAGTAGTATCTCCAAACGGATCAAAACAAGCTTTCACTTGAGCCTCGTCACCTAGGAGTACCATCGGGTCTGTCCAAACCGATTTACTAGCATATGGTACATTCGGCACAAATCGTGCACCTATCTTGCATCAAGATTAGCACTATCTCCAAACGGACCAAAATGAGCTTCCACTTGAGCCTCGTCACCTAGGAGTACCATCGGGTCTGTCCAAACCGATTTGCTAGCATATGGTACATTCGGCACAAATCGTGCACCTATCTTGCATCAAGATTAGCACTAACTCCAAACGGACCAAAATGAGCTTCCACTTGAGCCTCGTCACCTAGGAGTACCATCGGGTGTGTCCAAAATGATTTCTGAGCCAATGGGACATTTGACACAAACCGTACACCTATCAAGCCTCAAAATTAGCACTATCTTCAAATGGACCGAAATGAGCTTCCACATGAGCCTCGTCACCTAGGAGTAGCACTAGGTTTCTCCAAAACAATTTCTGAGCCTATGGTACATTTGGCGCAAACCGTGCACCTATATTACACCAACACTAACACCGTCTCCAAGTACACCGATGCAGGATTCCACATGACCCATGTCACATAGGAATTCCATCAGGTGTGTCCAAAATGATTTCCAAGCATAATGGTAGATTTGGCGCAAACCGTGCACCTATCTTGCGTTAAGATTAGCACTATCTCCACTTGGACTCAAACGAGCTTTCATTTGAGCCTTGTGACCTAGGAGTACCATCGGGTGCATCCAAAATGATTTTTAAGGCTATGGTACGTTCAGTGCAAACCATGCACCTATGTTGCGTCCAGATTAGCACTGTCTCCAAACAGACCGAATTAAGCTTCCATTTGAGCCTCATCACCTGGGAGTACCATCGGGTTTGTCCAAAATGATTTTTGAGCAAGTGGTAAGTTGGGTGCAAACTGCGCACCTATCTTGTATCAACACTACCGTCTCCAAATGGATGGATGCGAGATTCCACATGACCCATGTCACCTAAGAGTTCCATCCGGTGTGTCTGAAACGATTTACAAGCATAATGGTACATTTAGAGCAAACCATGCACCTATCTTGCATTAAGATTAACACTATCTCCAAACGCTGAAATGAGCTCTCTTTTGCCTCATCACTTAGGAGTACCATCGGGTGCCTCCAAAATGATTTTTGAGGCTATGGTACGTTCGGTGCAAACCGAGCATCTATCTTGCCTCAAGATTAGCACTATCTCCAAACAGACCAAAATGAGCTTCCATTTGAGCCTCGTCACCTAAGAGTACCACCAGGTGTGCCAAAATGATTTTTGAGCCAATGGAAAGTTTCGCACAAACCGTACACCTTACACCGACACTAACACCATCTCCAAGCAGACTGATGTGAGATTTCACATGACCCATGTCACCTTGGAGTTCCATCGGGTGTATCCAAAATGATTTTCAAGCCTAAAGGTACATTCGGCGCAAACCATGCACCTATCTTGCGTCAAGATTAGCACTACCTCCAAACGGACCGATCTAAGCTTTCACTCGAGCCTCGTCACCTAGGAGTACCACCCGGTACGTCCAAAGCGATTTTTGAGCCTATGGTACGTTTGGCACAAACTTTGCACCAATCATGCCTCAAGATTTGCACTATCTCCAAATAGACCGAAATGAAATTCTATTTCAGCCTCATCACCTAGGTGTACCATCGGGTTTGTCCAAAATGTTTTTTGAGCCAATGGTAAGTTGGCTACAAATCGTGCACCTTACACCGACACTAACACCGTCTCCGAACAAACCGATGCGAGATTCCACATAACCCTTGTCACCTGGGAGTTCCATCAGGTGTGTCCAAAATGATATCCAAGCCTAATGGTAGATTCGGCGCAAACCGTGCACCTATCTTGTGTCAAGATTAGCACTACCTCCAAACGGATGGAAACAAGCATTGAGTCAAGCCTCGTCACCTAGGAGTACCATCAGGTGCGTCCAAAGCGATTTTTGAGCCTATGGGACATTTGACACAAACCGTACACCTATCATGCCTTAAGATTAGCACTATCAACAAATGGACCGAGCGAGGTTCCACTTGAGCCTCGTCACCTAGAAGTAACATCGGGTGTGTCCAAAATGATTTTTGAGCCTATGGTACGTTTCGCGCAAACCGTGCACCTATGTTATACTGACACTAACACCGTCTCCAAATAGGTTGATGCAAGATTCCACATAACCCATGTCACCTAGGAGTTCCATTGGGTGTGTCCAAAATAATTTCCAAGCCTGATGGTACATCGATTATGTCCGTAATGATTTTCAAGCATAATTGTACATTCGGTGCAAACCACGCACCCATCTTGCATTAAGATTAGCACTATCTCTAAACGGACTGAAACGAGCTTTCAATTGAGCGTTATCACCTAGGAGTACCATCGGGTGCCTCCAAAATGATTAGGCTATGGTACGTTCGACGCAAACCGTGCGCCTATCTTATCTCAAGATTAGAACTATCTCCAAACAGACCGAAATGAGCTTCCATTTGAGCCTCATCACCAAGGAGTACCATCGGGTGTGTCAAAAATAATTTTTGAGCCAATGGTAAGTTTGGCACAAACTGTGCACATTACACTGACACTAACACCACCTCCGAGCGGACCGATGCAAGATTACATATGACCCATGTCACCTAGGAGTTCCATCGGGTGTGTTCAAAGTGATTTCCAAGCCTAATGGTACATTCGGCGCAAACCATGCACCTATCTTGCGTCAAGGTTAGCACTACCTCCAAACGGATAGAACCGAGCTTTCACTCGAGCCTCATCACCTAGGAGTACCACCGGGTGTGTCCAAAGCGATTGTTGAGCCGATGGTACATTTGGGCGCAAACGGTTCACCTTACACCAACACTAACACCATCTCCAAACAAATCGATGCGAGATTCCACATAACCCATGTCACCTAGGAGTTCCATCATGTGTCTCCAAAATGATATCCAAGCCTAATGGTACATTCAACACAAACCATCCACCTATCTTGTGTCAAGATTAGCACTATCTCCAAATGGACTGAATTGGGCTTCCATTTGAGCCTCATCACCTGGGAGTACGATCAGGTTTGTCCAAAATTATTTTTGAGCCAGTGGTAAGTTGGGTGCAAACCGTGCACCTATCTTACATTGACACTAACACCGTCTCCAAATGGACGAATGTGAGATTCCACATGACCCATGTCACCTAGGAGTTCCATCGGGTGTGTCTGAAATGATTTACAAGCATAATGGTACATTTAGTGCAAACCGTGCACCTATCCTATGCTAAGATTAACACTATCTCCAAACGGACAGAAACATGCTTTCACTTGAGCCTCGTCACCTAGGAGTACCATCGGGTGCCTCCAAAAGCGATTTTTGAGCCTATAGTACGTTTGGCACAAACCATGAACCAATTCAACCCCAAGTTTAGCACTCTGCAAACGGACCAAAATGAGCTTCTATTTGAGCTTCATCACCTAGGTGAACCATCGGGTTTGTCCAAAATGATTTTTGAGCCAATGGTAAGTTGGGTGCAAATCGTGCACCTTACACCGACACTAACACCATCTCCGAACAAACCGATGCGAGATTCCACATAACCCAGGTCACTTAGGAGTTCCTTCAGGTGTGTCCAAAATGATATCCATGCCTAATACATTCTGCGTAAACCGCGCACCTATCTTGCGTCAAGATTAGCACTATCTCCAAACGGATGGAAACAAGCTTTCACTCAATCCTCGTCACCTAGGTGTACCATCGGGAGTGTCCAAAGTGATTTTTGAGCCTATGGGACGTTTGGCACAAACCGTGCATGTACCATGCCTTAAGATTAGCACTATCTACAAACAGACCCAAACGAGCTTCCAGTTGAGCCTCGTCACCTAGGAGTACCATCGGGTGTGCCAAAATGATTTTTGAACCTATGGTACGTTTCGAGCAAACCGTGCACCTATCTTACATTGACTCTAACACCATCTCCTAATGGACCGATGTGAGATTCCACATGACTCATGTCACCTAGGAGTTCTATCTGGTGTGTCCAAAATGATTTTCAAGCATAATGGTACATTCGGCGCAAACCGTGCACCTACCATGCCTGAAGATTAGCACTATCTACAAATGGACTGAAATAAGCTCCACTTAAGCCACGTCACCTAGGAGTACCATCGGGTGTGTCCAAAACAATTTTTTAGCCTATGGTACGTTTGGCGCAAATCGTGCTCCTATCAAACGGACATTAAAACCATCTCCAAATGGACCAATGCGAGATTTCACATGACCCATGTCAACTAGGAGTTCCATCGGGTGTGTCCAAAATGATTTACAAGCATAATGGTACATTCGGTGCAAAGTGTGCACCTATCTGTGTTAAGATTAACACTATCCTCAAATGGATTGAAAGGAGCTTCCACTTGAGCCTCGTGACCTAGGAGTACCATCGGGTGCCTCCAAAATGATTTTTGAGGCTATGGTACATTCGGCGCAAACCGTGCACCTATGTTGTCTCAACATTAGCACTATCTCCAAATGGACCGAATTGGGCTTCCATTTGAGCCTCATCACCTAGGAGTACCATCAGGTTTGTCCAAAATTATTTTTGAGCTAGTGGTAAGTTGGGTGCAAACCGTGCACCTATCTTACATCGACACTAACACCGTCTCCAAATGGACGGATGTGAGATTCCACATGACCCATGTCACCTAGGAGTTCCATTGGGTGTGCCTGAAATGATTTACAAGCATAATGTTACATTTAGTGCAAACCGTGTACCTATCCTGTGTTAAGATTAACACTATCTCCAAACGGATAGAAACGTGCTTTCACTTGAGCCTCGTCACCTAGGTGTACCATCGGGTGCCTCCAAAAGCGATTTTTGAGCCTATAGTACGTTTGGCACAAACTGTGCACCAATAATGCCCCAAGATTAGCACTCTGCAAATGGACCAAAATGAGCTTCTATTTGAGCCTCATCACCTAGGTGTACCATCGGGTTTGTCCAAAACGATTTTTGAGCCAATGGTTAGTTGGGCGTAAATCGTGCACCTTACACTGACACTAACACCATCTCCGAACAAACCGATGCAAGATTTCACATAACCCATGTCACTTAGGATTTCCTTCAGGTGTGTCCAAAATGATATCCATGCCTAATGGTACATTCGGCGTAAACCGTGCACCTATCTTGTGTCAAGATTAGCACTATCTCCAAACGGATGGAAACAAGCTTTCGCTCAAGCCTCATCACCTAGGAGTACCATCGGGAGTGTCTAAAGCGATTTTTGAGCCTATGGGATGTTCGGCACAAACCATGCACAAACGAACTTGCAGTTGAGCCTCATCACCTAGGAGTACCATCGGGTGTGCCAAAATGATTTTTGAGCCTATGTTATGTTTCGCGCAAACCGTGCACCTATCTTACATTGACTCTAACACCGTCTCCTAATTGATGGATGTGAGATTCCACATGACTCATGTCACCTAGGAGTTCTATCTGGTGTGTCCGAAATGATTTCCAAGCATAATGGTACATTCCGCGCAAACCGTGCACCTACTATGCTGAAAAATAACACTATCTACAAATGGACTGAAATGAGCTCCAATTAAGCCACGTCACTTAGGAGTACCATCGGGTGTGTCCTAAACCATTTTTGAGCCTATGGTACGTTTGGCGCAAACCGTGCTCCTATCTAAACGGACATTAACACCATCTCCAAATGGACCGATGTGAGATTCCACATGACCCATGTCACCTAGGAGTTCCATCGGGTGTGTCCAAAATGATTTTTGAGCTAATGGTAAGTTTAGCGCAAACCTTGCACCTATCTTACATCGACACTAACACCATTCCAAATGGACCGATGCGAGATTCCACATGACCGATGTCACCTAGGAGTTCCATCGGGTGTGTCCGAAATGATTTGCCAGCATAAGGGCAGATTTAGTGCAAACCGTGCACCTATCTTGCGTTAAGATTAACACTATCTCCAAATGGATTAAAACGAGCTGCCACTGGAGCCTCGTGACCTAGGAGTACCATTAGGTGCCTCCAAAATGATTTTTGAGGCTATGGTACGTTCGGCGCAAACCGTGCACCTATGTTGTCTCAAGATTAGCACTATCTCCAACACAGACCGAAATGAGCTTCCATTTACCATCGGGTGTATCCAAAATTATTTTGGAGCCATGGTAAGTTTGGCACAAACCGTGTGTGCCTTACATCGACACTGACACCATCCCTGAGCGGACCGATCCGAGATTCCACATGACCCATATCACCTAGGAGTTCCAACGGGTGTGTCTAAAATGATTTCCAAGCCTAATGGTTCATTTGGCACAAACCTTGCACCTATCTTGCATCAAGGTTAGCACTACCTCTAAACGGACCGAATCAAACTGCAAGGGGGGCGGATCGGAGCGCCCCTAATCCAGACCCTGCGCTCCGCTCTTGTTTAAACGAGGATCAGGGTCGACCCGAACCTCTTTTCTTGTGGATGTTAACGATCCACGGTGCTCCGTGGTTCGAACCTCATGCGTCTAGACATCACGGGGAGCATAGCATCTGCTCGCCGGTGCCGTGGAGGGCATCATCGAGGGCTCCTTCCGTGCCTGCCTCGAGGCCGGGAAGGCGGACGACTACGTGGACCTGTGCGTGGAGAGCGGATCCTCGGTTGCGCACTGCACAGCGTTCTGGAGTGCACTGCTGTACCTGCACGCCGGCGGCGACTCGTTCGAGCTCTTCAGGGACGCCGTCACGGTGGTCCGTCTGCGCCCACCTGGGCATGTTCTGGCCGAGGGCGGCTGCCCGCCGGGGCTGGTGCTCGTCATCGACGACCTACAGTCCATCTGCCATGACGGGGATGACCCGGCCAGCGGCGAGGAGGGCATGAACGGCACCTCCGCCGGCGAGGAGATGCCCTGCCGCCTAATCAAGATCCAGGAGCACAGCATCACGGGGAGCGTGGCTGCGGGAGGACGCCGAGGAACTGGGGAGAGCGATTGGACGAAGTGCGGCGGTGAATAGTCAAGTACTGCAGGCTCACGGTCACGGGTCGACCCTTGGGGTCGGATGGGTCATGACCCTGTCGCTCCTCTTGGTTTTGGGGTCGAACCGGTTTGCTCCGTCGGCTAAAATGAGGAGCGGATCAACTTTTTAAGTGGGTCGAACCGCACCCCTTGCAGGTATAGGACCGAACTTAGCTTTCACTCGAGCTTCGTCACCAAGGAGTATCACCAAGTGCATGCAAAGCGATTTTTGAGCCAATGGTACATTTGGGACAAACCGTACACCAGTCATGCCTCAAGATTAGCACTATCTCCAAACGAACTGAAATGAGCTTCTATTTGAGCCTCATCACCTAGGTGTACCTCAGGTTTGTCCAAAATGATTTTTTTGCCAATGGTAAGTTGGGCCCAAACCGTGCACCTTACACCGATACTAACACCATCTCCGAAAACATTGATGCTAGATTCCAGATAACCCATGTCACCTAGGAGTTCCATTAGGCGTGTTCGAAATGATATCCAAGCCTAAAGGTACATTTGGCGCAAAATGTGCACCAATCTTGCATCAAGATTAGCACTATCTCCAAATGGACAAAAATGAGCTTCCAATCGAGCTTCATCACCTAGGAGTACCAATAGGTGCGTACAAAGTGATTTTTGAGCCTATGGGACATTTGGCACAAACCGTGCACCTCTCATGCCTCAAGATTAGCACTATCTACAAATAGATCGAAACGAGCTTCTACTTGAGCCTCATCACCTAGGAGTAACATCAGTTGTGTCTAGAACGATTTTTGAGCCTATGGTATGTTTGGCGCAAACCATGCACCTATCTTACACTGATACTAACACCGTGTCCAAATGGACCGATGCGAGATTCCACATAACCCATGTCACCTAGGAGTACCATCGGGTGCGTCCACAGCGATTTTTGAGCCTATGGTACGTTTGGCACAAACCATGCACCTATCATGCCTCAAAATTAGCACTATCTCCAAATAGACCGAAATGAGGTTCTACTTGAGCCTCGCCACCTAGGAGTACCGTCAGGTGTGACGAAAACGATTTATGAGCCTAAGGTACGTTTGGCACAAACCGTGCACCAATCTTACATCGACACTAACACCGTCTCCAAATGGACCGATGCGAGATTTCACATGACTCATGTCACCTAGAAGTTCCATCAGGTATGTCCGAAATGATTTCCAAGAACAATGGTACATTCGGCGCAAACCGTGCACCTATCATGCCTGAAGATTAGCACTATCTATAAACAGACCCAAACGAGCTTCCACTTAAGCCTCATCTCCAAGGAGTACCATCGGGTGTGTCCAAAATGATGTTTGAGCCTATGGTACATTTGGCACAAACCGTGCTCCTATCATACACGGACATTAACACCATCTCCAAATGGACCGATGCGAGATTCCACATGACCCATGTCACCAAGGAGTTCCAATCGGGTGTGTCCAAAATAATTTACAAGCATAATGCTACATTGGGTGCAAACTATGCACCTATCTTGCGTTATGATTAACACTATCTCTAAACGGACTAAAATGAGCTTTCACTTGAGCCTCATCACCTAGGAGTACAATCAGGTGCCTCCAAAATGATTTTCATGCCTAATGGTACATTCGGCGCAAACCATGCACCTATCTTGTGTCAAGATGAGCACTACCTCCAAACAGACCGAACCAAGCTTTCACTCAAGCCTCATCGCCATGGAGTACCACCGGGTGCGTCCAAAAGTAATTTTTGAGCCTAAGGTGCATTTGGCATAAACTGTGCACCAATCATGCCTCAAGATTAGCACCATCTCCAAATGGACCAAAATGAGCTTCTATTTGAGCCTCATCAATTAGGTATACCATCGGGTTTGTCCAAAATGATTTTTGAGCCAATGGTAAGTTGGCCGCAAATCATGCACCTTACACTGACACTAACACCATCTCCGAACAAACCGCTACGAGATTCCACATAACCCATCTCACCTAGGAGTTCCATCAGGTGTGTCCAAAATGATATCCAAGCCTAATGGTACATTCCGTACAAACAGTGCACCTATCTTGCGTCAAGATTAGCAGTACCTCCAAACGGATGGAAACAAGCTTTCACTCGAGCCTCGTCACCTACGAGTACCATCAGGTGTGTCCAAAGCGACTTTTGAGCCTATGGAACATTTGGCACAAACCGTGCACCTATCATGCCTTAAGAATATCACTATATACAAATGGACCCAAACGAGCTTTTAGTTGAGCCTCGTAACCTAGGAGTACCATCGGGTGTGTCCAAAAACAACTTTTGAGCCTATGGTACGTTTGGCGCAAACTGTGCACCTATCTTACACTAACACTAACACCGTCTCCAAATGGACCGATGCAAGATTTCACATAATCCATGTCACCTAAGAGTTCCATCAAGTGTGTCCAAAATGATTTTTAAGCCTGATGGTACATCGGGTGTGTTCGTAATGATTTACAAGCATAATGGTACATTCGGTGCAAACCGCGCACCCATCTTGCGTTAAGATTAACACTATCTCCAAACGGACTAAAACAAGCTTCACTTGAGTCTCGTCACCTAGGAGTACCATCGGGTGCCTCCAAAATGATTTTTGAGGCAACGGTACGTTCAGCGCAAACCATGCACCTATTTTGCCTCAAGATTAGCACTATCTCCAAACAGAACAAAATGAGCTTCCATTTGAGGCTCATCACCTTGGCGTACCATCGGGTGTGTCAAAAATGATTTTTGAGCCAATGGTAAGTTGGGCGCAAACCGTTCACCTTACACCAACACAACACCATCTTCGAACAAATCGATGTGAGATTCCACTTAACCCATGTCACCTAGGAGTTCCATCAGGTGTATCTAAAATGATATCCAAGCCTAATGGTACATTCGGCGCAAACTGTGCACCTATCTTGCGTCAAGATTAGCATTATCTCTAAACGGACCGAATTGAGCTTTCATTTGAGCCTCATCACCAGGGAGTACCGTCGGGTTTGACCAAAATGATTTTTGAGCCAGTGATAAGTTGGGCGCAAACAGTGCACCTATCTTACATCGACACTAACAACATCTCCAAATGGACGGATGCGACATTTCACATGACCCTTGTCACCTAGGAGTTCCATCGGGTGTTTCTGAAATGATTTACAAGCATAATGGTACATTTCGTGCAAACCATGCACCTATCTTGTGTTAAGATTAACACTATCTCCAAATGGACTGAAACGAGCTTTCACTTGATCCTCATCACCGAGGAGTACAATCAGGTGCCTCCAAAATGATTTTTGAGGCTATGGTACGTTCGGTGCAAACCGTGCTCCTATGTTGTCTCGAGATTAGCACTATCTCCAACACAGACCGAAATGAGCTTCCATTTGAGCCTCATCACCTAGGAGTACCATCGGGTGTGTCCAAAATGATTTTTGAGCCAATGGAAAGTTTGACACAAGCCGTGCACCTTACACTGACACTAACACCATCTTCGAGCGGAATGAAACAAGCTTCTATTTAAGCCTCATCACCTAGGTGTATCAACGGGTTTGTCCAAAATGATTTTTGAGCCAATGGTAAGTTGGGCGCAAACCATTCACCTTACACCGACACTAACACCATCTCCGAAACAATTGATGCAAGATTCCACATAACACATGTCACCTAGGAGTTCCATCAGGTGTGTCTAAAATGATATCCATGCCTAATGGTAAATTTGGCTCAAATCGTTCCCCTATCTTAGGTCAAGATTAGCACTATCTCTAAACGGACGAAAATGAGCATTCACTCGAGCCTTGTCACCTAGGAGTACCATCGGGTGCGTCGAAAGCGATTTTTGAGCCTATGGGACGTTTGGCACAAACCATTCACCTATCATGCCTCAAGATTAGCACTATCTACAAACATACCAAACCGAGCTTTCACTTGAGCCTCGTCACGTAAGAGTACCATCAGGTGTGTCCAGAATGATTTTTGAGCCTATGGTACGTTTGGCTCAAACTGTGCACCTATCTTACACTTAAATGAACACCGTGTCCAAATGGACCGATGCGAGATTCCACATAACCCATGTAACCTAGGTGTACCATCGGGTTTGTCAAAAATGATTTTTGAGCCAATGGTAAGTTGGGCGCAAACCGTTCACCTTACACCAACACAACACCATCTTCGAACAAATCAATGTGAGTTTCAACTTAACCCATGTCACCTAGGAGTTCCATCGGTGTATCCAAAATGATATCCAAGCCTAATGGTACATTCGGCGCAAATTGTGCACCTATCTTGAGTCAAGATTAGCATTATCTCTAAACGGACCGAATTTAGCTTTCATTTGAGCCTCATCACTAGGGAGTACCGTCGGGTTTGACCAAAATGATTTTTGAGCCAGTGATAAGTTGGGCGCAAACCGTGCACCTATCTTACATCGACACTAACAACATCTCCAAATGGACGGATGCGACATTTCACATGACCCTTGTCACCTAGGAGTTCCATCGGGTGTTTCTGAAATGATTTACAAGCATAATGGTACATTTCGTGCAAACCATGCACCTATCTTGTGTTAAGATTAACACTATCTCCAAACGGACTGAAACGAGCTTTCACTTGATCCTCATCACCGAGGAGTACAATCAGGTGCCTCCAAAATGATTTTTGAGGCTATGGTACGTTCGGTGCAAACCGTACTCCTATGTTGTCTCAAGATTAGCACTATCTCCAACACAGACCGAAATGATCTTCCAGTTGAGCCTCATCACCTAGGAGTACCATCGGGTGTGTCCAAAATGATTTTTGAGCCAATGGAAAGTTTGACACAAACCGTGCACCTTACACTGACACTAACACCATCTTCGAGCGGAATGAAACAAGCTTCTATTTAAGCCTCATCACCTAGGTGTATCAACGGGTTTGTCCAAAATGATTTTTGAGCCAATGGTAAGTTGGGCGCAAACCATTCACCTTACACTGACACTAACACCATCTCCGAAACAATTGATGCAAGATTCCACATAACACATGTCACCTAGGAGTTCCATCAGGTGTGTCTAAAATGATATCCATGCCTAATGGTAAATTTGGCTCAAATCGTGCCCCTATCTTGCATCAAGATTAGCACTATCTCTAAACGGACGAAAATGAGCATTCACTCGAGCCTTGTCACCTAGGAGTACAATCGGGTGCGTCGAAAGTGATTTTTGAGCCTATGGGACGTTTGGCACAAACCATTCACCTATCATGCCTCAAGATTAGCACTATCTACAAACTTACCAAAACGAGCTTTCACTTGAGCCTCGTCACGTAAGAGTACCATCAGGTGTGTCCAGAATGATTTTTGAGCCTATGGTACGTTTGGCTCAAACTGTGCACCTATCTTACACTTAAATGAACACCGTGTCCAAATGGACCGATGCGAGATTCCACATAACCCATGTAACCTAGGTGTACCATCGGGTGCGTCGAAAGCGATTTTTGAGCCTATGGGACGTTTGGCACAAACCATTCACCTATCATGCCTCAAGATTAGCACTATCTACAAACATACCAAAACGAGCTTTCACTTGAGCCTCGTCACGTAAGAGTACCATCAGGTGTGTCCAGAATGATTTTTGAGCCTATGGTACGTTTGGCTCAAACTGTGCACCTATCTTACACTTAAATGAACACCGTGTCCAAATGGACCGATGCGAGATTCCACATAACCCATGTAACCTAGGTGTACCATCGGGTTTGTCAAAAATGATTTTTGAGCCAATGGTAAGTTGGGCGCAAACCGTTCACCTTACACCAACACAACACCATCTTCGAACAAATCGATGTGAGTCTCAACTTAACCCATGTCACCTAGGAGTTCCATCAGGTGTATCCAAAATGATATCCAAGCCTAATGGTACATTCGGCGCAAATTGTGCACCTATCTTGAGTCAAGATTAGCATTATCTCTAAACGGACCGAATTGAGCTTTCATTTGAGCCTCATCACCAGGGAGTACCGTCGGGTTTGACCAAAATGATTTTTGAGCCAGTGATAAGTTGGGCGCAAACCGTGCACCTATCTTACATCGACACTAACAACATCTCCAAATGGACGGATGCGACATTTCACATGACCCTTGTCACCTAGGAGTTCCATCGGGTGTTTCTGAAATGATTTACAAGCATAATGGTACATTTCGTGCAAACCATGCACCTATCTTGTGTTAAGATTAACACTATCTCCAAACGGACTGAAACGAGCTTTCACTTGATCCTCATCACCGAGGAGTACAATCAGGTGCCTCCAAAATGATTTTTGAGGCTATGGTACGTTCGGTGCAAACCGTACTCCTATGTTGTCTCAAGATTAGCACTATCTCCAACACAGACCGAAATGATCTTCCATTTGAGCCTCATCACCTAGGAGTACCATCGGGTGTGTCCAAAATGATTTTTGAGCCAATGGAAAGTTTGACACAAACCGTGCACCTTACACTGACACTAACACCATCTTCGAGCGGAATGAAACAAGCTTCTATTTAAGCCTCATCACCTAGGTGTATCAACGGGTTTGTCCAAAATGATTTTTGAGCCAATGGTAAGTTGGGCGCAAACCATTCACCTTACACCGACACTAACACCATCTCCGAAACAATTGATGCAAGATTCCACATAACACATGTCACCTAGGAGTTCCATCAGGTGTGTCTAAAATGATATCCATGCCTAATGGTAAATTTGGCTCAAATCGTGCCCCTATCTTGCGTCAAGATTAGCACTATCTCCAAACGGACGAAAATGAGCATTCACTCGAGCCTTGTCACCTAGGAGTACCAACGGGTGCGTCGAAAGTGATTTTTGAGCCTATGGGACGTTTGGCACAAACCATTCACCTATCATGCCTCAAGATTAGCACTATCTACAAACTTACCAAAACGAGCTTTCACTTGAGCCTCGTCACGTAAGAGTACCATCAGGTGTGTCCAGAATGATTTTTGAGCCTATGGTACGTTTGGCTCAAACTGTGCACCTATCTTACACTTAAATGAACACCGTGTCCAAATGGACCGATGCGAGATTCCACATAACCCATGTAACCTAGGTGTACCATCGGGTGCGTCGAAAGCGATTTTTGAGCCTATGGGACGTTTGGCACAAACCATTCACCTATCATGCCTCAAGATTAGCACTATCTACAAACATACCAAAACGAGCTTTCACTTGAGCCTCGTCACGTAAGAGTACCATCAGGTGTGTCCAGAATGATTTTTGAGCCTATGGTACGTTTGGCTCAAACTGTGCACCTATCTTACACTTAAATGAACACCGTGTCCAAATGGACCGATGCGAGATTCCACATAACCCATGTAACCTAGGTGTACCATCGGGTTTGTCAAAAATGATTTTTGAGCCAATGGTAAGTTGGGCGCAAACCGTTCACCTTACACCAACACAACACCGTCTTCGAACAAATCGATGTGAGTTTCCACTTAACCCATGTCACCTAGGAGTTCCATCAGGTGTATACAAAATGATATCCAAGCCTAATGGTACATTCGGCTCAAACTGTGCACCTATCTTGCGTCAAGATTAGCATTATCTCTAAACGGACTGAATTGAGCTTTCATTTGAGCCTCATCACCAGGGAGTACCGTCGGGTTTGACCAAAATGATTTTTGAGCCAGTGATAAGTTGGGCGCAAACCGTGCACCTATCTTACATCGACACTAACAACATCTCCAAATGGACGGATGCGACATTTCACATGACCCTTGTCACCTAGGAGTTCCATCGGGTGTTTCTGAAATGATTTACAAGCATAATGGTACATTTCGTGCAAACCATGCACCTATCTTGTGTTAAGATTAACACTATCTCCAAACGGACTGAAACGAGCTTTCACTTGATCCTCATCACCGAGGAGTACAATCAGGTGCCTCCAAAATGATTTTTGAGGCTATGGTACGTTCGGTGCAAACCGTACTCCTATGTTGTCTCAAGATTAGCACTATCTCCAACACAGACCGAAATGATCTTCCATTTGAGCCTCATCACCTAGGAGTACCATCGGGTGTGTCCAAAATGATTTTTGAGCCAATGGAAAGTTTGACACAAACCGTGCACCTTACACTGACACTAACACCATCTTCGAGCGGAATGAAACAAGCTTCTATTTAAGCCTCATCACCTAGGTGTATCAACGGGTTTGTCCAAAATGATTTTTGAGCCAATGGTAAGTTGGGCGCAAACCATTCACCTTACACCGACACTAACACCATCTCCGAAACAATTGATGCAAGATTCCACATAACACATGTCACCTAGGAGTTCCATCAGGTGTGTCTAAAATGATATCCATGCCTAATGGTAAATTTGGCTCAAATCGTGCCCCTATCTTGCGTCAAGATTAGCACTATCTCCAAACGGACGAAAATGAGCATTCACTCGAGCCTTGTCACCTAGGAGTACCAACGGGTGCGTCGAAAGTGATTTTTGAGCCTATGGGACGTTTGGCACAAACCATTCACCTATCATGCCTCAAGATTAGCACTATCTACAAACTTACCAAAACGAGCTTTCACTTGAGCCTCGTCACGTAAGAGTACCATCAGGTGTGTCCAGAATGATTTTTGAGCCTATGGTACGTTTGGCTCAAACTGTGCACCTATCTTACACTTAAATGAACACCGTGTCCAAATGGACCGATGCGAGATTCCACATAACCCATGTAACCTAGGTGTACCATCGGGTGCGTCGAAAGCGATTTTTGAGCCTATGGGACGTTTGGCACAAACCATTCACCTATCATGCCTCAAGATTAGCACTATCTACAAACATACCAAAACGAGCTTTCACTTGAGCCTCGTCACGTAAGAGTACCATCAGGTGTGTCCAGAATGATTTTTGAGCCTATGGTACGTTTGGCTCAAACTGTGCACCTATCTTACACTTAAATGAACACCGTGTCCAAATGGACCGATGCGAGATTCCACATAACCCATGTAACCTAGGTGTACCATCGGGTTTGTCAAAAATGATTTTTGAGCCAATGGTAAGTTGGGCGCAAACCGTTCACCTTACACCAACACAACACCGTCTTCGAACAAATCGATGTGAGTTTCCACTTAACCCATGTCACCTAGGAGTTCCATCAGGTGTATACAAAATGATATCCAAGCCTAATGGTACATTCGGCTCAAACTGTGCACCTATCTTGCGTCAAGATTAGCATTATCTCTAAACGGACTGAATTGAGCTTTCATTTGAGCCTCATCACCAGGGAGTACCGTCGGGTTTGACCAAAATGATTTTTGAGCCAGTGATAAGTTGGGCGCAAACCGTGCACCTATCTTACATCGACACTAACAACATCTCCAAATGGACGGATGTGACATTTCACATGACCCTTGTCACCTAGGAGTTCCATCGGGTGTTTCTGAAATGATTTACAAGCATAATGGTACATTTCGTGCAAACCATGCACCTATCTTGTGTTAAGATTAACACTATCTCCAAACGGACTGAAACGAGCTTTCACTTGATCCTCATCACCGAGGAGTACAATCAGGTGCCTCCAAAATGATTTTTGAGGCTATGGTACGTTCGGTGCAAACCGTGCTCCTATGTTGTCTCAAGATTAGCACTATCTCCAACACAGACCGAAATGATCTTCCATTTGAGCCTCATCACCTAGGAGTACCATCGGGTGTGTCCAAAATGATTTTTGAGCCAATGGAAAGTTTGACACAAACCGTGCACCTTACACTGACACTAACACCATCTTCGAGCGGAATGAAACAAGCTTCTATTTAAGCCTCATCACCTAGGTGTATCAACGGGTTTGTCCAAAATGATTTTTGAGCCAATGGTAAGTTGGGCGCAAACCATTCACCTTACACCGACACTAACACCATCTCCGAAACAATTGATGCAAGATTCCACATAACACATGTCACCTAGGAGTTCCATCAGGTGTGTCTAAAATGATATCCATGCCTAATGGTAAATTTGGCTCAAATCGTGCCCCTATCTTGCGTCAAGATTAGCACTATCTCCAAACGGACGAAAATGAGCATTCACTCGAGCCTTGTCACCTAGGAGTACCAACGGGTGCGTCGAAAGTGATTTTTGAGCCTATGGGACGTTTGGCACAAACCATTCACCTATCATGCCTCAAGATTAGCACTATCTACAAACTTACCAAAACGAGCTTTCACTTGAGCCTCGTCACGTAAGAGTACCATCAGGTGTGTCCAGAATGATTTTTGAGCCTATGGTACGTTTGGCTCAAACTGTGCACCTATCTTACACTTAAATGAACACCGTGTCCAAATGGACCGATGCGAGATTCCACATAACCCATGTAACCTAGGTGTACCATCGGGTGCGTCGAAAGCGATTTTTGAGCCTATGGGACGTTTGGCACAAACCATTCACCTATCATGCCTCAAGATTAGCACTATCTACAAACATACCAAAACGTGCTTTCACTTGAGCCTCGTCACGTAAGAGTACCATCAGGTGTGTCCAGAATGATTTTTGAGCCTATGGTACGTTTGGCTCAAACTGTGCACCTATCTTACACTTAAATGAACACCGTGTCCAAATGGACCGATGCGAGATTCCACATAACCCATGTAACCTAGGTGTACCATCGGGTTTGTCAAAAATGATTTTTGAGCCAATGGTAAGTTGGGCGCAAACCGTTCACCTTACACCAACACAACACCGTCTTCGAACAAATCGATGTGAGTTTCCACTTAACCCATGTCACCTAGGAGTTCCATCAGGTGTATACAAAATGATATCCAAGCCTAATGGTACATTCGGCGCAAACTGTGCACCTATCTTGCGTCAAGATTAGCATTATCTCTAAACGGACTGAATTGAGCTTTCATTTGAGCCTCATCACCAGGGAGTACCGTCGGGTTTGACCAAAATGATTTTTGAGCCAGTGATAAGTTGGGCGCAAACCGTGCACCTATCTTACATCGACACTAACAACATCTCCAAATGGACAGATGCGACATTTCACATGACCCTTGTCACCTAGGAGTTCCATCGGGTGTTTCTGAAATGATTTACAAGCATAATGGTACATTTCGTGCAAACCATGCACCTATCTTGTGTTAAGATTAACACTATCTCCAAACGGACTGAAACGAGCTTTCACTTGATCCTCATCACCGAGGAGTACAATCAGGTGCCTCCAAAATGATTTTTGAGGCTATGGTACGTTCGGTGCAAACCGTGCTCCTATGTTGTCTCAAGATTAGCACTATCTCCAACATAGACCGAAATGATCTTCCATTTGAGCCTCATCACCTAGGAGTACCATCGGGTGTGTCCAAAATGATTTTTGAGCCAATGGAAAGTTTGACACAAACCGTGCACCTTACACTGACACTAACACCATCTTCGAGCGGAATGAAACAAGCTTCTATTTAAGCCTCATCACCTAGGTGTATCAACAGGTTTGTCCAAAATGATTTTTGAGCCAATGGTAAGTTGGGCGCAAACCATTCACCTTACACCGACACTAACACCATCTCTGAAACAATTGATGCAAGATTCCACATAACACATGTCACCTAGGAGTTCCATCAGGTGTGTCTAAAATGATATCCATGCCTAATGGTAAATTTGGCTCAAATCGTGCCCCTATCTTGCGTCAAGATTAGCACTATCTCCAAACGGACGAAAATGAGCATTCACTCGAGCCTTGTCACCTAGGAGTACCATCGGGTGCGTCGAAAGTGATTTTTGAGCCTATGGGGCGTTTGGCACAAACCATTCACCTATCATGCCTCAAGATTAGCACTATCTACAAACTTACCAAAACGAGCTTTCACTTGAGCCTCGTCACGTAAGAGTACCATCAGGTGTGTCCAGAATGATTTTTGAGCCTATGGTACGTTTGGCTCAAACTGTGCACCTATCTTACACTTAAATGAACACCGTGTCCAAATGGACCGATGCGAGATTCCACATAACCCATGTAACCTAGGTGTACCATCGGGTGCGTCGAAAGCGATTTTTGAGCCTATGGGACGTTTGGCACAAACCATTCACCTATCATGCCTCAAGATTAGCACTATCTACAAACATACCAAAACGAGCTTTCACTTGAGCCTCGTCACGTAAGAGTACCATCAGGTGTGTCCAGAATGATTTTTGAGCCTATGGTACGTTTGGCTCAAACTGTGCACCTATCTTACACTTAAATGAACACCGTGTCCAAATGGACCGATGCGAGATTCCACATAACCCATGTAACCTAGGTGTACCATCGGGTTTGTCAAAAATGATTTTTGAGCCAATGGTAAGTTGGGCGCAAACCGTTCACCTTACACCAACACAACACCGTCTTCGAACAAATCGATGTGAGTTTCCACTTAACCCATGTCACCTAGGAGTTCCATCAGGTGTATACAAAATGATATCCAAGCCTAATGGTACATTCGGCGCAAACTGTGCACCTATCTTGCGTCAAGATTAGCATTATCTCTAAACGGACTGAATTGAGCTTTCATTTGAGCCTCATCACCAGGGAGTACCGTCGGGTTTGACCAAAATGATTTTTGAGCCAGTGATAAGTTGGGCGCAAACCGTGCACCTATCTTACATCGACACTAACAACATCTCCAAATGGACAGATGCGACATTTCACATGACCCTTGTCACCTAGGAGTTCCATCGGGTGTTTCTGAAATGATTTACAAGCATAATGGTACATTTCGTGCAAACCATGCACCTATCTTGTGTTAAGATTAACACTATCTCCAAACGGACTGAAACGAGCTTTCACTTGATCCTCATCACCGAGGAGTACAATCAGGTGCCTCCAAAATGATTTTTGAGGCTATGGTACGTTCGGTGCAAACCGTGCTCCTATGTTGTCTCAAGATTAGCACTATCTCCAACATAGACCGAAATGATCTTCCATTTGAGCCTCATCACCTAGGAGTACCATCGGGTGTGTCCAAAATGATTTTTGAGCCAATGGAAAGTTTGACACAAACCGTGCACCTTACACTGACACTAACACCATCTTCGAGCGGAATGAAACAAGCTTCTATTTAAGCCTCATCACCTAGGTGTATCAACAGGTTTGTCCAAAATGATTTTTGAGCCAATGGTAAGTTGGGCGCAAACCATTCACCTTACACCGACACTAACACCATCTCTGAAACAATTGATGCAAGATTCCACATAACACATGTCACCTAGGAGTTCCATCAGGTGTGTCTAAAATGATATCCATGCCTAATGGTAAATTTGGCTCAAATCGTGCCCCTATCTTGCGTCAAGATTAGCACTATCTCCAAACGGACGAAAATGAGCATTCACTCGAGCCTTGTCACCTAGGAGTACCATCGGGTGCGTCGAAAGTGATTTTTGAGCCTATGGGGCGTTTGGCACAAACCATTCACCTATCATGCCTCAAGATTAGCACTATCTACAAACTTACCAAAACGAGCTTTCACTTGAGCCTCGTCACGTAAGAGTACCATCAGGTGTGTCCAGAATGATTTTTGAGCCTATGGTACGTTTGGCTCAAACTGTGCACCTATCTTACACTTAAATGAACACCGTGTCCAAATGGACCGATGCGAGATTCCACATAACCCATGTAACCTAGGTGTACCATCGGGTGCGTCGAAAGCGATTTTTGAGCCTATGGGACGTTTGGCACAAACCATTCACCTATCATGCCTCAAGATTAGCACTATCTACAAACATACCAAAACGAGCTTTCACTTGAGCCTCGTCACGTAAGAGTACCATCAGGTGTGTCCAGAATGATTTTTGAGCCTATGGTACGTTTGGCTCAAACTGTGCACCTATCTTACACTTAAATGAACACCGTGTCCAAATGGACCGATGCGAGATTCCACATAACCCATGTAACCTAGGTGTACCATCGGGTTTGTCAAAAATGATTTTTGAGCCAATGGTAAGTTGGGCGCAAACCGTTCACCTTACACCAACACAACACCATCTTCGAACAAATCGATGTGAGTTTCAACTTAACCCATGTCACCTAGGAGTTCCATCAGGTGTATCCAAAATGATATCCAAGCCTAATGGTACATTCGGCGCAAATTGTGCACCTATCTTGAGTCAAGATTAGCATTATCTCTAAACGGACCGAATTGAGCTTTCATTTGAGCCTCATCACCAGGGAGTACCGTCGGGTTTGACCAAAATGATTTTTGAGCCAGTGATAAGTTGGGCGCAAACCGTGCACCTATCTTACATCGACACTAACAACATCTCCAAATGGACGGATGCGACATTTCACATGACCCTTGTCACCTAGGAGTTCCATCGGGTGTTTCTGAAATGATTTACAAGCATAATGGTACATTTCGTGCAAACCATGCACCTATCTTGTGTTAAGATTAACACTATCTCCAAACGGACTGAAACGAGCTTTCACTTGATCCTCATCACCGAGGAGTACAATCAGGTGCCTCCAAAATGATTTTTGAGGCTATGGTACGTTCGGTGCAAACCGTACTCCTATGTTGTCTCAAGATTAGCACTATCTCCAACACAGACCGAAATGATCTTCCATTTGAGCCTCATCACCTAGGAGTACCATCGGGTGTGTCCAAAATGATTTTTGAGCCAATGGAAAGTTTGACACAAACCGTGCACCTTACACTGACACTAACACCATCTTCGAGCGGAATGAAACAAGCTTCTATTTAAGCCTCATCACCTAGGTGTATCAACGGGTTTGTCCAAAATGATTTTTGAGCCAATGGTAAGTTGGGCGCAAACCATTCACCTTACACCGACACTAACACCATCTCTGAAACAATTGATGCAAGATTCCACATAACACATGTCACCTAGGAGTTCCATCAGGTGTGTCTAAAATGATATCCATGCCTAATGGTAAATTTGGCTCAAATCGTGCCCCTATCTTGCGTCAAGATTAGCACTATCTCCAAACGGACGAAAATGAGCATTCACTCGAGCCTTGTCACCTAGGAGTACCATCGGGTGCGTCGAAAGTGATTTTTGAGCCTATGGGACGTTTGGCACAAACCATTCACCTATCATGCCTCAAGATTAGCACTATCTACAAACTTACCAAAACGAGCTTTCACTTGAGCCTCGTCACGTAAGAGTACCATCAGGTGTGTCCAGAATGATTTTTGAGCCTATGGTACGTTTGGCTCAAACTGTGCACCTATCTTACACTTAAATGAACACCGTGTCCAAGTGGACCGATGCGAGATTCCACATAACCCATGTAACCTAGGTGTACCATCGGGTGCGTCGAAAGCGATTTTTGAGCCTATGGGACGTTTGGCACAAACCATTCACCTATCATGCCTCAAGATTAGCACTATCTACAAACATACCGAAACGAGCTTTCACTTGAGCCTCGTCACGTAAGAGTACCATCAGGTGTGTCCAGAATGATTTTTGAGCCTATGGTACGTTTGGCTCAAACTGTGCACCTATCTTACACTTAAATGAACACCGTGTCCAAATGGACCGATGCGAGATTCCACATAACCCATGTAACCTAGGTGTACCATCGGGTTTGTCAAAAATGATTTTTGAGCCAATGGTAAGTTGGGCGCAAACCGTTCACCTTACACCAACACAACACCATCTTCGAACAAATCGATGTGAGTTTCAACTTAACCCATGTCACCTAGGAGTTCCATCAGGTGTATCCAAAATGATATCCAAGCCTAATGGTACATTCGGCGCAAATTGTGCACCTATCTTGAGTCAAGATTAGCATTATCTCTAAACGGACCGAATTGAGCTTTCATTTGAGCCTCATCACCAGGGAGTACCGTCGGGTTTGACCAAAATGATTTTTGAGCCAGTGATAAGTTGGGCGCAAACCGTGCACCTATCTTACATCGACACTAACAACATCTCCAAATGGACGGATGCGACATTTCACATGACCCTTGTCACCTAGGAGTTCCATCGGGTGTTTCTGAAATGATTTACAAGCATAATGGTACATTTCGTGCAAACCATGCACCTATCTTGTGTTAAGATTAACACTATCTCCAAACGGACTGAAACGAGCTTTCACTTGATCCTCATCACCGAGGAGTACAATCAGGTGCCTCCAAAATGATTTTTGAGGCTATGGTACGTTCGGTGCAAACCGTACTCCTATGTTGTCTCAAGATTAGCACTATCTCCAACACAGACCGAAATGATCTTCCATTTGAGCCTCATCACCTAGGAGTACCATCGGGTGTGTCCAAAATGATTTTTGAGCCAATGGAAAGTTTGACACAAACCGTGCACCTTACACTGACACTAACACCATCTTCGAGCGGAATGAAACAAGCTTCTATTTAAGCCTCATCACCTAGGTGTATCAACGGGTTTGTCCAAAATGATTTTTGAGCCAATGGTAAGTTGGGCGCAAACCATTTACCTTACACCGACACTAACACCATCTCTGAAACAATTGATGCAAGATTCCACATAACACATGTCACCTAGGAGTTCCATCAGGTGTGTCTAAAATGATATCCATGCCTAATGGTAAATTTGGCTCAAATCGTGCCCCTATCTTGCGTCAAGATTAGCACTATCTCCAAACGGACGAAAATGAGCATTCACTCGAGCCTTGTCACCTAGGAGTACCATCGGGTGCGTCGAAAGTGATTTTTGAGCCTATGGGACGTTTGGCACAAACCATTCACCTATCATGCCTCAAGATTAGCACTATCTACAAACTTACCAAAACGAGCTTTCACTTGAGCCTCGTCACGTAAGAGTACCATCAGGTGTGTCCAGAATGATTTTTGAGCCTATGGTACGTTTGGCTCAAACTGTGCACCTATCTTACACTTAAATGAACACCGTGTCCAAATGGACCGATGCGAGATTCCACATAACCCATGTAACCTAGGTGTACCATCGGGTTTGTCAAAAATGATTTTTGAGCCAATGGTAAGTTGGGCGCAAACCGTTCACCTTACACCAACACAACACCATCTTCGAACAAATCGATGTGAGTTTCAACTTAACCCATGTCACCTAGGAGTTCCATCAGGTGTATCCAAAATGATATCCAAGCCTAATGGTACGTTCGGCGCAAATTGTGCACCTATCTTGAGTCAAGATTAGCATTATCTCTAAACGGACCGAATTGAGCTTTCATTTGAGCCTCATCACCAGGGAGTACCGTCGGGTTTGACCAAAATGATTTTTGAGCCAGTGATAAGTTGGGCGCAAACCGTGCACCTATCTTACATCGACACTAACAACATCTCCAAATGGACGGATGCGACATTTCACATGACCCTTGTCACCTAGGAGTTCCATCGGGTGTTTCTGAAATGATTTACAAGCATAATGGTACATTTCGTGCAAACCATGCACCTATCTTGTGTTAAGATTAACACTATCTCCAAACGGACTGAAACGAGCTTTCACTTGATCCTCATCACCGAGGAGTACAATCAGGTGCCTCCAAAATGATTTTTGAGGCTATGGTACGTTCGGTGCAAACCGTACTCCTATGTTGTCTCAAGATTAGCACTATCTCCAACACAGACCGAAATGATCTTCCATTTGAGCCTCATCACCTAGGAGTACCATCGGGTGTGTCCAAAATGATTTTTGAGCCAATGGAAAGTTTGACACAAACCGTGCACCTTACACTGACACTAACACCATCTTCGAGCGGAATGAAACAAGCTTCTATTTAAGCCTCATCACCTAGGTGTATCAACGGGTTTGTCCAAAATGATTTTTGAGCCAATGGTAAGTTGGGCGCAAACCATTCACCTTACACCGACACTAACACCATCTCTGAAACAATTGATGCAAGATTCCACATAACACATGTCACCTAGGAGTTCCATCAGGTGTGTCTAAAATGATATCCATGCCTAATGGTAAATTTGGCTCAAATCGTGCCCCTATCTTGCGTCAAGATTAGCACTATCTCCAAACGGACGAAAATGAGCATTCACTCGAGCCTTGTCACCTAGGAGTACCATCGGGTGCGTCGAAAGTGATTTTTGAGCCTATGGGACGTTTGGCACAAACCATTCACCTATCATGCCTCAAGATTAGCACTATCTACAAACTTACCAAAACGAGCTTTCACTTGAGCCTCGTCACGTAAGAGTACCATCAGGTGTGTCCAGAATGATTTTTGAGCCTATGGTACGTTTGGCTCAAACTGTGCACCTATCTTACACTTAAATGAACACCGTGTCCAAGTGGACCGATGCGAGATTCCACATAACCCATGTAACCTAGGTGTACCATCGGGTGCGTCGAAAGCGATTTTTGAGCCTATGGGACGTTTGGCACAAACCATTCACCTATCATGCCTCAAGATTAGCACTATCTACAAACATACCGAAACGAGCTTTCACTTGAGCCTCGTCACGTAAGAGTACCATCAGGTGTGTCCAGAATGATTTTTGAGCCTATGGTACGTTTGGCTCAAACTGTGCACCTATCTTACACTTAAATGAACACCGTGTCCAAATGGACCGATGCGAGATTCCACATAACCCATGTAACCTAGGTGTACCATCGGGTTTGTCAAAAATGATTTTTGAGCCAATGGTAAGTTGGGCGCAAACCGTTCACCTTACACCAACACAACACCATCTTCGAACAAATCGATGTGAGTTTCAACTTAACCCATGTCACCTAGGAGTTCCATCAGGTGTATCCAAAATGATATCCAAGCCTAATGGTACATTCGGCGCAAATTGTGCACCTATCTTGAGTCAAGATTAGCATTATCTCTAAACGGACCGAATTGAGCTTTCATTTGAGCCTCATCACCAGGGAGTACCGTCGGGTTTGACCAAAATGATTTTTGAGCCAGTGATAAGTTGGGCGCAAACCGTGCACCTATCTTACATCGACACTAACAACATCTCCAAATGGACGGATGCGACATTTCACATGACCCTTGTCACCTAGGAGTTCCATCGGGTGTTTCTGAAATGATTTACAAGCATAATGGTACATTTCGTGCAAACCATGCACCTATCTTGTGTTAAGATTAACACTATCTCCAAACGGACTGAAACGAGCTTTCACTTGATCCTCATCACCGAGGAGTACAATCAGGTGCCTCCAAAATGATTTTTGAGGCTATGGTACGTTCGGTGCAAACCGTACTCCTATGTTGTCTCAAGATTAGCACTATCTCCAACACAGACCGAAATGATCTTCCATTTGAGCCTCATCACCTAGGAGTACCATCGGGTGTGTCCAAAATGATTTTTGAGCCAATGGAAAGTTTGACACAAACCGTGCACCTTACACTGACACTAACACCATCTTCGAGCGGAATGAAACAAGCTTCTATTTAAGCCTCATCACCTAGGTGTATCAACGGGTTTGTCCAAAATGATTTTTGAGCCAATGGTAAGTTGGGCGCAAACCATTTACCTTACACCGACACTAACACCATCTCTGAAACAATTGATGCAAGATTCCACATAACACATGTCACCTAGGAGTTCCATCAGGTGTGTCTAAAATGATATCCATGCCTAATGGTAAATTTGGCTCAAATCGTGCCCCTATCTTGCGTCAAGATTAGCACTATCTCCAAACGGACGAAAATGAGCATTCACTCGAGCCTTGTCACCTAGGAGTACCATCGGGTGCGTCGAAAGTGATTTTTGAGCCTATGGGACGTTTGGCACAAACCATTCACCTATCATGCCTCAAGATTAGCACTATCTACAAACTTACCAAAACGAGCTTTCACTTGAGCCTCGTCACGTAAGAGTACCATCAGGTGTGTCCAGAATGATTTTTGAGCCTATGGTACGTTTGGCTCAAACTGTGCACCTATCTTACACTTAAATGAACACCGTGTCCAAATGGACCGATGCGAGATTCCACATAACCCATGTAACCTAGGTGTACCATCGGGTTTGTCAAAAATGATTTTTGAGCCAATGGTAAGTTGGGCGCAAACCGTTCACCTTACACCAACACAACACCATCTTCGAACAAATCGATGTGAGTTTCAACTTAACCCATGTCACCTAGGAGTTCCATCAGGTGTATCCAAAATGATATCCAAGCCTAATGGTACATTCGGCGCAAATTGTGCACCTATCTTGAGTCAAGATTAGCATTATCTCTAAACGGACCGAATTGAGCTTTCATTTGAGCCTCATCACCAGGGAGTACCGTCGGGTTTGACCAAAATGATTTTTGAGCCAGTGATAAGTTGGGCGCAAACCGTGCACCTATCTTACATCGACACTAACAACATCTCCAAATGGACGGATGCGACATTTCACATGACCCTTGTCACCTAGGAGTTCCATCGGGTGTTTCTGAAATGATTTACAAGCATAATGGTACATTTCGTGCAAACCATGCACCTATCTTGTGTTAAGATTAACACTATCTCCAAACGGACTGAAACGAGCTTTCACTTGATCCTCATCACATCGGGTGTGTCCAAAATGATTTTTGAGCCAATGGAAAGTTTGACACAAACCGTGCACCTTACACTGACACTAACACCATCTTCGAGCGGAATGAAACAAGCTTCTATTTAAGCCTCATCACCTAGGTGTATCAACGGGTTTGTCCAAAATGATTTTTGAGCCAATGGTAAGTTGGGCGCAAACCATTCACCTTACACCGACACTAACACCATCTCTGAAACAATTGATGCAAGATTCCACATAACACATGTCACCTAGGAGTTCCATGAGGTGTGTCTAAAATGATATCCATGCCTAATGGTAAATTTGGCTCAAATCGTGCCCCTATCTTGCGTCAAGATTAGCACTATCTCCAAACGGACGAAAATGAGCATTCACTCGAGCCTTGTCACCTAGGAGTACCATCGGGTGCGTCGAAAGTGATTTTTGAGCCTATGGGACGTTTGGCACAAACCATTCACCTATCATGCCTCAAGATTAGCACTATCTACAAACTTACCAAAACGAGCTTTCACTTGAGGCCTCGTCACGTAAGAGTACCATCAGGTGTGTCCAGAATGATTTTTGAGCCTATGGTACGTTTGGCTCAAACTGTGCACCTATCTTACACTTAAATGAACACCGTGTCCAAATGGACTGATGCGAGATTCCACATAACCCATGTAACCTAGGTGTACCATCGGGTGCGTCGAAAGCGATTTTTGAGCCTATGGGACGTTTGGCACAAACCATTCACCTATCATGCCTCAAGATTAGCACTATCTACAAACATACCAAAACGAGCTTTCACTTGAGCCTCGTCACGTAAGAGTACCATCAGGTGTGGTCCAGAATGATTTTTGAGCCTATGGTACGTTTGGCTCAAACTGTGCACCTATCTTACACTTAAATGAACACCGTGTCCAAATGGACCGATGCGAGATTCCACATAACCCATGTAACCTAGGTGTACCATCGGGTTTGTCAAAAATGATTTTTGAGCCAATGGTAAGTTGGGCGCAAACCGTTCACCTTACACCAACACAACACCATCTTCGAACAAATCGATGTGAGTTTCAACTTAACCCATGTCACCTAGGAGTTCCATCAGGTGTATCCAAAATGATATCCAAGCCTAATGGTACATTCGGCGCAAATTGTGCACCTATCTTGAGTCAAGATTAGCATTATCTCTAAACGGACCGAATTGAGCTTTCATTTGAGCCTCATCACCAGGGAGTACCGTCGGGTTTGACCAAAATGATTTTTGAGCCAGTGATAAGTTGGGCGCAAACCGTGCACCTATCTTACATCGACACTAACAACATCTCCAAATGGACGGATGCGACATTTCACATGACCCTTGTCACCTAGGAGTTCCATCGGGTGTTTCTGAAATGATTTACAAGCATAATGGTACATTTCGTGCAAACCATGCACCTATCTTGTGTTAAGATTAACACTATCTCCAAACGGACTAAAACGAGCTTTCACTTGATCTCATCACCGAGGAGTACAATCAGGTGCCTCCAAAATGATTTTTGAGGCTATGGTACGTTCGGTGCAAACCGTACTCCTATGTTGTCTCAAGATTAGCACTATCTCCAACACAGACCGAAATGATCTTCCATTTGAGCCTCATCACCTAGGAGTACCATCGGGTGTGTCCAAAATGATTTTTGAGCCAATGGAAAGTTTGACACAAACCGTGCACCTTACACTGACACTAACACCATCTTCGAGCGGAATGAAACAAGCTTCTATTTAAGCCTCATCACCTAGGTGTATCAACGGGTTTGTCCAAAATGATTTTTGAGCCAATGGTAAGTTGGGCGCAAACCATTCACCTTACCACCGACACTAACACCATCTCCGAAACAATTGATGCAAGATTCCACATAACACATGTCACCTAGGAGTTCCATCAGGTGTGTCTAAAATGATTCCATGCCTAATGGTAAATTTGGCTCAAATCGTGCCCCTATCTTGCGTCAAGAATAGCACTATCTCCAAACGGACGAAAATGAGCATTCACTCGAGCCTGGTCACCTAGGAGTACCATCGGGTGCGTCGAAAGTGATTTTTGAGCCTATGGGACGTTTGGCACAAACCATTCACCTATCATGCCTCAAGATTAGCACTATCTACAAACTTACCAAAACGAGCTTTCACTTGAGCCTCGTCACGTAAGAGTACCATCAGGTGTGTCCAGAATGATTTTTGAGCCTATGGTACGTTTGGCTCAAACTGTGCACCTATCTTACACTTAAATGAACACCGTGTCCAAATGGACCGATGCGAGATTCCACATAACCCATGTAACCTAGGTGTACCATCGGGTGCGTCGAAAGCGATTTTTGAGCCTATGGGACGTTTGGCACAAACCATTCACCTATCATGCCTCAAGATTAGCACTATCTACAAACTTACCAAAACGAGCTTTCACTAGAGCCTCGTCACGTAAGAGTACCATCAGGTGTGTCCAGAATGATTTTTGAGCCTATGGTACGTTTGGCTCAAACCGTGCACCTATCTTACACTTAAATGAACACCGTGTCCAAATGGACCGATGCGAGATTCCACATAACCCATGTAACCTAGGTGTACCATCGGGTTTGTCAAAAATGATTTTTGAGCCAATGGTAAGTTGGGCGCAAACCGTTCACCTTACACCAACACAACACATCTTTGAACAATCGATGTGAGTTTCCACTTAACCCATGTCACCTAGGAGTTCCATCAGGTGTATCCAAATGATATCCAAGCTAATGGTACATTCGGTGCAAACTGTGCACCTATCTTGCGTCAAGATTAGCATTATCTCTAAACGGACCGAATTGAGCTTTCATTTGAGCCTCATCACCAGGGAGTACCTTCGGGTTCGACCAAAATGATTTTTGAGCTAGTGATAAGTTGGGCGCAAACCGTGCACCTATCTTACATCGACACAAACAACATCTCCAAATGGACGGATGCGATATTTCACATGACCCTTGTCACCTAGGAGTTCCATTGGGTGTTTCTGAAATGATTTACAAGCATAATGGTACATTTCGTGCAAACCATGCACCTATCTTGTGTTAAGATTAACACTATCTCCAAACGGACTGAAACGAGCTTTCACTTGATCCTCATCACAGAGGAGTACAATCAGGTGCCTCCAAAATGATTTTTGAGGCTATGGTACATTCGGTGCAAACCGTGCTCCTATGTTGTCTCAAGATTAGCACTATCTCCAACATAGACTGAAATGATCTTCCATTTGAGCCTCATCACCTAGGAGTACCATCGGGTGTGTCCAAAATGATTTTTGAGCCAATGGAAAGTTTGACACAAACCGTGCACCTTACACTGACACTAACACCATCTTCGAGCGGAATGAAACAAGCTTCTATTTAAGCCTCATCACCTAGGTGTATCATCAGGTTTGTCCAAAATGGTTTTTGAGCCAATGGTAAGTTGGGCGCAAACCATTCACCTTACACTGACACTAACACCATCTCCGAAACAATTGATGCAAGATTCCACATAACACATGTCACCTAAGAGTTCCATCAGGTGTGTCTAAAATGATATCCATGCCTAATGGTAAATTTGGCTCAAATTGTGCCCCCTATCTTGCGTCAAGATTAGCACTATCTCCAAACGGACGAAAACGAGCATTCACTCGAGCCTTGTCACCTAGGAGTACCATCAGGTGCGTCAAAAGTGATTTTTGAGCCTATGGGACGTTTGGCACAAACCATACACCTATCATGCCTCAAGATTAGCACTATCTACAAACTTACCAAAACGAGCTTTCACTTGAGCCTCATCACGTAAGAGTACCATCAGGTGTGTCCAGAATGATTTTTGAGCCTATGGTACGTTTGGCTCAAACCGTGCACCTATCTTACACTTAAATGAACACCGTGTCCAAATGGACCGATGCGAGATTCCACATAACCCATGTAACCTAGGTGTACCATCGGGTTTGTCAAAAATGATTTTTGAGCCAATGGTAAGTTGGGCGCAAACCGTTGACCTTACACCAACACAACACCGTCTTCGAACAAATCGATGTGAGTTTCCACTTAACCCATGTCACCTAGGAGTTCCATCAGGTGTATACAAAATGATATCCAAGCCTAATGGTACATTCGGCGCAAACTGTGCACCTATCTTGCGTCAAGATTAGCATTATCTCTAAACGGACTGAATTGAGCTTTCATTTGAGCCTCATCACCAGGGAGTACCGTCAGGTTTGACCAAAATGATTTTTGAGCCAGTGATAAGTTGGGCGCAAACCGTGCACCTATCTTACATCGACACTAACAACATCTCCAAATGGACAGATGCGACATTTCACATGACCCTTGTCACCTAGGAGTTCCATCGGGGTTTCTGAAATGATTTACAAGCATAATGGTACATTTCGTGCAAACCATGCACCTATCTTGTGTTAAGATTAACACTATCTCCAAACGGACTGAAACGAGCTTTCACTTGATCCTCATCACCGAGGAGTACAATCAGGTGCCTCCAAAATGATTTTTGAGGCTATGGTACGTTCGGTGAAAACCGTGCTCCTATGTTGTCTCAAGATTAGCACTATCTCCAACATAGACCGAAATGATCTTCCATTTGAGCCTCATCACCTAGGAGTACCATCGGGTGTGTCCAAAATGATTTTTGAGCCAATGGAAAAGTTTGACACAAACCGTGCACCTTACACTGACACTAACACCATCTTCGAGCGGAATGAAACAAGCTTCTATTTAAGCCTCATCACCTAGGTGTATCAACGGGTTTGTCCAAAATGATTTTGAGCCAATGGTAAGTTGGGCGCAAACCATTCACCTACACCGACACTAACACCATCTCTGAACAATTGATGCAAGATTCCACATAACACATGTCACCTAGGAGTTCCATCAGGTGTGTCTAAAATGATATCCATGCCTAATGGTAAATTTGGCTCAAATCGTGCCCCTATCTTGCGTCAAGATTAGCACTATCTCCAAACGGACGAAAATGAGCATTCACTCGAGCCTTGTCACCTAGGAGTACCATCGGTGCGTCGAAAGTGATTTTTGAGCCTATGGGACGTTTGGCACAAACCATTCACCTATCATGCCTCAAGATTAGCACTATCTACAAACTTACCAAAACGAGCTTTCACTTGAGCCTCGTCACGTAAGAGTACCATCAGGTGTGTCCAGAATGATTTTTGAGCCTATGGTACGTTTGGCTCAAACTGTGCACCTATCTTACACTTAAATGAACACCGTGTCCAAATGGACCGATGCGAGGATTCCACATAACCCATGTAACCTAGGTGTACCAACGGGTGCGTCGAAAGCGATTTTTGAGCCTATGGGACGTTTGGCACAAACCATTCACCTATCATGCCTCAAGATTAGCACTATCTACAAACATACCAAACGAGCTTTCACTTGAGCCTCGTCACGTAAGAGTACCATCAGGTGTGTCCAGAATGATTTTTGAGCCTATGGTACGTTTGGCTCAAACGTGCACCTATCTTACACTTAAATGAACACCGTGTCCAAATGGACCGATGCGAGATTCCACATAACCCATGTAACTAGGTGTACCATCGGTTTTGTCAAAATGATTTTTGAGCCAATGGTAAGTTGGGCGCAAACCGTTCACCTTACACAACACAACACCATCTTCGAACAAATCGATGTGAGTTTCAACTTAACCCATGTCACCTAGGAGTTCCATCAGGTGTTATCCCACAAAAGATATCCAAGCCTAATGGTACATTCGGCGCAAATTGTGCACCTATCTTGAGTCAAGATTAGCATTATCTCTAAACGGACCGAATTGAGCTTTCATTTGAGCCTCATCACCAGGGAGTACCGTCGGGTTTGACCAAAATGATTTTTGAGCAGTGATAAGTTGGGCGCAAACCGTGCACCTATCTTACATCGACACTAACAACATCTCCAAATGGACGATGCGACATTTCACATGACCCTTGTCACCTAGGAGTTCCATCGGGTGTTTCTGAAATGATTTACAAGCATAATGGTACATTTCGTGCAAAACCATGCACCTATCTTGTCCGTGCACCTATCTTACATCGACACTAACAACATCTCCAAATGGACGGATGCGACATTTCACATGACCCTTGTCACCTAGGAGTTCCATCGGGTGTTTCTGAAATGATTTACAAGCATAATGGTACATTTCGTGCAAACCATGCACCTATCTTGTGTTAAGATTAACACTATCTCCAAACGGACTGAAACGAGCTTTCACTTGATCCTCATCACCGAGGAGTACAATCAGGTGCCTCCAAAATGATTTTTGAGGCTATGGTACGTTCGGTGCAAACCGTACTCCTATGTTGTCTCAAGATTAGCACTATCTCCAACACAGACCGAAATGATCTTCCATTTGAGCCTCATCACCTAGGAGTACCATCGGGTGTGTCCAAAATGATTTTTGAGCCAATGGAAAGTTTGACACAAACCGTGCACCTTACACTGACACTAACACCATCTTCGAGCGGAATGAAACAAGCTTCTATTTAAGCCTCATCACCTAGGTGTATCAACGGGTTTGTCCAAAATGATTTTTGAGCCAATGGTAAGTTGGGCGCAAACCATTCACCTTACACCGACACTAACACCATCTCTGAAACAATTGATGCAAGATTCCACATAACACATGTCACCTAGGAGTTCCATCAGGTGTGTCTAAAATGATATCCATGCCTAATGGTAAATTTGGCTCAAATCATGCCCCTATCTTGCGTCAAGATTAGCACTATCTCCAAACGGACGAAAATGAGCATTCACTCGAGCCTTGTCACCTAGGAGTACCATCGGGTGCGTCGAAAGTGATTTTTGAGCCTATGGGACGTTTGGCACAAACCATTCACCTATCATGCCTCAAGATTAGCACTATCTACAAACTTACCAAAACGAGCTTTCACTTGAGCCTCGTCACGTAAGAGTACCATCAGGTGTGTCCAGAATGATTTTTGAGCCTATGGTACGTTTGGCTCAAACTGTGCACCTATCTTACACTTAAATGAACACCGTGTCCCAAATGGACCGATGCGAGATTCCACATAACCCATGTAACCTAGGTGTACCATCGGGTGCGTCGAAAGCGATTTTTGAGCCTATGGGACGTTTGGCACAAACCATTCACCTATCATGCCTCAAGATTAGCACTATCTACAAACATACCAAAACGAGCTTTCACTTGAGCCTCGTCACGTAAGAGTACCATCAGGTGTGTCCAGAATGATTTTTGAGCCTATGGTACGTTTGGCTCAAACTGTGCACCTATCTTACACTTAAATGAACACCGTGTCCAAATGGACCGATGCGAGATTCCACATAACCCATGTAACCTAGGTGTACCATCGGGTTTGTCAAAAATGATTTTTGAGCCAATGGTAAGTTGGGCGCAAACCGTTGACCTTACACCAACACAACACCATCTTCGAACAAATCGATGTGAGTTTCAACTTAACCCATGTCACCTAGGAGTTCCATCAGGTGTATCCAAAATGATATCCAAGCCTAATGGTACATTCGGCGCAAATTGTGCACCTATCTTGAGTCAAGATTAGCATTATCTCTAAACGGACCGAATTGAGCTTCCATTT
Organism: Saccharum spontaneum; assembly: GCA_022457205.1. NCBI lineage: Eukaryota > Viridiplantae > Streptophyta > Magnoliopsida > Poales > Poaceae > Saccharum > Saccharum spontaneum. The sequence goes on from CM039599.1 coordinate 15,796,315, forward strand.
GAGCCTCATCACCAGGGAGTACCGTCGGGTTTGACCAAAATGATTTTTGAGCCAGTGATAAGTTGGGCGCAAACCGTGCACCTATCTTACATCGACACTAACAACATCTCCAAATGGACGGATGCGACATTTCACATGACCCTTGTCACCTAGGAGTTCCATCGGGTGTTTCTGAAATGATTTACAAGCATAATGGTACATTTCGTGCAAACCATGCACCTATCTTGTGTTAAGATTAACACTATCTCCAAACGGACTGAAACGAGCTTTCACTTGATCCTCATCACCGAGGAGTACAATCAGGTGCCTCCAAAATGATTTTTGAGGCTATGGTACCTTCGGTGCAAACCGTACTCCTATGTTGTCTCAAGATTAGCACTATCTCCAACACAGACCGAAATGATCTTCCATTTGAGCCTCATCACCTAGGAGTACCATCGGGTGTGTCCAAAATGATTTTTGAGCCAATGGAAAGTTTGACACAAACCGTGCACCTTACACTGACACTAACACCATCTTCGAGCGGAATGAAACAAGCTTCTATTTAAGCCTCATCACCTAGGTGTATCAACGGGTTTGTCCAAAATGATTTTTGAGCCAATGGTAAGTTGGGCGCAAACCATTCAACTTACACCGACACTAACACCATCTCCGAAACAATTGATGCAAGATTCCACATAACACATGTCACCTAGGAGTTCCATCAGGTGTGTCTAAAATGATATCCATGCCTAATGGTAAATTTGGCTCAAATCGTGCCCCTATCTTGCGTCAAGATTAGCACTATCTCCAAACGGACGAAAATGAGCATTCACTCGAGCCTTGTCACCTAGGAGTACCATCGGGTGCGTCGAAAGCGATTTTTGAGCCTATGGGACGTTTGGCACAAACCATTCACCTATCATGCCTCAAGATTAGCACTATCTACAAACTTACCAAAACGAGCTTTCACTAGAGCCTCGTCACGTAAGAGTACCATCAGGTGTGTCCAGAATGATTTTTGAGCCTATGGTACGTTTGGCTCAAACCGTGCACCTATCTTACACTTAAATGAACACCGTGTCCAAATGGACCGATGCGAGATTCCACATAACCCATGTAACCTAGGTGTACCATCGGGTTTGTCAAAAATGATTTTTGAGCCAATGGTAAGTTGGGCGCAAACCGTTCACCTTACACCAACACAACACCATCTTTGAACAAATCGATGTGAGTTTCCACTTAACCCATGTCACCTAGGAGTTCCATCAGGTGTATCCAAAATGATATCCAAGCCTAATGGTACATTCGGTGCAAACTGTGCACCTATCTTGCGTCAAGATTAGCATTATCTCTAAACGGACCGAATTGAGCTTTCATTTGAGCCTCATCACCAGGGAGTACCGTCGGGTTTGACCAAAATGATTTTTGAGCCAGTGATAAGTTGGGCGCAAACCGTGCACCTATCTTACATCGACACAAACAACATCTCCAAATGGACGGATGCGATATTTCACATGACCCTTGTCACCTAGGAGTTCCATTGGGTGTTTCTGAAATGATTTACAAGCATAATGGTACATTTCGTGCAAACCATGCACCTATCTTGTGTTAAGATTAACACTATCTCCAAACGGACTGAAACGAGCTTTCACTTGATCCTCATCACCGAGGAGTACAATCAGGTGCCTCCAAAATGATTTTTGAGGCTATGGTACGTTCGGTGCAAACCGTGCTCCTATGTTGTCTCAAGATTAGCACTATCTCCAACATAGACTAAAATGATCTTCCATTTGAGCCTCATCACCTAGGAGTACCATCGGGTGTGTCCAAAATGATTTTTGAGCCAATGGAAAGTTTGACACAAACCGTGCACCTTACACTGACACTAACACCATCTTCGAGCGGAATGAAACAAGCTTCTATTTAAGCCTCATCACCTAGGTGTATCATCGGGTTTGTCCAAAATGGTTTTTGAGCCAATGGTAAGTTGGGCGCAAACCATTCACCTTACACTGACACTAACACCATCTCCGAAACAATTGATGCAAGATTCCACATAACACATGTCACCTAAGAGTTCCATCAGGTGTGTCTAAAATGATATCCATGCCTAATGGTAAATTTGGCTCAAATTGTGCCCCCTATCTTGCGTCAAGATTAGCACTATCTCCAAACGGACGAAAACGAGCATTCACTCGAGCCTTGTCACCTAGGAGTACCATCGGGTGCGTCGAAAGCGATTTTTGAGCCTATGGGACGTTTGGCACAAACCATACACCTATCATGCCTCAAGATTAGCACTATCTACAAACTTACCAAAACGAGCTTTCACTTGAGCCTCATCACGTAAGAGTACCATCAGGTGTGTCCAGAATGATTTTTGAGCCTATGGTACGTTTGGCTCAAACCGTGCACCTATCTTACACTTAAATGAACACCGTGTCCAAATGGACCGATGCGAGATTCCACATAACCCATGTAACCTAGGTGTAGCATCGGGTTTGTCAAAAATGATTTTTGAGCCAATGGTAAGTTGGGCGCAAACCGTTCACCTTACACCAACACAACACCGTCTTCGAACAAATCGATGTGAGTTTCCACTTAACCCATGTCACCTAGGAGTTCCATCAGGTGTATACAAAATGATATCCAAGCCTAATGGTACATTCGGCACAAACTGTGCACCTATCTTGCGTCAAGATTAGCATTATCTCTAAACGGACTGAATTGAGCTTTCATTTGAGCCTCATCACCATGGAGTACCGTCGGGTTTGACCAAAATGATTTTTGAGCCAGTGATAAGTTGGGCGCAAACAGTGCACCTATCTTACATCGACACTAACAACATCTCCAAATGGACAGATGCGACATTTCACATGACCCTTGTCACCTAGGAGTTCCATCGGGTGTTTCTGAAATGATTTACAAGCATAATGGTACATTTCGTGCAAACCATGCACCTATCTTGTGTTAAGATTAACACTATCTCCAAACGGACTGAAACGAGCTTTCACTTGATCCTCATCACCGAGGAGTACAATCAGGTGCCTCCAAAATGATTTTTGAGGCTATGGTACGTTCGGTGCAAACCGTGCTCCTATGTTGTCTCAAGATTAGCACTATCTCCAACATAGACCGAAATGATCTTCCATTTGAGCCTCATCACCTAGGAGTACCATCGGGTGTGTCCAAAATGATTTTTGAGCCAATGGAAAGTTTGACACAAACCGTGCACCTTACACTGACACTAACACCATCTTCGAGCGGAATGAAACAAGCTTCTATTTAAGCCTCATCACCTAGGTGTATCATCGGGTTTGTCCAAAATGGTTTTTGAGCCAATGGTAAGTTGGGCGCAAACCATTCACCTTACACTGACACTAACACCATCTCCGAAACAATTGATGCAAGATTCCACATAACACATGTCACCTAAGAGTTCCATCAGGTGTGTCTAAAATGATATCCATGCCTAATGGTAAATTTGGCTCAAATTGTGCCCCCTATCTTGCGTCAAGATTAGCACTATCTCCAAACGGACGAAAACGAGCATTCACTCGAGCCTTGTCACCTAGGAGTACCATCGGGTGCGTCGAAAGCGATTTTTGAGCCTATGGGACGTTTGGCACAAACCATACACCTATCATGCCGCAAGATTAGCACTATCTACAAACTTACCAAAACGAGCTTTCACTTGAGCCTCATCACGTAAGAGTACCATCAGGTGTGTCCAGAATGATTTTTGAGCCTATGGTATGTTTGGCTCAAACCGTGCACCTATCTTACACTTAAATGAACACCGTGTCCAAATGGACCGATGCGAGATTCCACATAACACATGTAACCTAGGTGTACCATCGGGTTTGTCCAAAATGATTTTTGAGCCAATGGTAAGTTGGGCGCAAACCGTTCACCTTACACCAACACAACACCATCTTCGAACAAATCGATGTGAGTTTCCACTTAACCCATGTCACCTAGGAGTTCCATCAGGTGTATACAAAATGATATCCAAGCCTAATGGTACATTCGGCGCAAACTGTGCACCTATCTTGCGTCAAGATTAGCATTATCTCTAAACGAACTGAATTGAGCTTTCATTTGAGCCTCATCACCAGGGAGTACCGTCGGGTTTGACCAAAATGATTTTTGAGCCAGTGATAAGTTGGGCGCAAACCGTGCACCTATCTTACATCGACACAAACAACATCTCCAAATGGACGGATGCGATATTTCACATGACCCTTGTCACCTAGGAGTTCCATCGGGTGTTTCTGAAATGATTTACAAGCATAATGGTACATTTCGTGCAAACCATGCACCTATCTTGTGTTAAGATTAACACTATCTCCAAACGGACTGAAACGAGCTTTCACTTGATCCTCATCACCGAGGAGTACAATCAGGTGCCTCCAAAATGATTTTTGAGGCTATGGTACGTTCGGTGCAAACCGTGCTCCTATGTTGTCTCGAGATTAGCACTATCTCCAACATAGACCGAAATGAGCTTCCATTTGAGCCTCATCACCTGGGAGTACCATCGGGTGTGTCCAAAATGATTTTTGAGCCAATGGAAAGTTTGACACAAGCCGTGCACCTTACACTGACACTAACACCATCTTCGAGCGAAATGAAACAAGCTTCTATTTAAGCCTCATCACCTAGGTGTATCATCGGGTTTGTCCAAAATGATTTTTGAGCCAATGGTAAGTTGGGCGCAAACCATTCACCTTACACCGACACTAACACCATCTTCGAAACAATTGATGCAAGATTCCACATAACACATGTCACCTAGGAGTTCCATCAGGTGTGTCTAAAATGATATCCAGTCCTAATGGTAAATTTGGCTCAAATCGTGCCCCTATCTTGCGTCAAGATTAGCACTATCTCCAAACAGACAAAAACGAGCATTCACTCGAGCCTTGTCACCTAGGAGTACCATCGGGTGCGTCGAAAGCGATTTTTGAGCCTATGGGACGTTTGGCACAAACCATTCACCTATCATGCCTCAAGATTAGCACTATCTACAAACTTACCAAAATGAGCTTTCACTTGAGCCTCGTCACGTAAGAGTACCATCAGGTGTGTCCAGAATGATTTTTGAGCCTATGGTACGTTTGGCTCAAGCCGTGCACCTATCTTACACTTAAATGAACATCGTGTCCAAATGGACCGATGCGAGATTCCACATAGCCCATGTAACCTAGGTGTACCATCAGGTTTGTACAAAATGATTTTTGAGCCAATGGTAAGTTGGGCGCAAACCGTTCACCTTACACCAACACTAACACCATCTCCAAACTAATCGATGCGAGATTCCACATAACCCATGTCACCTAGGAGTTCCATCAGGTGTGTCCAAAATGATATCCAAGCCTAATGGTACATTCCGCACAAACAGTGCACCTATCTTGCGTCAAGATTAGCATTATCTCCAAATGGACCAAATTGAGCTTCCATTTGAGCCTCATCACTTGGGAGTACCATCGGGTTTGTCAAAAATGATTTTTGAGCCAGTGGTAAGTTGGGTGCAAACCGTGCACCTTTCTTACATCGACACTAACACCATCTCCAAACGGACGGATGCGAGATTCCACATGACCCATGTCACCTTGGAGTTCCATCGGGTGTGTCTGAAATGATTTACGGGCATAATGGTACATTTAGTGCAAACTGTGCACCTATCTTGCGTTCAGATTAACACTATCTCCAAACGGACATGAACAAGCTTTCACTTGAGCCTCGTAAACTAGGAGTACCATCGGGGGCCTCCAAACGTGATTTTTGAACCTATGGTACGTTTGGCACAAACTATGCGCCAATCATGCCTCAAGATTAGCACTATCTCCAAACGGACTGAAATGAGCTTCTACTTGAGCCTCATCACCTAGGTGTACCATCGGGTTTATCCAAAATGATTTTTGAGCCAATGGTATGTTGGGTGCAAATTATGCACCTTACACCGACACTAACACCATCTCCAAACAAATTGATGCAAGATTCCACATAACCCATGTCTCCTAGGAGTTCCTTCAGGTGTATCCAAAATAATAACCTAGCCTAATGGCACATTCGGCGTAAACCGTGCACTTATCTTGCATCAAGATTAGTAGTATCTCCAAATGGATGGAAACAAGCTTTCACTCGAGCCTCGTCACTTAGGAGTACCATCGGGTACATCCAAAGCGATTTTTGAGCCTATGGGATGTTTGGCACAAACTGTGCACCTATCATGAATTAAGATTAGCACTATCAACAAACGGACTGAAACAAGCTTCCACTTGAGCCTCGTCACCTACGAGTACCATCGGGTGTGTCCAAAATGATTTTTGAGCCTATGGTACATTTGGCGCAAACCGTGCACCTATCTTACACTAACACTAACACAGTCTCCAAATGGACTGATGCGAGATTCCACATGACTCATGTCACCTAAGAGTTCCATCGGGTGTGTTCGAAATGATTTCCAAGCATAATGGTACATTCAGCGCAAACCGTGCAACTACCATGCTTGAAGATTAGCACTATCTACAAATGGACTAAAACAAGCTCCACTTAAGCCTCGTCACCTAGGAGTACCATCGGGTGTGTCCAAAATGATTTTTGAGCCTATGGTACGTTTGGCGCAAACCATGCTCCTATCTTACACGGACATTAACATCATGATCAAATGGACCGATGTGAGATTCCACATAACCCATGTCACCTAGGAGTTCCATAGGGTGTGTCCAAAAAGATTTTTGAGCCAATGACAAGTTTAGCGCAATCCGTGCACCTATCTTACAATAAAACTAACACCATCTCCAAATGGTCCAATGCAAGATTTCACATGACCCATGTCAACTAGGAGTTCCATTGGGTGTGTCCAAAATGATTTACAAGCATAATGGTACATTCGGTGCAAACCGCACACTCGTCTTCCGTTAAGATTAACACTATCTCCAAATGGACTGAAATGAGCTTCCACTTGAGCCTCGTCACCTAGCAGTACCATCGGGTGCCTCTAAAATGGTTTTTAGGCTATGGTACGTTCAGCGCAAACCGTGCATGTATATTGTCTCAAGATTTACACCATCTCCAACATAGACCGAAATGAGCTTCCATTTGAGCCTCATCACCTAGGAGTACCATCGGGTGTATCCAAAATGATTTTTGAGCCATGGTAAGTTTCGCACAAACTGTGCTACTTACATCGACACTAACACCATCTCCGAGTGGACCGATGCGAGATTCCACATGACCCATATCACCTAGGAGTTCCTTCGGGTGTGTCCGAAATAATTTACAAGCATAATGGTACATTGGGTGCAAACCGTGCCCTATCTTGCGTTAAGTCTAACACTATCTCAAAACGGATGGAAACGAGCTTTCACTTGAGCCTCATCACCTATGAGTACCATCGGGTGCGTCCAAAATGATTTTTGAGGCTATGGTACGTTCAGCACAAACCGTGCTCCTATCATATCTCAAGATTAGCTCTGTCTTCAAATAGACAAAAATGAGCTCCATTTGAGCCTCATCACCTAGGAGTACCATCGGGTGTGTCCAAAATGATTTTTGAGCCAATGGAAAGTTTGGCGCAAACTGGGCACATTACACCCACACTAACACCATCTCCGAGCGGACTGATGTGAGATTCCACATGACCCATGTCACCTAGGAGTTTCATCGGGTGTGTCCAAAATGATTTTCAAGCCTAATGGTACATTCGGCACAAACCATGCACCTATCTTGCGTCAAGATTAGCACTACCTCCAAACGGACTGAACTAAGCTTTCACTCGAGCCTCGTCGCCTAGGAGTACCACCTGGTGCGTCCAAAGGTGATTTTTGAGCCTATGTTACATTTGGCACAAACTATGCTCCTATCATGCCTCAAAATTAGCACTATCTCCAAACGGACCAAAACAAGGTTCTACTTGAGCCTCGCCACCTAGGAGAACCGTCAGGTGTGTCCAAAACGATATCTGAGCCTATGGTACGTTTGGCGCAATCCGTGCACCTACCCTACATCGACACTAACACCATCTCCAAATTGACGGATGCGAGATTCCACATGACTCGTGTCACCTAGGAGTTCCAGCGAGTGTGTCCGAAATGATTTCCAAGCATAATGGTGCATTCGGCGCAAACTGTGCACCTACCATGCCTGAAGATTAGCACTATCTACAAATAGACTGAAACGAGGTCCACTTAAGCCTCGCCGCCTAATAGTACCATCGGTTGTGAATAAAACAATTTTTGGGCCTATGGTACGTTTGGCACAAACCGTGCTCCTATTTTACATGGATATTAACAACATCTGCAAATGGAACGACGTGAGATTCCACATGACCCATGTCACCTAGGAGGTCCATCGGGTGTGCCCAAAATGATTTTTGAGCCAATGGTAAGCTTAGCGCAAACCGTGCACCTATCTTACATTGACACTAACACCGTCTCCAAATGCAGCGATGCGAGATTCCACATGACCCATGTCACCTAGGAGTTCCATTGGGTGTATCTAAAATGATTTACAAGCATAATGGTACATTCGGTGCAAACCGTGCACCTATCTTGCGTTAAGATTAACACTATCTCCAAATGGACTAAAACGACCTTTCACTTGAGCCTCGTCACCTAGGAGTACCCTCGGGTGCCTCCAAAATGATTTTTGAGGCTGTGGCATGTTCAGCACAAACCATGCTCCTATGTTGTCTCAAGATTAGCACTATCTCCAACACAGACTGAAATGAGCTTCCATTTGAGCCTCATCACCTAGGAGTACCATCGAGTGTGTCTAAAATGATTTGTGAGCCAATGGTAAGTTTGGCACAAACCGTGCGCCTTACACCAACACTAACACCAACTCCGAGCGGACCGACGTGAGATTCCACATGAGCGATATCACCTAGGAGTTCCTTCGGGTGTGTCCAAAATGATTTCCAAGCCTAATGGTACATTCAATGCAAACCTTGCACCTATCTTGTGTCAAGGTTAGCACTACCTCCAAACGGACCAAACCAAGCTTTCACTCAAGCTTCGTCACCAAGGAGTACCACCGGGTGCGTCCAAAGCGATTTTTGAGCCTATGATAGGTTTGGCACAAACCGTGCACCAATCGTGCCTCAAGATTAGCACAAACCGTGCACCTATCCTACACCGACACTAACACCATCTCCAAATGGGCCGATGTGAGATTCCACATGACCCATGTGACCTAGGAGTTCCATCGGGTGTGTCCAAAATGATTTTTGAGCCAAGGGTAGGTTTGGCACTTAGCGTGCACCTATGCTTCACCGACACTAACACCATCTCCAAATGGACTGATGCGAGATTCCACATGACCCATGTGACCTAGGAGTTCCATCGGGTGTGTCCAAAATGATTTTTGAGCCAAGGGTAAGTTTGGCACTTACCGTGCACCTTACTCCGACACTAACACCATCTTCAAATGCACCAATGCGAGATTCGACATGACCCATGTCACCTAGGAGTTCCATTGAGTGTGTCCAAAATGATTTCCAAGAATAATGGCACATTCAACGCAAACCATGCACCCATCTTGCGTCAAGATTAGCACTATCTCCAAACGGACCGAAATGAGCTTTCACTCAAGCCTCGTAACCTAGGAGTACCATTGGGTGCGTCCAAAGCGATTTTTGAGCCTATGGTACGTTTGGCACAAACTGTGTACCTATCATGCCTCAAGATTATTACTATCTCCAAATAGACTAAAACAAGCTTCCACTTGAGCCTCGTCACCTAGGAATACCATCGGGTGTGTCCAAAATGATTTTTGAGCCTATGTTACGTTTGGCGCAAACCGTGCACCTATCTTACATTAACACTAACACCATCTCCAAATGGACCGATGCAAGATTCCACATGGCCCATGTCACCTATGAGTTCCATCGGGTGTGTCCAAAATAATTTTTGAGCCAGTGGTAAGTTTGGTGCACACTGTGCAACTATCTTACATTGACACTAACACCGTCTCCAAATGGACCGATGTGAGATTCCACATGACCCATGTCACCTAGGAGTTCCATTAGGTGTGTCTGAAATGATTTCCAACCATAATGGTACATTCGCTGCAAACTGTGCACCTATCTTTTGTTAAGATTAGCACTATCTCCAAACGAACTGAAATGAGCTTTCACTTGAGCCTCATCACCAAGGAGTGCCATCGGGTGCCTCCAAAATGATTTTGAGGTTATGGTACGTTCGGTGCAAACCGTGCAACTATCTTGTCTCAAGATTAGCACTATCTCCATTAAGGCTGGACGAAAAACTCGAAGCTCGTTAGCTCACTCGGCTCATGGCTAACTCGACTCGGCTTGGCTCGGCTCGTTACCGTAATGAGCCGAGCTGAGCCGAGCCAAGATTTTAGCTCGTTAGCTATAACGAGCCAACTCAATCTAGCTCGCGAGCGGCTCACGAACCAAGCGAACCATAGTTTTAGGGAAAAAGTCATCAAAACTTATATTAGGTTTGTATTACTTCACGTCTTGCACTCTGCAAATGGTTGATATGTTAGCTCATATGAATATTTTATTCAATTTAAGGCTATTGGAAATATTATTTTTGTATTATTACTATTTTCAAGCTTTTGATAAATGCAAATATTAAATTTTGTATATTTTTTATAACTGGCTCGCGAGCCTAATGAGCCAGCTCGAGCTTTTAACGAGCTGAGCTGAGCTGGCTTTCTAGCTCATTAAGATAACGAGCCGAGCCGAGCTAGCTCGTTATCCTAACAAGCCATAATGAGCCGAGCCGAGCTGGCTCGTTATCCAGCCTTAATCTCCATATGGAGCAAAATGATTTTCCATTTGAAGCTCATCACCTAGGAGTATCATCGGGTGTGTCCAAAATGATTTTTGAGGCAATGGTAAGTTTGGCGCAAACCGTGCACCTTACACCAACACAAACAACATCTTCGAGCGGACCGATGCGAGATTCCATGACCCATGTCACCTAGGAGTTCCATCGGGTGTGTCCACAATGATTTTTAAGCCTAATGGTACATTCGGCACAAACCATGCACCTATCTTGTGTCAAGATTGGCACTACCTCCAAACGGACTAAACCGAGTTTTCACTCGAGCCTCGTCACCTTGGAGTACCATCGGGTGCGTCTAAAGCGATTTTTGAGCCTATGGTACGTTTGGCACAAACCGTGCACCAATCGTGCCTCAAGATTAGCACAATCTTCAAACAGACCGAAAGGAGCTTCCATTTGAGCCTCATCACCTAGGTGTACCATCAAGTTTGTCCAAAATGATTTTTGAGCCCATGGTAAGTTGGGCACAAACTGTGCACCTTACACCGACACTAACACCATCTCCGAACAGACTGATACAAGATTCCACATAAACCATGTCACCAAGGAGTTCCGTTAGGTGTGTCCAAAATGACATCCAAGTTTGGCAAAACCGTGCACCTATCCTGCCACAAGATTAGCACTATCTACAAACGGATCGAAACGAGCTTCCTCTTGAGCCTCGTCACCTAGGAGTACCATCAGGTGTGTCCAACATGATTTTTGAGCCTAAGGTATGTTTGGTGCAAACTGTGCACATATCTTACAGTGACACTAACACCATCTCCAAACTGACCGATGCGAGATTCCAGGTGACCAATGTCACCTAGCAATTCCATCGGGTGTCTCCAAAACGATTTCCAAGCCTAATGGTGTTTGGTGCAAACCATGCACCCATCTTGCGTCAAGATTAGCACTTTCTCCAAATAGACCGAAACATGCTATCACTCGATCCTCAAACTTTAGAGTACCATCGGGTGCATCAAAAGCGATTTTTGAGCCTATGGTACCTTTGGCACAAACCGTGCACCTATCATGCCTCAAAATTTGCACTATCTCCAAACGGACCGAAGCGAGATTCCACATGACCCATGTCACCTAGGAGTACCATTGGGGTGTCCAAAGCAATTTTTGAGCCTATGGGATGTTTGGCACAAACCATGCACCTATCATCCCTCAAGAATATCGCTATCTACAAACGGACATAAACGAGCATCCACTTCAGCCTAGTCACCTAGGAGTACCATCGGACGCGTCCATAGCAATTTTTGAGCCTATGGGACATTTAGCACAAACCGTGCACCTATCATACCTCAAGATTAGCACTATCTACAACGAACCAAAACGAGCTTCCTGTTGAGCCTCGCCACCTAGTAGTACCATCGGTTGTGTCCAAAACGATTTCTGAGCCTATGGTACATTTGGGCAAAACTTGCACCTATCTTACATCGACACTAACACCATCTCCAAATGGACCGATGCGAGACTCCACATGACCCTTGTCACCTAGGAGTTCCATCGGGTGTGTCCGAAATGATTTCCAAGCATAATGGTACATTCAGCGCAAACAGTGCACCGATTTTATGTTAAAATTAGCACTATCTCCAAACGGATCGAAACAAGGTTACACTTGACCTCGTCACCTAGGAGTACCATCGGGTGCCTCTAATACAATTTTTGGGGCTATGGTACCTTCAACGGAAACCTTGGACCTATCTTGTCTCAAGTCTAGCAATATCTCCAAATAGACCGAAATGAGCTTCCATTTGAGCCTGATCACCTAGGAGTACCATCGGATGTGTCAAAAATGAACTTTGATCCAATGGTACATTTGGCGCAAACCATGCACCTTACACCTACACTAACACCATCTCCAAATGGACTGATACGAGATTCCACATGACCCATATCACCTTAGAGTTCCATTGGGTGTGTCCAAAATGATTCCCAAGCCTAATGGTACATTTGGCGTAAACAATGCACCCATCTTGCGTCAAGATAAGCACTATCTCCAAACAAACCGAAATGGACTGATACGAGATTCCACATGACCCATATCACCTTAGAGTTCCATTGGGTGTGTCCAAAATGATTCCCAAGCCTAATGGTACATTTGGCGTAAACAATGCACCCATCTTGCGTCAAGATAAGCACTATCTCCAAACAAACCGAAGCAAGCTTTAACTCGAGCTCGTAACCTGGGAGTACCATCGGGTGCGTCCAAAGCGATTTTTGAGCCTATGCTATGTTTGGCACATACCATGCACCTATCATGCCTCAAGATTAGCACTATCACCAAATGGACCGAAACGAGCTTCCACTTGAGCCTCATCACCTAGGAGTACCATGGGGTGTGTCCAAAATAGTTTTTGAGCCTATGGTATATTTGGCACAAACCGTGCACCTATCTTACACTGACACAAACTCCGTCTCCAAATGGACCGATGCGAGATACAACACGACCCACGTCATCTAGGAGTTCCATCGGGTGTGTCCAAAATGATTTTTGAGCCAATTGTAAGTTTGGCGCAAACCGTGTACCTATATTATACCGACATTGAGACCATCTCCAAATGGACCGACGTGAGATTTCACAAGACCCAAGTCACCTAAGACTTCCATCAGGTGTCTCCGAAATGATTTCCAAGCATAATGGTAGATTCAGCGCAAAACTATGCACCCATCCTGCGTCAAGATTAGCACTATCTCCAAATGGACCGAAACGTGCTTTCACTCGAGCCACATAACCTTGGAGTACCATCGGGTGCGTCCAAAGCGATTTTTGATTCTACGGTACCTTTGGCACAACCTGTGCACCTATCATGCCTCAAAATTAGCACTATCTCCAAACGGACCGAAACAAGCTTATACTTGGGCCTCACCACATAGGAGTACCATCGGGTGTGTCCAAAACGATTTCTGAGCCTTTGGTACATTTGGCACAAACCGTGCACCTATCTTGCATCGACACTAACACCGTCTCCAAATGGACCGATGCGAGAGTCCACATGACCCTTGTCACCTAGGTGTTCCATCGGGTGTGTCTGAAATGATTTCCAAGCATAATAGTACATTCGGTGCAAACCATGCACCGATCTGATGTTAAAATTAGCACTATCTCCAAACAGATCGAAACAAGCTTACACTTGAGCTTCATCACCTGGAAGTACCATTGGGTGCCTCTAAAATGATTTTTGGAGCCATGGTACCTTCGACGCAAACCGTGGACATATCTTGTCACAAGATTTGCAATATCTCTAAACAGACCGAATGAGCTTCCATTTGAGCCTCATCACCTAGGAGTAACATCGGGTGTGTCCAAAATGAACTTTGAGCCAATGGTAAGTTTGGTGCAAACCGTGCACCTTACACCAACACTAACACCATCTCTGAGCGGACTGATGCGAGATTCCACATGACCCATATCACCTTGGAGTTCCATTGGGTGTGTCCAAAATGATTTCCAAGCCTAATGGTACATTCGGCGTAATTAGTGCACCCATCTTGTGTCAAGATAAACACAATCTCTAAACGGACCGAAACGAGCTTTAAGTTGAGCTCGTAACCTGGGAGTACCATCGGGTGCGTCCAAAACAATTTTTTAGCCGATGCTACATTTGGCACGTACTGTGCACCTATCATGCCTCAAGATTAGCACTATGTCCAAATGGACCAAAACGAGCTTCCACTTGAGCCTCATCACCTAGGAGTACCATCAGATGTGTCCAAAATGATTTTTGAGCTAATCGTATGTTTGGCGCAAACCGTGCACCTATCTTATACTGATACTAACACCATCTCCAAATGGACCGATGCGAGATTCCACAAGACCCAAGTCACCTAGGAGTTCCATCGGGTGTGTCCGAAATGATTTCCAAGCATAATGGTACATTCGGTGCAAACCGTGCACCTATCTCGCGTTAAGATTAGCACTATCTCGAAACAAAGCGAAACAAGTTGTCACTCGAGCTTTGTCACCTAGGAGTACCATCAGGTGCGTCCAAAGCGATTTTTGACCTATGGGATATTTGGCACGAACCGTGCACCTATCAAGCCTCAAGATTAGCACTATCTACAAATAGACCGAAACAAGCTTCCACTTGAACCTCGTCACCTAGGAGTACCATCAGGTGTGTCTAGAATGATTTTTGAGCCTATGGTACATTTGGCGCAAACCGTGCACCTATCTTACACTGATACTAACACCGTGTCCAAATGGACCGATGCGAGATTCCACATAACCCATGTCACCTAGGAGTACCATCGGGTGCGTCCAAAGCGATTTTTGAGCCTATGGTACGTTTGGCACAAACCATGCACCTATCATGCCTCAAAATTAGCACTATCTCCAAATAGACCGAAATGAGGTTCTACTTCAGCCGCGCCACCTAGGAGTACCGTCAGGTGTGTCAAAAACGATTTCTAAGTCTACGGTACATTTGGCACAAACCGTGCACCTATCTTAAATTGACACTAACACCGTCTCCAAATGGACCGATGCAAGATTCCACATGACTCATGTCACCTAGGAGTTCCATCAGGCATGTCTGAAATGATTTCCAAGAACAATGGTACATTCAGCGCAAACCGTGCACCTATCATGCCTGAAGGCTAGCCCTATCTACAAACGGACCGAAACGAGCTTCCACGTAAGCCTCGTCACCTAGGAGTACCATCAGGTGTGTCCAAAATGTTTTTTGAGCCTATGGTACATTTGGCGCAAACTGTGCTCTTATGATACACGGACATTAATGCCATCTCCAAATGGATGCGAGATTCCACATGACCCAAGTCACCGAGGAGTTCCATCGGGTGTGTCCAAAATAATTAACAAGCATAATGGTACATTGGGTGCAAACTGTGCACCTATCTTGCGTTATGATTAACACTATCTCTAAACGGACTGAAATGAGCTTTCACTTGAGCCTCATCACCTAGGAGTACGATCGGGTGCCTCCAAAATGATTTTTGAGGCTATGCTACATTCGGTGCAAACCGAGCACCTATCTTGTCACAAGATTAGCACTATCTCCAAATAAACCAAAATGAGCTCCAGTTGAGACTCATCACC
Organism: Saccharum spontaneum; assembly: GCA_022457205.1. Lineage (NCBI taxonomy): Eukaryota > Viridiplantae > Streptophyta > Magnoliopsida > Poales > Poaceae > Saccharum > Saccharum spontaneum. Next base: position 15,812,173 of record CM039599.1, read on the forward strand.
TAGGAGTACCATCGGGTGTCTCTAAAATGATTTTTGAGCTAATGGAAAGTTTCGCGCAAACCGTGCACCTTACACCGACACTAACACCATCTCTGAGTGGACCAATGCGAGATTCCACATGACCCATGTCACCTAGGAGTTTCATCGAGCGTGTCCAAAATGATTTTCCAGCCAATTGGTACATTCGGCGCAAACCATGCACCTATCTTGCGTCAAGATGATCCAAACAGACCGAACCAAGCTTTCACTCGAGCCTCGTCACCATGGAGTACCACCGGGTGCATCCAAAAGTGATTTTTGAGCCTATGGTGCATTTGGCATAAACCGTGCACCAATCATGCCTCAAGATTAGCACCATCTCTAAACGGACCAAAATGAGCTTTTATTTGAGCCTGATCAATTCGGTGTACCATCGGGTTTGTCCCAAATGATTTTTGAGCCAACGGTAAGTTGGCCACAAATTGTGCACCCTACACCGACACTAACATCATCTCTGAACAAACCGCTGCGAGATTCCACATAACCCATGTCAGCTAGGAGTTCCATCAAGTGTGATGGTACAATCAGCGCAAACCATGCACCTATCTTGCGTCAAGATTAGCAAAACCTCCAAACAGATGGAAACAAGCTTTCACTCGAGCCTTGTCACCTAGGTGTACCATCGGGTGTGTCCAAAATGATTTTTGAGCCTATGGAACGTTTGGCACAAACCGTGCACCTATCATGCCTTAAGAATAGCTCTATCTCCAAGCAGACCGAACCGAGCTTTCACTCGAGCCTCGTCACCTATGAGTACCATCGGATGTCTCCAAAACAATTTATGAGCCTATGGTACATTTGGCACAAACCGTGCACCTATCTTACACTGGCACTAACACTGTCTCTAAATGGACTGATGCGAGACTGCACATAACCCATGTCACCTAGGAGTTCCATCGGGTGTGTCCAAAATGATTTTTAAGCCTAATGGTACATCAGGTGTGTCCGTAATGATTTACAAGCATAATGGTACATTTGGTGCAAACCGCGCACCCATCTTGCGTTAAGATTAACACTATCTCCAAACGGACTTAAATGAGCTTCACTTGAGCCTCGTCACCTAGGAGTACCATCAGGCGCCTCCAAAATGATTTTTGAGGCTACGGTACGTTCAGCACAAACCATGCACCTATCTTGCCTCAAGATTAGCACTATCTCCAAATGGAATGAAATGAGCTTCCATTTGAGCCTCATCACCTTGGCGTACCATCGGGTGTGTCAAAAATGATTTTTGAGCCAGTGGTAAGTTGGGCGCAATCCGTTCACCTTACACCAACACTAACACCATCTTCGAACAAATCGATGTGAGATTCTACATAACCCATGTAACCTATGAGATTCTACATAACCCATGTAACCTATTCAAAATGATATCCAAGCCTAATGGTACATTCAGCGTAAACCGTGCACCTATCTTGCGTCAAGATTAGCACTATCTCCAAATAGACTGAATTGAGCTTTCATTTGAGCCTCATCACCAGGGAGTACCGTTGGGTTTGACCAAAATGATTTTTGAGCCAGTGGTAAGTTGGGTGCAAACCGTGCACCTATCTTACATCGACACTAACAACGTCTCCAAATGGACGGATGTGAGATTTCACACGACCCTTGTCACCTAGGAGTTCCATCAGGTGTGTCTGAAATGATTTACAAGCATAATGGTACATTTCGTGCAAAACATGCTCCTATCTTGCATTAAGATTAACACTATCTCCAAACGGACTGAAACGAGCTTTCACTTGAGCCCCATCACCTAGGAGTACCATCAGGTGCCTCCAGAATGATTTTTGAGGCTATGGTACATTTGGCGCAAACCGTGCACCTATCTTGTCTCAAGATTAGCAATATCTCCAACACAGACCGAAATGAGCTTCCATTTGAGCCTCATCACTTAGGAGTACCATCTGGTGTGCACAAATTGATTTTTGAGCCAATGGAAAGTTTGACACAAACTGTGTACCTTACACTGACACTAACACCATATTTGAGTGGACTGAAATGAGCTTCTATTTAAGCCTCATCACCTAGGTGTACCATCAGGTTTGTCCAAAATGATTTTTGAGCCAATGGTGAGTTGGGCACAAACCATTCAGCTTACACCGACACTAACACCATCTTTGAACAAATCAATGCAAGATTCCACATAACCCATGTCACCTAGGAGTTCCATCAGGTGTGTCTAAAATGATATCCAAGCCTAATGGTACATTTGGCATAAACCATGCCCCTATCTTACGTCAAGATTAGCACTATCTCCAAACGAATGAAAATGAGCTTTCACTCAAGCCTCGTCACCTAGGAGTATAATCGGGTGCGTCGAAAGCGATTTTTGAGCCTATGGGACGTTTCGCACAAATCGTGCACCTATCATGCCTCAAGATTAGCACTATCTACAACCCTACCGAAACGAGCTTTCACTTGAGCCTCGTCACGTAAGAGTACCTAGGGTGTGTCCAGAATGATTTTTGCGCCTATTGTACGTTTGGCGCATACCGTGCACCTATCTTACACTTATACTAACGCCGTGTCCAAATGGACCGATGCGAGATTCCACATAACCCATGTAACCTAGGAGTTCAATCGCGTGTGTCCAAAATGATTTCCAAGCCAGATCGAACATTTGGCGCAAACCATGCACCCATCTTGTGTCAAGATTAGCACTACCTCCAAGCAGACCGAACCGAGCTTTCACTCGAGCCTCGTCACCTAGGAGTACCACTGGGTGCATCCAAAGCAATTTTTTAGCCTATTGTACGTTTGGCACAAACCATGTAAGTCATGCCTCAAGATTTGCACTATCTCCAAATGGACCAAAATGACCTTCTATTTGAGCCTCATCACATAGGTGTACCATCGGGTTTGTCCAAAATGATGTTTGAGCCAATGGTAAGTTGGGCGCAAACTGTTCACCTTACACCGACACTAACACCACCTCCGAACAAATCGATGCGAGATTCCACATAACCCATGTCACCTAGGAGTTCCATCAGGTGTGTCCAAAATGACATCCAATCCTAATGGTACATTCGGTGCAAACAAGCACCTATCTTGCGTCAAGATTAGCACTATCTTCAAACGGATGAAAATGAGCTTTCACGCGAGCCTCGTCATCTAGCAGTACCATCGGGTGAGTCCAAAGCGATTTTTTAGCCTATAGTACATTTGGCACAACCGTGCACGAATCATGCCTCAAGATTAGCTCTATCTCCAAACAGACCGAAAATGAGCTTTAACTTGAGCCTCATCGCCTAGGTGTACCATCGGGTTTGTCCAAAATAATTTTTGAGCCAATGGGATGTTTGCCACAAATCGTGCACCTACCATGCCTTAAGATTAGCACTATCTACAAATGGACCAAAATGAGCTTCCACTTGAGCCTCGTCACCTAGGAGTACCATCGGGTGTGTTTAATATGATTTTTGAGCCAATGGTACGTTTGGCACAAACCGTGCACCTATCTTACACTGACACTAACACCATCTCCAAAAGACTAATGTGAGATTCCACATAACCCATGTCACCTAGGAGTTCCATCGGGTGTGTCCAAAATGATTTCCAAGCCTGATGGTACATCCATTGTGTCCGAAATGATTTCCAAGCATAGTGGTACATTCGGTGCAAACCGCACACCCGTCTTGTGTTAGGATTAACACTATCTCCAAACGGACTGAAATGAGCTTTCACTTGAGCCTCGTCACCTAGGAGTACCATCGGGTGCCTCCAAAATAATTTTTGAGGCTATGGTATGTTCGGCGCAAACCGTGCACCTATCTTATCTCAAGATTAGCACTATCTCCAAACAGACCGAAACGAGCCTCCATTTGAGCCTCATCACCTTGGAGTACCATCGGGTGTGTCAAAAATTATTTTTGAGCCCATGGTAAGTTTGGCACAAACCGTGCACATTACACTGACACTAACACCATCCCCGAGCAGACCGATGCGAGATTCCACGTGACCATGGTCACCTAGGAGTTCCATCGAGTGTGCTCAAAATGATTTCCAAGCCTAATGATACATTCGGCGCAAACCATGCACCTATCACGTGTCAAGGTTAGCACTACCTCCAAACGGACCAAACCGAGCTTTCACTCGAGCCTCGTCTCCTAGGAGTACCACCGGGTGCGTCCAATGTGACTTTTGAGCCGATGGTACGTTTTGCACAAACCGTGCGTCAGTCATGCCTCAAGATTAGCACTATCTCCAAATGGACCGAAATGAGCTTCTATTTGAGCCTCATCACCTAGGTGTACCATCGGGTTTGTCCAAAATGATTTTTGAGCCAATGGTAAGTTGGGCGCAAAACATTCACCTTACACCAACACTAACACCATCTCCAAACAAATCGATCTGAGATTCCACATAACCCATGTCACCTAGGAGTTCCATCAGGTGTGTCCAAAATGATATCCAAGCCTAATGGTACATTCGGAGCAAACCGTGCACCTATCTTGCGCCAAGATTAGCATTATCTCCAAACGGACCGAATTGAGCTTCCATTTGAGCCTCATCACCTGGGAGTACCATCGAGTTTGTCCAAAATGATTTTTGAGCCAGCGGTAAGTTGGGTGCAAACTGTGCACCTATCTTACATCGACACTAACACCATCTCCAAATGGACGGATGTGAGATTCCACATGACCCATGTCACCTAGGAGTTCCATCGGGTGTGTTTGAAATGATTTACAAGCATAATGGTACATTTAGCACAAACTATGCAACTATCTTGTGTTAAGATTAACACTATCTTGAAACGGACAGAAACAAGCTTTCACTTGAGCCTCGTCACCTACGAGTACCATCGGGGGCCTCCAAAAGCGATTTCTGAGCCTATGGTACGTTTGGCAAAACCATGCGCCAATCATGCCTCAAGATTAGCACCATCTCCAAACAGATCGAAATGAGCTTCTATTTGAGCCTCATCACCTAGGTGTACCTTCGGATTTGTCTAGAATGATTTTTGAGCCAATGGTATGCTGGCTGCAAATGATTTACAAGCATAATGGTACATTCGGTGCAAACGGTGGACCAATCTTGTGTTAGATTAACACTATCTCTAAACGGAATGAAACAAGCTTTCAGTTGAGCCTCATCACCTAGGAGTACCATCGGGTGCCTCCAAAATGATATTTGAGGCTATGGTATGTTTGGCGCAAACCATGCACCTATCTTATCTCAAGATTAGCCCTATCTCCAAACAGACCAAAATATGCTCCATTTGAGCCTCATCACCTAGGAGTACCATCGGGTGTGTCCAAAATGATTTTTGAGCCACTGTAGGTTTGGCACAAACCGTGCGACTTACATCGACACTAACACCATCTCCGAGCGGACCGATGCGAGATTCCGCATGACCCATATCACCTAGGAGTTCCATCGGGTGTGTCCGAAATAATTTACAAGCATAATGGTACATTGGGTGCAAACCATGCACCTATCGTGCGTTAAGATTAACACTATCTCTAAACGGAATGAAACAAGCTTTCACTTGAGCCTCATCACCTAGGAGTACCATCGGGTGCCTCCAAAATGATTTTTGAGGGTCTGGTACGTTCGGCGCAAACCGTGCACCTATCTTGTCTCAAGATTAGCCCCATCTCCAAACAGACCAAAATGAGCTCCATTTGAGCCTCATCACCTAGGAGTACCATCGGGTGTGTCCAAAATGATTTTTGAACGAATGAAAAGTTTGGCACAAACTGTGCACCTTACACCCACACTAACGCCATCTCCGAGCAGACCGATGTGAGATTCCACATGACCCATGTCACCTAGGAGTTTCATCGGGTGTGTCCAAAATAATTTTCAAGCCTAATGTTACATTCGGCGCAAACTATGCACCTATCTTGCGTCAAGATTAGCACTACCTCTAAACAGACCGAACTGAGCTTTCACTCGAGCCTCGTCACCTAGGAGTACCACCGGGTGCGTCCAAAAGCAACTTTTGAGCCTATGTTACGTTTGGCATAAACCGTGCACCAATCATACCTCAAGATTTGCACTATCTACAAACAAACTGAAACAAGCTCCACTTAAGCCTCATCATTTAGGAGTACCATCGGTTGTGTATAAAATGATTTTTGAGCCTATGGTACGTTTGGTACAAACCGTGCACCTATCTTACACGGATAACAACACCTCCAAATGGAATGATGTGAGATTCAACATGACCCATGTCACATAGGAGTTCCATCGGGTGTGTCCAAAATGATTTTTGAGCCAATGGTAAGCTTAGCGCAAACCGTGCACCTATCTTACATTCACACTAACATCATCTCCAAATGGACCGATGCGAGATTCCACATGACCCATTTCACCTAGGAGTTCCATTGGGTATGTCCGAAATGATTTACAAGCATAATGGTACATTCAGTGCAAACCGTGCACCTATCTTCTGTTAAGATTAACACTATCTCCAAACGGACTGAAACGAGCTTTCACTTGAGCCTCGTCACCTAGGAGTACCATCGGGTGCCTCCAAAATGATTTTTGAGGCTGTGGCATGTTTAGCGCAAACCGTGCTCCTATGTTGTCTCAAGATTAGCACTGTCTCCAACACAGACCGAAATGAGGTTCCATTTGAGCCTCATCACCTAGGAGTACCATCGGGTGTGTCCAAAATGATTTTTGAGCCAATGGTAAGTTTGGCACAAACAGTGCACCTTACACCAACACTAACAACATCTCCGAGTGGACCAATGCGAGATTCCACATGACCAAAATCAGCTAGGAGTTCCATTAGGTGTGTCCAAAATGATTTCCAAGCCTAATGGTACATTTGGCGCAAACCTTGCACCTATCTTGCGTCAAGGTTAGCACTACCTCCAAATGGACCAAACCAAGCTTTCACTCGAGCCTCGTCACCAATGTGTATCACCGGGTGCGTCCAAAGCGATTTTTGAGCCTATGCTACGTTTGGCACAAACCGTGCACCAATCGTGCCTCAAGATTAGCACAAACCGTGCACCTATCCTACACCAACACTAACACCATCTCTTAATCGACCGATGCGAGATTCCACATGAGCCATGTCACCTAGGAGTTCGATCGGGTGTGTCCAAAATGATTTTTGAGCCAAGGGTAAGTTTGGCACTTACCGTGCACCTTGCTCCGACACTAACACCATCTTCAAACGGACCAATGCGAGATTTGACATGACCCATGTCACCTAGGAGTTCCATGAGTGTGTCCAAAATGATTTCCAAGTCTAATGGTACATTCAGCGCAAACCGTGCACCAATCTTGTGTCAAGATTGGCACTATCTCCAAATGGACCGAAACGAGCTCTCCATGGGGCTCGTCACATAGGAGTACGATCGGGTGCCTCCAAAATGATTTTTGAGGCTATGGTATGTTCGGTGCAAACCATGCACCTATCTTCTCTCAAGATTAGCACTATCTCCAAACGAACTGAAATAAACTTCCGTTTGAGCCTCATCACTTAGGAGTACCATCGGGTTGTCCAAAATGAATTTTTAGCCAATGGTAAGTTTGGCACAAACCATGCATCTTACACCGATACTAACACCGTCTCCGAATGGACCGATACGAGATTCCACATAACCCATGTCACCTTTGAGTTTCATCTGGTGTGTCTAAAATGATTCGAAGCCTAATGGTACATTCGGCGCAAACCGTGCACCCATCTTCTGTCAAGATTAGCACTATCTCCAAACGGACCCGAATGAGCTTTCACTTGAGCCTCGTAACCTAGGACTACCATTGGGTGCGTCCTAAGCAATATTTGAGCCTATGGTATGTTTTGCACAAACTGTGCACCTATCATGCCTCAAGATTAGCACTATCTCCAAACGGACTGAAACAAACTTCCACTTGAGCCTCGTCACCTAGGGTGTGTCCAAAACGATTTTTGAGCCTATGTTACATTTGGCGCAAACCGTGCACCTATTTACACTAACACTAACACCATCTCCAAATGGACCGATGCAAGATTCCACATGGCCCATGTCACCTAGGTGTTCCATCGGGTGTGTCCATAATGATTTTTGAGCCAATGGTAAGTTTGGCGTAAACTGTGCAACTATCTTACATCGACACTAACACCGTCTCCAAATTGACCGATGTGAGATTCCACATGACCGATGTCACCTAGGAGTTCCATCAGGTGTCACCTATCTTTCGTTAAGATTAGCACTATCTCCAAACGAACTGAAATGAGCTTTCACTTGAGCCTCATCACCTAGGAGTACCGTCGGGTGACTCTAAAATGATTTTTGAGGCTATGGTACGTTCAGTGCAAACTGTGCACCTATCTTGTCTCAAGATTAGCACTATCTCCAAATAGAGCAAAATGATTTTCCATTTGAGCCTCATCACCTCAGAGTACCATCGGGTGTGTCCAAAAAGATTTTTGAGGCAATGGTAAGTTTGGCGCAAACCATGCACCTTACACTGACACAAACCACATCTTTGAGCAGACCGATGCGAGATTCCATGACCCATGCCACCTAGGAGTTCCATCGGGTGTGTCCACAATGATTTCTAAGCCTAATGGTACATTTGGCACAAACCATGCACCTATCTTGGGTCAAGATTGGCACTACCTCCAAACGGACTAAACCGAGTTTTCACTCGAGCCTCGTCACCTTGGAGTACCACCAGGTGCGTCTAAAGCGATTTTTGAGCCTATGGTACGTTTAGCACAAACCATGCACCAATCGTGCCTCAAGATTATTACAATCTTCAAACAGATCGAAAGGAGCTTCCATTTGAGCCTCATCACCTAGGTGTACCATCAAGTTTGTCCAAAATGATTTTTGAGCCAATGGTAAGTTGGGCACAAACTGTGCACCTTACACCGACACTAACACCATCTCCGAACAGACCGATACGAAATTCCACATAAACCATGTCACCTAGGAGTTCCGTTAGGTGTGTCCAAATGATATCCAAGCCAAATGGTACATTCAGTGCAAACTATGCAACTATCTTGCATCAAGATTAGCACTATCTCCAAATGGACGAAAATGAGCTTTCACTCGAGCCTCGTCACCTAGGAGTATCATCGGGTGCGTCCTAAACGATTTTGAGGCTATGCTACATTTGGCAAAACCTTGCACCTATCATGCCACAAGATTAGCACTATCTACAAATAGACCGAAACGAGCTGCCTCTTGAGCCTCATCACCTAGAAGTACCATCGAGTGTGTCCAACATGATTTTTGAGCCTAAGGTACATTTGGCGCAAACTGTGCACTTATCTTACAGCAACACTAACACCATCTCCAAGGACTGATGCGAGATTCCAGATGACTAATGTCACCTAGTAGTTCCATCGGGTGTCTCGAAAATGATTTCCAAGCCTAATGGTACATTTGGTGCAAACCATGCACCCATCTTGCGTCAAGATTAGCACTTTCTCCAAACAGACCAAAACATGCTATCACTCGATTCTCAAACTTTGGAGTACCAACGGGTGCGTAAAAAGCAATTTTTGAACCTATGGTACCTTTGGCACAAACCGTGCACCTATCATGCCTCAAAATTTGCACTATCTCCAAATGAACCGATGCGAGATTCCACATGATCCATGTCACCTAGGAGTACCATCGGGGTGTCCAAAGTAATTTTTTAGCCTATGGGATGTTTGGCACAAACCATGCACCACCTATCATCCCTCAAGGTTAACACTACCTACAAACGATAGAAACGGCTTCCACTTGAGCCTAGTCATCTAGGAGTTTCATCGGGTGCGTCCAAAGCAATTTTTGAGCCTATGGGACATTTGGCACAAACCGTGCACCTATCATGCCTCAAGATTAGCACTATCTACAATGGACCGAAACGAGCTTCTATTGAGCCACGTCACCTAGGAGTACCATTGGGCGTGTCCAAAACGATTTTGAGCCTATGGTATGCTTGGCACAAACCATGCACCTATCTTACATTAACACTAACACCGTCTCCAAATGGACCGATGCAAGATTTCACATAACCCATGTCACCTAGGAGTTCCAACGGGTGTGTCCAAAATAGTTTTTGAGCCAAGGGTAAGTTTGGCTCTTACCGTGCACCTTACTCTGACACTAACAAAATCTTCAAACGGACCGATGCAAGATTGCACATGACCCATGTCACCTAGGAGTTCCATCGGGTGTGTCCAAAATGATTTCAAAGCCTAATGGTACATTCGGTGCAACCCATGCACCCATCTTGCATCAAGATTAGCACTATCTCCAAACAGAACAAAATGAGCTGTCATTCGACCGTCGTAACCTAGGAGTACCATCAGGTGCGTCCAAAGTGATTTTTGAGCCTATGGTATGTTTGGCACAGACTGTGCACCTATCATGCCTCAAAATTTGCACTATCTCCAAATGAACCGATGCGAGATTCCACATGATCCATGTCACCTAGGAGTACCATCGGGGTGTCCAAAGCAATTTTTTAGCCTATGGGATGTTTGGCACAAACCATGCACCACCTATCATCCCTCAAGGTTATCACTACCTACAAACGATAGAAACGAGCTTCCACTTGAGCCTAGTCATCTAGGAGTATCATCGGGTGCGTCCAAAGCAATTTTTGAGCCTATGGGACATTTGGCACAAACCGTGCACCTATCATGCCTCAAGATTAGCACTATCTACAATGGACCGAAACGAGCTTCTATTGAGCCACGTCACCTAGGAGTACCATTGGGCGTGTCCAAAACGATTTTGAGCCTATGGTATGCTTGGCACAAACCATGCACCTATCTTACATTAACACTAACACCGTCTCCAAATGGACCGATGCAAGATTTCACATAACCCATGTCACCTAGGAGTTCCAACGGTTGTGTCCAAAATAGTTTTTGAGCCAAGGGTAAGTTTGGCTCTTACCGTGCACCTTACTCTGACACTAACAAAATCTTCAAACGGACCGATGCGAGATTGCACATGACCCATGTCACCTAGGAGTTCCATCGGGTGTGTCCAAAATGATTTTCAAAGCCTAATGGTACATTCGGTGCAACCCATGCACCCATCTTGCATCAAGATTAGCACTATCTCCAAACAGAACAAAATGAGCTGTCATTCGACCGTTGTAACCTAGGAGTACCATCAGGTGCGTCCAAAGTGAGTTTTGAGCCTATGGTATGTTTGGCACAGACTGTGCACCTATCATGCCTCAAGAATGGCACTCTCTACAAACGGACCGAAACAAGCTTCCACTTGAGCCTCGTTACCTAGGAGTATCATTGGGTGTGTCCAAAATAATTTTTGAGCCTACAGTACGTTTGTCGCAAACCATGCACCTATCTTACACTAACACTAACACCATCTCCAAATGGACCGATGCGAGATTCCACATAACCCATGTCACCTAGGAGTTCCATCGAGTGTCTCCAAAATGATTTCCAAGCCCGATGGTACATTCGGCGCATACCGTGCACCCATCTTGCGTCAAGATTAGCATTATTTCTAAACGGACCGAAACGAGCTTTATCTTGAGCCTTGTAACCTAGGAGTACCATCGGGCGCATCCAAAGCGATTTTTGAGCCTATGGTACGTTCGGCACTAACCTTTCACCTATCATGCCTCAAAATTAGCACTATCTCCTAACGGACCGTATTGAGCTTCTACTTGAGCCTCGCCACCTAGGAGTATCATCGGTTGTGTCCAAAACAATTTATGAGCCTACGGTACGTTTGGCGCAAACCGTGCACCTATCTTACATCGACACTAACACCATCTCCAAATGGACCAATGCAAGATTCCACATGACCCTTTTCACCTATGGGTTCCATCGGTGTGTCTGAAATGATTTCCGCGCATAATGGTACATTCAGCACAAACCGTGCACCGATCTTATGTTAAAATTAGCACTATCTCCAAATGGATCGAAACAAGCTTACCCTTGAGCCTCATCACCTAGGAGTACCATCGGGTGCCTCCAAAAAGATTTTTTGGGGCTATGGTACTTCGACGCAAACCGTGGACCAATCTTATCTCAAGATTAGCAATATCTCCAAACAGACCGAAATGAGCTTCCATTTGAGCCTAATCACCTAGGAGTACCATCGGGTGTGTCCAAAATGAACTTTGAGCCAATGGTATGTTTGGCGCAAACCATAACCCATATCACCTTGGAGTTCCATTGGGTGTGTCCAAAATGATTTCCAAGCCTAATGGTACATTTGGCATAAATAGTGCACCCATCTTGCGTTAAGATAAGCACTATTTCCAAGCGGACCGAAACGAGCTTTAACTTGAGCCCGTAACTTGGGAGTACCATCGGGTGCGTCCAAAGCGATTTTTGAGCCTATGCTACGTTTGGCACATACCGTGCACCTATCATGCTTCAAGATTAGCACTATCTCCAAGTGGACCGAAATGAGCTTCCACTTGAGCCTCATCACCTAGGAGTAACATCGGGTGTGTACAAAATGATTTTTGAGCCTATGGTACGTTTGGCGCAAACCATGCACCTGTCTTACACTGACACAAACACCGTCTCCAAATGGACTGATGCGAGATTCCACATGACCCATGTCACCTTGGTGTTCCATCGGATGTGTCCGAAATGATTTCCAAGCATAATGGTACATTCGGCGCAAACCATGCACCTATCTTGCGTTAAAATTAGCAGTATCTCCAAACGGACTGAAATGAGCTTATACTTGAGGCTCATCACCTAGGAGAACCATTGGGTGCCTCCAAAATGATTTTTGAGGCTATGGTACCTTCGATGCAAACTGTGGACCTATCTTGTCTCAAGATTAGCACTATCTCCAAATAGACCGAAATGAGCTTCCATTCGAGCCTCATCACCTAGGAGTACCATAGGGTGTGTCCAAAATGAATATTGTGCCAATGGTAAGTTTGGCGCAAACCATGCACCTTTCACCGACACTAACATCATCTCCAAATGGACCAATGTGAGATTCAACATGACCCATGTCACCGAGGAGTTCCATTCGTTGTGTCCCAAATGATTTCCAAGCCTAATAGTACATTCAGCTCAAACCGTGCACCCATCTTGCGTTAAAATTAGCAGTAACACCTTCACCGAATGGACCGATGTGAGATTCCACATAACCCATGTCAAATAGGAGTTCTATCGGGAGTGCACCTATCATGCCTCAAAATTAGCACTATCTCCAAACGGACCATAATGAGCTTCTACTTGAGCCTCGCCGCCTAGGAGTATCGTCGGTTGTGTCCAAAACGATTTCTAAGCCTATGGTACGTTTGGCGCAAACCGTGCACCTATCTTACAACGACACTAACACCATCTCCAAATGGACCGATGCCAGATTCCACATGACCCTTGTAACCTAGGTGTTCCATCGGGTGTGTCTGAAATGATTTCCTAGCATAATGGAACATTTAGTGCAAATCGTGCACCGATCTTATGTTAAAAGTAGCACTACCTCCAAATGGATCAAAACATGCTTACACTTGAGCCTCGTCACCTAGGAGTACCATTGGGTGGCACCAAAATGATTTTTGGGGCCATGGTGCCTTCGACGCATACCGTGGACCTATCTTGTCTCAAGATTAGCAATATCTCCAAACAGACCGAAATGAGCTTCCATTTGAGCCTCATAACCTAGGAGTACCATCGGATGTGTCCAAAATGAACTTTGAGCCAATGGTAAGTTTGGCGCAAACCATTCACCTTACACCGACATTAACACCATCTCTGAGCGGACTGATGTGAGATTCCACATAACCATATCACCTTGGAGTTCCATTGGGTGTGTCCAAAATGATTTCCAAGCCTAATGATACATTCGGCGTAAATAGTGCACCCATCTTGCGTCAAGATAAGCACTATCTCCAAATGGACCGAAATGAGCTTTAACTCGAGCTCGTAACCTAGGAGTAATATCTGGCGCGTCCAAAGCAATTTTTGAGCCGACACTTTGTTTGGCACTTACCGTGCACCTACCATGCACATATCTTACACCGACACTAACAGCATCTCCAAATGGACCGATGCGAGATTCCACATGACCCATGTCACCTAGGAGTTCCATCAGGTGTCTCCAAAATGATTTTCAAGCCTAATGGTACATTCGGCACAAATCATGCACCCATCTTGCGTTAAGATTAGCACTTTCTCCAAATGGACCGAAAAAGTGCTTTCACTCGAGCCTCATAACCTTCGAGTACCATCGGGTGCGTCCAAAGTGATTTTTAAGCCTATGGTACCTTTTGGCACAAACCGTGCACCTATCATGTCTCAAAATTTGCACTATCTATAAATGGCTGAAACGAGCATCTTCTTGGGCCTCACCACCTAGGAGTACTATCGGGTGTGTCCAAAACGATTTCTGAGACTGTTACGTTTGGCACAAACCATGCACCTATCTTACATTGAAACTAACAGCGTCTCCAAATAGACCGATGCGAGATTCTACATGACCCATGTCACCTAGGAGTTCCATCGGGTGTGTCCAAAATGATTTCTAATCCTAATTTTACATTCTGCGCAAAACTATGCACCCATCCTGCGTCAAGATTAGCACTATCTCCAAATGGACCGAAACGTGCATTCACTCGAGCCACGTAACCTTGGAGTACCGTCAGGTGCGTCCAAATCGAATTTTGATTCTACGGTACCATTGGCACAAACCATGCACCTATCATGCCTCAAAATGAGCACTATCTCCAAACAGACCGAAACAAGCTTCTACTTGGGCCTTACCACCTAGGAGTACCGTCGGGTGTGTCCAAAATCATTTTTGAGCCAACGGTAAGTTGGGCGCAAACTGTGCACCGAAAACCGACAGTAACACCATCTCCGAACAAACCGATGCGAGATTCCACATAACCCATGTCACTTACGAGTTCCATCAGGTATGTCCAAAATGATATCCAAGCCCAATGGCACATTTGGCACAAACCATGCACCTATCCTGCGTCAAGATTAGCACTATCTCCAAATGCATGGAAACAAGCTTTCACTCGAGCCTCGTCAGCTAGGAGTACCATCGGGTGCGTCCAAATCGATTTTTGAGCCTGTGGGATGTTTGACACAAACCGTGCACCTATCATGTCTCAAAATTAGCACTATCTCTAAACAGACCGAAACGAGCTTCTACTTGAGCCTCGCCACCTAGGAGTATGGTCGGGTGTGTCCAAAATGATTTTTGAGCCAATGGTACATTTGGCCTAAATCGTGTACCTATCTTACGTCGACACTAACACCATCTCCAAATGGACCGATGCGAGATTCCACATGGCCCATGTCATCTAGGAGTTCTATCAGGTGTGACTTAAATGATTTCCAAGCATATGGTACATTTGGCACAAACCGTGCACCATTCTTGCTTTAAAATTGGCACAACCTCCAAACGGACTGAAACGAGCTCACACTTGAGCCTTGTCTCCTAGGAGTACCATCGGGTGCCTCCAAAATGATTTTTGAGGCTATGGTACCTTCAACGCAAACCGCTGACCTATCTTGTCTTAAGAATAGCACTATCTCCAAACAGACCAAAATGAGCTTCCATTTGAGCCTCATCAGCTAGGAGTACCATTCGGTGTGTCCAAAATGAATTTTGTGGCAATGGTAAGTTTGGCACAAACTGTGCACCTTACACCGACACTAACACCTTCTCCAAATGGACCGATGCGAGATTCCACTTGACCCATATAACCTAGGAGTTCCATCGGGTGTGTCTAAAATGATTTTCTAGGCGTAATGGTACAATCGGGGCAAACCGTGCATCTATCTTGCATCAAGATTAGCACTATCTCCAAACGGACGGAAACAAGCTTTCACTCGAGCCTCGTCTTCTAGGAGTACAATTGGGTGTGTCCAAGGTGATTTTTGGGCCTATGGGATGTTTGGCACAAATCATGCACCTATCATGCCTCAATATTAGCACAATCTATAAATGGACCAAAACGAGCTTCCTCTTGAGCCTCGTCACCTAGGAGTACAATCGGGTGTGTCCAAAATGATTTTTGAGCCTATGATACGTTTGGCGCAAACCTTGCACCTATCTTACACCAACACTAACACCGTCTCTAAATGGACCGATGCGAGATTCCACATGACCCATGTCACCTAGGAGTTCCATAGGGTGTGTCCAAAATAGTTTTTGAGCCAAGGGTAAGTTTGGCTCTTACCGTGCACCTTACTCCGACACTAACACCTTCAAACGGACCGAAGCGAGATTCCACATGACCCATGTCACCTAGAAGTTCCATCGGGTGTGTTCAAAATGATTTCCATGCCTAATGGTACATTCGGTGCAACCCATGCACCTATCTTGCATTAAGATTAGCACTATCTCCAAACGGAACAAAATGAGCTGTCATTCGGCCCTCGTAACCTAGGAGTACCATCAGCTGCGTCCAAATTGATTTTTGAGCCTATGGTACATTCGGCACAGACTGTACACCTATCATGCCCCAAGATTAGCACTATCTACAAATGCACCGAAACAAGCTTCCGCTTGAGCCTCATCACCTAGGAGTACCATCGGGTGTGTCCAAAATAATTTTTGAGCCTGCGGTACATTTGTCGCAAACCATGCACCTATCTTACACTGACACTAGCACCGTCTCCAAATGGACCGATGCAAGATTCCTCAAAACCCATGTCACCTAGGAGTTCCATCGAGTGTGTCTAAAATGATGTCCAAGCCTGATGGTACATTCGGAGCACACCATGCACCCATCTTGCGTCAAGATTAGCACTATCTCCAAATAGACCAAAACGAGCTTTCACTCGAGCCTCATAACCAAGGAGGACCATTGGTGCATCCAAAGCGATTTTCGAGCCTATGGTACGTTTGGCAAAACCCATGCACCTATCGTGCGTCAAAATTAGCACTATCTCCAAACAGACCGAAATGAGCTTCTACTTGAGCATTGCCACCTAGGAGTACAATTGTATGTGTCCAAAACGATTTCTGAGCCTATGGTACGTTTGGCGCAAACCGTGCACCTGTCTTATAGCGACACTAACTCCATCTCCACATGGACCGATGTGAGATTCCACTTGACCCATGTCACCTAGGAGTACCATTGGGTGCGTCCAAAGTGATTTTTGAGCCTATTACGTTTGGCACAAACCGTACACCAATCATGCCTCAAGATTAGCACTATCTCCAAATGGACCGAAACAAGCTTCCACTTGAGCCTCATCACCAAGGAGTACCGTCGGGTGTATCCAAAATGATTTGTGAGCCAATTGTACGTTTGGCATAAACCGTGCACCTATCTTACATCGACACTAACACCATCTCCAAATGGACCGATGCGAGATTCCACATGACGCATCTTACCTTGGAGCTTCATCGGGTGTGTCGAAATGACTTGCAATCATAATGGTATATTCGGTGCAAACGGTGCACCTATCTTGCGTTAAATTAGCACTATCTCCAAACAGACAGAAATGAGCTTTCACTTGAGCCTTGTCACCTAGGAGAACCATCGGGTGTCTCCAAAATGATTTTTGAGGCCATGGTACATTCGGTGCAAACCGTTCACCTATCTTGTCTCAAGATTAGCACTATCTCCAAACAAACTAAAATGAGCTTCCATTTGAGCCTCATCACCTAGGAGTGTCGTCGGGTATGTCAAAAATGGTTTTTGAGCCAATGGTAAGTTTGGCGCAAACCGTGCATCTTACATCGACACTAACACCATCTCTGAGTGGATCGATGCGAGATTCCACATAAACCCAAGTTACCTAGGATTTCCATCGGGTGTGTCCAAATTGATTTTTGAGCCAATGGTAAGTTTGGCGCAAATCGTTTTCCTATCTTATATCGACACTAACATCGTCTCCAAATGGACCGATGCGAGATTCCATATGACCCAAGTCCCCTAGGAGTTCCATCGGATGTGTCCGAAATGATTTCCAACCATAATGGTACATTCGGTGCAAACTGTGCACCTATCTCGCGTTATATTAGCATTATCTCCAAACGGACTGAAACAAGCTTTCACTTGAGCCTCATTACCTAGGAGAACCATCGGGTGCCTCCAAAATGATTTTTGAGGCTATGGTACATTCGGTGCAAACCGTGCACCTATCTTGTCTCAAGATTAGCACTATCTCCAAACAGACTGAAATGAGCTTCCATTTGAGCCACATCACCTAGGAGTACCGTTGGGTGTGTCCAAAATGATTTTTGAGCAAATGGTAAGTTTTACACAAACGGTGCACCTTACACCGACACTAACACCATCTCTAAGTGGACTGACGCGAGATTCCACATGACCCATGTTACCTAGGAGTTCCATCGGGTATGTCCAAAATGATTTCCAAGCCTAATGGTACATTCAGCGCAAACCTTGCACCTATTCTTGTGTCAAGATTAACACTACCTCGAAACTGATTGAACTGTGCTTTCACTCTAGCCTCATCACCTAGGAGTACCATCGGGTGCGTCCAAAGCGATTTTTTAACCTATGGTACATTTGGCACAACTGTGCACCAATCATACCTCAAGTTTAGCTCTATCTCCATACAGACCGAAAATGAGCTTTTACTTGAGCCTCATCACCTAGGTGTACCATTGGGTTGGTCCAAAATAATTTTTGAGCCAATGATAAGTTGGTTGCAAACGGTGCGCCTTACACCGAAACTAACACCATCTCCGAACAGACCTTTCCACATGACCCATGTCACCTAGGAGTTCCATCAGGTGTGTCTAAAATGATATCCAAGCCTAATGGTACATTCGGCGCAAACCGTGCACCTATCTTACGTCAAGATTAGCACTATCTCCAAACGGATGGATACGAGCTTTCACTCGAGCCTCGTCACCTAGGTGTACCATCGGGTTTGTCCAAAATAATTTTTGAGCCAATGGTAAGTTGGGTGCAAACTGTGCACCTTACACCAACACTACTGATATGAACCCGCTAGGGTTTATGGACGATCTTTCGATGAGAGGCATGAGATCACTCGATTTGGTGGATGGAGATGACGTTCACGGCCCGACTACAGCCTTCCAAGACCGCGCCTTAGCAACCGATACACCACCTCCAAAGGCTGTCACGATCTTGTGGAGCGCGACAACCAGCCACTAGGGCTCCCGTCCTGCAAGCAATCGAAGAACTAGCAAGAACAAGGAAACAAGCACTGAATTTGCAAGATGAAATTGAAAACCTCAAACTGAATCTTATTATGAGTGGAGTTCTGAAGACAAGGAGACAGGTGGCTGGATCAGCACACGCGCCTACAAGCAAGTAGCAAAGGCTAAACTTGATCTAAACAAAACCCAAGTGTTCCTGGTGGCGGCTAAGGGGTATATGATGTGTGGAGGACGACCACAAGAGAGTTTGGGTCGTGCTCCAATCCTAGGACGCGTCCCTACTGGACTCTAAAAGATACAAGCCCATTGGGCTAACTTAAGGTGGCGCAGCACCCTGGACAGAATAGACCTCTCGGTGATTTTTGGACTGTTGACGCCGTTTTTGAGTAGGTATGAGTATGAGGTCAGATCCGTATGAAAGTAGACTTTATTAGCTTTCCAACAAGTCCAGAATCACCCCAATCCGACTCCGTATGTAATCGTGGCGACCGTCACAAGTTGGAGGTGTGCTGCAGTCCGAATCCAGCCTACGCAAGTCCTTTTCCCTTTTGGTCTTCTCCTTGATTCCTAATCAAAACAAGAGTGCACGTGTCTCCAAGATCTAAACAGGATGGACAAGAGCTCAAGAAGGAACTCACTTGATGATTAAGTGTTCGAGCACGAGCACGGGTAATAGGACCAGCAGGTGTCGGTGTGGACGGCGTGGATGTATGATCAGTGTTGATGTCCTCATCAACTACCACCATCTATGAATAGACCGATGCGAGATTCCACGTAACCCTTGTCACCTAGGAGTTCCATCAGGTGTGTCCAAAATGATATCCAAGCGTAATGGTACATTCGACGCAAACCATGCACCTATCATGCCTCAAGATTAGCACTATCTACAAATGGACCGAAACATGCTACCACTTGTGCCTCGTCACCTAGGAGAACAATTGGGTGTGTCCAAAGCAATTTTTGAGCCTATGGGACATTTGGCACAAACTGTGCACCTATCATGCCTCAAGATTAGCACTATCTACAAACGGATCGAAACGAGCTTCCTTTTGAGCCTCATTCCCTAGGAGTACCATCGGGTGTGTCCAAAACAATTTTTGAGCCTATGGTATGTTTGATGCAAATCGTGCACTTATCTTACACCGACACTAACAACATTTCTAAATGGACCGATGCGAGATTCCACATGACCGAAGTCACCTAGGAGTTTGATCAGGTGTGTCCAAAATGATTTTCGAGCCAAGGGTAAGTTTGGCGCTTACCGTGCACCTTACGCCGACACTAACACCATCTTCATATAGACTAATGCAAGATTCCACATGACCCATGTCACCTAGGAGTTCCATTGGGTGTGTCCAAAATGATTTCCAAGCCTAATGGTGCATTCAGTGCAAACCGCGCACCCATTTTGCGTCAAGATTAGGCTATCTCCAAATGGACCAAAATGACCTTTCCTTGAGGCTCGTCACCTAGGAGTACCATCGGGTGCCTCCAAAATGATTTTGAGGCTTTGGTACGTTCGACGCAAACCGTGTACCTACCTTGTCACATGATTAGCACTATCTCCAAATAGACCGATATGAGCTTCCATTTGAGCCTCATCACCTAGGAGTACCATCGGGTGTGGCCAAAATGAATTTTATGGCAATGGTAAGTTTGGCGCAAACTGTGCACCTTACAACAACACTAACACCATCTCCGAATAGACCAATGCGAGATTCCACATGACCCACGTCACCTAGGAGTTACATCGGGTGTGTCCGAAATGATTTCCAAGCATAATGCTACATTCGGCGCCAACCGTGCACTTATCTTGCTTCAAGATTACCACTATCTCCAAATAGACCGAAATGAGCTTAAATTTGAGCCTCATCACCTAGGAGTACCAACGGGTGTGTCCAAAATGATTTTTGAGCCAGTGGTAAGTTTGGCACAAACCGTGCACCTTACACCGACACTAACATCATCTCCGAGCGGACTGATGCGAGATTCCACATGACCCATGTTACCTAGGAGTTCCATCGGGTGTGTCCAAAATGATTTCCTAGCCTAATGGTACATTCGGAGGAAACAATGCACCTATCTTGCGTCAATATTAGCACTACTTCCAAACGGATTGAACCGAGCTTTTACTCGAGCCTCGTCACCTAGGAGTACCATCGGGTGCGGCCAAAGTGATTTTTGAGCCTATGGTATGTTTGGCACAACCATGCACCAATCATGCCTCAAGATTAGCTCTATCTCGAAATAGCCCGAAAATGAGCTTTTACTTGAGCCTCATCACCTAGGTGCAAACCGTGCACCTTACAACGACACTAACACCATCTCTGAACAAACCAATGCAAGATTCTACGTAACTATGTCACCTAGGAGTTCCATCAGGTGTGTCCAAAATGATATCCAAGCCTAATGGTACATTCGGCGCAAACCGTGCACCTATCTTGTGTCAAGATTAGAACTATCTCCAAACGGACAAAAATGAGCTTTCACTCGAGCCTCGTCACCTAGGAGTAACATCGGGTGCATCCAATGTGATTTTTGAGCCTATGGGACATTTGGCACAAACGGTGCACCTATCATGCCTCAAAATTAGCACTATCTAGAAACGGCCCGAAACGAGCTTCCTGTTGAGCCTCATCACCTAAGAGTACCATCAGGTGTGTCTAAAATGATTTTTGAGCATATGGTACGTTTGGTGGAAACCACACACCTATCTTGTACTAACACTAACACCGTCTCCAAATGCCCTAACACGAGATTCCACATGACCCATCTCACCTAGGAGTACCATCAAGTGCCTCCAAAATGATTTTTGAGCTAAGGGTAAGTTTGCCGCAAACCGTGCACCTTACACCAACACTAACACCATCTTTGAAAGGACCGATGCGTGATTCCACAATACCCATGTCACCTAGGAGTTCCATCAGGTGTGTCCAAAATGGTTTCCAAGCCTGATGGTACATTCGGCGAAAACTATGCACCCATCTCGCGTCAAGATTAGCATTATCTCCAAATGGACCGAAACGAGTTTTCACTCGAGCCTCATAACTTAGGAGTACCCTCAGGTGCGTCCAAAGCAATTTTTGAGCCTATGGTACATTGTGCACAAACCGTGCATCTATCATGCCTCAAAATTAGCACTATAACCAAATAGACTGAAACGAGCTTCTTCTTGAGCCTCGCCACCTAGGAGTACCGTCAGGTGTCTCCAAAATGATTTTTGAACCTGTGGTTCGCTTGGCGCAAACCGTGCACCTATCTTACATCGACACTAACACCGTGTCCAAATGGACTAAAGCGAGATTCCAGATGACCCATGTCATCTAGGAGTTCCACCGGGTGTGTCCGAAATGATTTCCATGCATAATGTTACATTCAGCGCAAACCTGCACCTATCTTGCTTAAAATTAGGACAATCTCTAAACGGATTGAACCGAGCTTTAACTCGAGCCTCTCACCTAGGAGTACCATCGGGTGCGGCCAAAGTGATTTTTGAGCCTATGGTATGTTTGGCACAACCATGCACCAATCATGCCTCAAGATTGGCTCTATCTCGAAATAGACCGAAAATGAGCTTTTACTTGAGCCTCATCACCTAGGTGCAAACCGTGCACCTTACAACGACACTAACACCATCTCTGAATAGACCAATGCAAGATTCTACGTAACCATGTCACCTAGGAGTTCCATCAGGTGTGTCCAAAATGACATCCAAGCCTAATGGTACATTCGGCGCAAACCATGCACCTATCTTGTGTCAAGATTAGAACTATCTCCAAACGGACAAAAATGAGCTTTCACTCGAGCCTCGTCACCTAGGAGTACCATCGGGTGCGTCCAATGTGATTTTTGAGCCTATGGGACATTTGGCACAAACGGTGCACCTATCATGCCTCAAGATTAGCACTATCTAGAAACGGCCCGAAACGAGCTTCCTGTTGAGCCTCATCACCTAGGAGTACCATCGGGTGTGTCTAAATTGATTTTTGAGCCCATGGTACGTTTGGTGGAAACCACACACCTATCTTGTACTAACACTAACACCGTCTCCAAATGCCCTAACACGAGATTCCACATGACCCATCTCACCTAGGTGTACCATCAAGTGTCTCCAAAATGATTTTTGAGCTAAGGGTAAGTTTGCCGCAAACCGTGCACCTTACACCAACACTAACACCATCTTTGAAAGGACCGATGCGTGATTCCACAATACCCATGTCACCTAGGAGTACCATCGGTGTGTCCAAAATGGTTTCCAAGCCTGATGGTACATTCGGCGCAAACTATGCACCCATCTCGCGTCAAGATTAGCATTATCTCCAAACGGACCGAAACGAGTTTTCACTCGAGCCTCGTAACCTAGGAGTACCATCACGTGCGTCCAAAAGCAATTTTTGAGCCTATGGTACATTGTGCACAAACCGTGCATCTATCATGCCTCAAAATTAGCACAATAACCAAACAGACCGAAACGAGCTTCTACTTGAGCCTCGCCACCTAGGAGTACCGTCGGGTGTCTCCAAAATGATTTTTGAACCTGTGGTACGTTTGGCGCAAACCGTGCACCTATCTTACATCGACACTAACACCGTGTCCAAATGGACTAAAGCGAGATTCCACATGACCCATGTCATCTAGGAGTTCCACCTGGTGTGTCCGAAATGATTTCCAAGCATAATGTTACATTCAGCGCAAACCTGCACCTATCTTGCGTTAAAATTAGCACAATCTCTAAACAGAATGAATCGAGCTTACACTTGAATCTTGTCACCAAGGAGTACCATCGGGTGCCTCCAAAATCATTTTTGTGGCTATGGTACCTTTGACGCAAACCGTCGACCTATTCTTGTCTCAAGATTAGCACTATGTCCAAACAGACTGAAATGAGCTTCCATTTGAGCCTCATCACCTAGGAGTACCATCGAGTGTGTCCAAAATGATTTTTGTGGCAATGCTAAGTTTGGCGCAAACTATGCACCTTACACCAACATTAACACCATCTCCGAGCGGACCAATGCGAGATTCCACATGACCCACGTCACCTAGGGATTCCATCGAGTGTGTCCAAAATATTTTCCAAGCATAATGGTACATTCGGCGCAAACCGTGCTCTTGTCTTGCATCAAGATTAGCACATCTCCAAATAGACCGAAATAAGCTTCCATTTAAGCCTCATCACCTAGGAGTACCATCGGGTGTGTCCAAAATGATTTTTGAGCCAATGGTAAGTTTGGCGCATACCAAGCACCTTACACCGACACTAACACGATCTCCGAGCGAACTGATGTGAGATTCCACATGACCCATGTTACCTGGGAGTTCCATGTGGTATGTCAAAAATGATTTCCAAGCCTAATGGCACATTTAGCGCAAACCATGCACCTATCTTGTGTCAGGATTAGCACTCCTCCAAATAGATTGAACTGAACTTTCACTCGAGTCTCGTCACCTAGAAGTACCATCGGGTGCGTCCAAAGCGATTTTTGAGCCTACGGTACGTTTGGCACAACCATGCACCAATCATGCCTCAAGATTAGCTCTATCTCCAAACAGACTGAAAATGAGCTTTTACTTGAGCCTCATCACCTAGGTGTACAATCAGGTGTGTCCAAAATGATTTTTGAGCCAATGGTATGTTGGGTGCAAACCGTGCACCTTGCACCGACTCTAACACTATCTCCGAACAGACCGATACGAGATACCACGTAACCCATGTCACCTAGGAGTTCCATCAGGTGTGTCTAAAATGATATCATAGCCTAATGGCACATTCAGCGCAAACCATGCACCTATCTTGCATCAAGATTAGAACTATGTCCATACAGACAAAAACGAGGTTTCACTCGAGCCTCGTCACCTAGGAGTACCATCGGGTGCGTCCAATGTTTATTTTTGAGCCTATGGGACATTTGGCACAAACCGTGCACCTATCATGCCTCCATATTAGCACTATCTAGAAACGGCCCGAAACGAGCTTCCTGTTGAGCCTCATCACCTAGGAGTACCATCGGGTGTGTCTAAAATTATTTTTGAGCCTATGGTACATTTGGTGGAAACCACGCACCTATCTTGCACTGACATGAACACCGTCTCCAAATGGACAGACACGAGATTCCACATGACGCATCTCACATAGGAGTTCCATCAAGTGTCTCCAAAATGATTTTTGAGCTATGGGTAAGTTTGGCGCAAACCGTGCACCTTACACTGACACTAACACCATCTTTGAAAGGACCGATGCGCGATTCCACACAACCCATGTCACCTAGAAGTTCCATCGGGTGTGTCGAAAATGATTTCTAAGCCAGATGGTACATTCAGCGCAAACTATGCACCCATCTCGTGTCAAGATTAGCATTATCTCCAAACAGACCAAAACGAGTTTTCACTCGAGCCTCGTAACCTAGGAGTACCATCGGGTGCGTCCAAAGCAATTTTTGAGCCTATGGTACGTTGTGTACGAACCATGCATCTATCATGCCTCAAAAATAGCACTATCACCAAACAGACCGAAACGAGCTTCTACTTGAGCCTCGCCACCTAGGAATACCGTTAAGTGTCTCCAAAACGATTTTTAAACCTATGGTACGTTTGGCGCAAACCGTGCACCTATCTTACATCGACACTAACACCGTCTCCAAATGGACTAAAGCGAGATTCCACTTGACCTATGTCATCTTGGAGTTCCACCGGGTGTGTCTGAAATGATTTCCAAGCATAATGTTACATTCAGCGCAAATCTGCACCTATCTTGCGTTAAAATTTGCACAATCACTAAGCGGAATGAAACAAACTTACACTTGAGCCTTGTCACCTAGGAGTACCATCGGGTGCCTCCAAAATGAATTTTGTGGCTACGGCACCTTTGACGCAAGTTGTGGACCTATTATTGTCTCAAGATTAGCACTGTGTCTAAACAGACCGAAATGAGCTTCCATTTGAGCCTCATCACCTAGGAGTACCATCGGGAGTGTCCAAAATGAATTTTGTGGCAATGCTAAGTTTGGCACAAATTGTGCACCTTACACCAACACTAAGACCATCTTCGAATGGACCAATGCGAGATTCCACATGACCCACGTCACCTAGGACTTCCATCGAGTGTGTCCGAAATGTTTTCCTAGCATAATAGTACATTCGGCGCAAACCGTGCTCCTATCTTGCGTCAAGATTAGCACTATCTCCAAATAGACCGAAATGAGCTTCCATTTGAGCCTCATCACCTAGGAGTACCATCGGGTATGTCCAAAATGATTTTTGAGCCAATGGTAAGTTTGGCACATACCAAGCACCTTACATCGACACTAACACCATCTCCGAGCGAACTGATGTGAGATTCCACATGACCCATGTTACCTGGGAGTTCCATCAGGTGTGTCGAAAATGATTTCTAAGCCTAATGGCACATTCGGCGCAAACCATGCACCTATCTTGTGTCAGGATTAGCACTCCTCCAAATAGATTGAACTGAACTTTCACTCGAGCCTCGTCACCTTGGAGTACCATCGGGTGCGTCCAAAGCAATTTTTGAGCCTACGGTACGTTTGGCACAACCATGCACCAATTATGCCTCAAGATTAGCTCTATCTCCAAATAGACCGAAAATGAGCTTTTACATGAGCCTCGTCACCAAGATGTACAATCAGGTTTGTCCAAAATGATTTTTGAGCCAATGGTATGTTGGGTGCAAACCGTGCACCTTGCACCGACACTAACACCATCTCCGAACAGACCGATGCAAGATACCACATAACCCATGTCACGTAGGAGTTCCATCAGGTGTGTCTAAAATGATATCATAGCCTAATGGTACGTTCGGCACAAACCATGCACCTATCTTGCGTCAAGATTAGAACTATCTCCATACGGACAAAAACGAGGTTTCACTCGAGCCTCGT
The DNA here is from genome assembly GCA_022457205.1 of Saccharum spontaneum. Classification (NCBI taxonomy): domain Eukaryota; kingdom Viridiplantae; phylum Streptophyta; class Magnoliopsida; order Poales; family Poaceae; genus Saccharum; species Saccharum spontaneum. The sequence continues at coordinate 15,839,123 of CM039599.1, forward strand.
CACCTAGGAGTAAAATCAGGTGTGTCCAAAGTTTATTTTTGAGCCTATGGGACGTTTGGCACAAACCGTGCACCTATCATGCCTCCATATTAGAACTATCTAGAAACAGCCCGAAACGAGCTTCATATTGAGCCTCATCACCTAGGAGTACCATCGGGTGTGTCTAAAATTATTTTTGAGCCTATGGTACATTTGGTGGAAACCACGCACCTATCTTGCACTGACACTAATACCATCTCCAAATGGACGGACACGATATTCCACATGACCCATCTCAGCTAGGAGTTCCATGAAGTGTCTCCAAAATGATTTTTGAGCTACGGGTAAGTTTGGCGCAAACCATGCACCTTACACCGACACTAACACCATCTTTGAAAGGACCGATGCGCGATTCCACACAAACCATGTCACCTAGAAGTTCCATCGGGTGTGTCCAAAATGATTTCTAAGCCAGATGGTACATTCAGCGCAAACTATGCACCCATCTCGTGTCAAGATTAGCATTATCTCCAAACAGACCGAAACAAGTTATCACTCGAGCCTCGTAACTTAGGAGTACCATCGGGTGCGTCCAAAGCAATTTTTGAGCCTATGGTACGTTGTGCACAAACCGTGCATCTATCATGCCTCAAAAATAGCACTATCACCAAATAGACCGAAACAAGCTTCTACTTGAGCCTCGCCACCTAGGAGTACCATCAAGTGTCTCCAAAACGATTTTTGAACCTATGGTACGTTTGGAGCAAACCGTGCACCTATCTTACATCGACACTAACACCGTCTCTAAATGGACTAAAGCGAGATTCCACTATCTAGGAGTTCCACTGGGTGTGTCTGAAATGATTTCCAAGCATAATGTTACATTCAGCGCAAATCTGCACCTATCTTGCGTTAAAATTAGCACAATCTCTAAACGGAATGAAACGAACTACACTTGCGCCTTGTCACCTAGGAGTACCATCGGGTGCCTCCAAAATGAATTTTGTGGCAACAGCACCTTTGACGCAAATCGTCGACCTATTCTTGTCTCAAGATTAGCACTATGTCCAAACGGACCGAAAAGAGCTTCCATTTGAGCCTCATCACCTAGGAGTACCATCGGGTGTGTCCAAAATGAATTTTGTGGCAATGCTAAGTTTGGCACAAACTGTGCACCTTACACCAACACTAAGACCATCTTCGAATGGACCAATGCGAGATTCCACATGATCCATGTCACCTAGGTGTTCCATCAAGTGTGTCCGAATTTTTTTCCTAGCATAATGGTACATTCGGCGCAAACCGTGCTCCTATCTTGCGTCAAGATTAGCACTATCTCCAAATAGACCAAAATGAGCTTCCATTTGAGCCTCATCACCTAGGAGTACCATCGGGTATGTCCAAAATGATTTTTGAGCCAATGGTAAGTTTGGCGCATACCAAGCACCTTACATCGACACTAACACCATCTCCGAGCGAACTGATGTGAGATTTCACATGACCCATGTCACCTGGGAGTTCCATCAGGTGTGTCGAAAATGATTTCCAAGCCTAATGGCACATTCGGCGCAAACCATGCACCTATCTTGCGTCAGGATTAGCACTCCTCCAAACAGATTGAACCGAGCTTTCACTCGAGCCTCGTCACCTAGGAGTATCATCAGGTGTATCCAAAGTGATTTTTGAGCCTACGGTACGTTTGGCACAACCATGCACCAATCATGCCTCAAGATTAGCTCTATCTCGAAACGGACCAAAAATGAGCTTTTACTTGAGCCTCATCGCCTAGGTGTACAATCGGGTCTGTCAAAAATGATTTTTGAGCCAATGGTAAGTTGTGTGCAAACCGTGCACCTTGCGCCGACACTAACACCATCTCTGAATAGACCAATGCGAGATACCACGTAACACATGTCACCTAGGAGTTCCATCAGGTGTGTCCAAAATGATATCATATCTTAATGGTACATTCGGTGCAAACCGTGCATCTATCTTGCATCAAGATTAGCACTATCTCCAACTAGACGAAAACGAGCTTTCACTCGAGCCTCGTCACCTAGGAGTACCATCGGGTGCGTCCAAAGCGATTTTTCAGCCTATGGGACGTTTGGCACAAACCATGCACCTATCATGCCTCAAGATTAGCACTATCTAGAAATGGCCCGGAACGAGCTTCCTATTGAGCCTCATCACCTTGGAGTACCATCGGGTGTGTCTAAAATGATTTTTGAGCCTATGGTACGTTTGGAGGAAACCGCACACCTATCTTGCATAGACACTAACACCGTGTCCAAATGGACCGACGCGAGATTCCACATGACCCATCTCACCTAGGAGTTCCATCAGGTGTGTCCAAAATGATTTTTGAGCTAAGGGTAAGTTTGGCACAAACCATTGACCTTACACTGACACTAACACCATCTTTGAAAGGACCGATGCATGATTCCACACAACCCATGTCACCTAGGAGTTCCATCGGGTGTGTCCAAAATGATTTCCAAGCCTGATGGTACAATCAGTGCAAACCATGCACCCATCTCGCATCAAGATCAGCACTATCTTGTCTCCAGATTAGCCTATCTCCAAACAGACTGAAATGAGCTTCTATTAAATGATTTTTGAGCCAATGGTAAGTTTGGCACAAACAGTGCACCTTATATCGACCCTAACACCATCTTTGAATGGACCGATGTGAGATTCCACATGACCCGTGTCACCTTGGTGTTCCATGGGGTGTGTCCAAAATGATTTCCAAGCCTAATGGTACATTCGGCGCAAACCGTGCACCTATCTTGCGTTAAGATTAGCACTACCTCCAAACAGACTGAAACGAGCTTTCACTCAAGCCTCGTCACCTAGTCGTACCATTGGCTGCATCCAAATTGATTTTTGCACTTATCGTATGTTTTGCACAAACTGTGCTACAATCATGCCACAAGATTAGCACTATCCCTAAACGGACCAAAATGAGTTCATTTGAGCTTCATCACCTAGGTGTACCATCGGTTTTGTCAAAAATGATTTTTGAGGCAATGGTAAGTTTGGCGCAAACCGTGGACCTTACATCGACACTAACACCATCTCAAAACAGACCAATGCGAGATTCCACATAACCTATATCACCTAGGAGTTCCATCAGGTGTGTCCAAAATGATATCCAAGCCTAATGGTACATTCTGTGCAATCCGTCAAGATTAGCACTATCCCCAAATGGACGAAAAAAAGCTATCACTCAAGCCTCGTCACCTAGGAGTACCATCTGGTGCAACTATCTTGCATTAAGATTAGCACTACCTCCAAACAGACTGAAACAAGCTTTCACTCATGACTCATCACCAAGGCGTACCATTGGGTGCGTCCAAAGTGATTTTTGCACCTATGGTACATTTCGCACAAACCATGAACCAATCGTGCCACAAGATTAACATTATACCCAAATGGAATGAAATGAGTTCCATTTATGCCTCATCACCTAGGAGTACCATCGGTTTTGTCCAAAATGATTTTTGAGCTAATGGTAAGTTTGGCACAAACCGTCCACCTTGCACCGACACTAACACCATCTTCAAATAGACCGATGCAAGATTCCACATAACCCATGTCACCTAGAAGTTTCATCAAGTATGTCCAAAATGATATCCAAGCCTAATGGTACATTAGGCGTAAACCATGCACCTATCTCGCATCAAGATTAGCACTATCCCCAAACGGACAGAAACGAGCTATCACTCGAGCCTCATTACCTAGGAGTGCCATCGGGTGCGTCCAAAGCAATGTTTGAGCCTATGGTATGTTTGGCACAAACCGTGTACCTGTCATGCCTCAGGATTAGCACTATCTACAAAGGATGAGCTTCCACTTGAGCCCGTCACCTAGGAGTACCATCAGGTGTGTCCAAAATAATTTTTGAGTCTAGGTATGTTTGGCGCAAACCATGCACCTATCTTACACTAACACTAACACCATCTCCAAATGGACCGACATGAGATTCCACATGACCCATGTCGCCTAGGAGTTCCAACGGGTGTGTCCAAAATAATTTTTGAGCCAACGGAAAGTTTGGCACTTACCATGCACCTTACACCGACACTAACACCATCTCCGAATGGTTCGATAAGAGATTCCACATGACCCATATCACCTAGAAATTTCATCGGGTTTGTACAAAATCTTTTCCAAGCCTAATGGTACATTCGGCACAAAGATTAGCACTACCTCCAAACGGACCGAAACAAGCTTTCACTCGAGCCTCGTCACCTAGTCGTACCATTGGGTGCGTCCAAAGCTATTTTGGGCATGTGGTACATTTGGCACAAATCGTGCACCAATCATGGCACAAGATTAGCACTATCTCCAAACGGAGCAAAATGAGTTCCATTTGAGCCTCATCACCTAGGAGTACCATCGGGTTTGTCCAAATTGATTTTTGAGCCAATGGTAAGTTGGGCGCAAACTGTGCACTTTATATCGACACTAACACCATCTCTAAACGGACCGATATGAGATTCCACATGACCCATGTCACCTAGAAGTTCGATCAGGTGTGTCCAAAATGATTTCCAAGCCTAATGGTACATTCGGCACAAACTATGCACCTATCTTCCATCGACACTAACACCATCTCCAAATGGACCGATGCGAGATTCCACATGACCCATGTCACCTAGGAGTTCCATTGGGTGTGTCCGAAATGATTTCCAAGCATAATGGTGTATTCGGCACAAACTATGCACCTGTCTTGCATAAAAATTAGCACTATATCCAAACTGACAAAAACGAGCTTTCACTCGAGCCTCGTCACCTAGGAGTAACATCGGGTGCGTCCAAAGTGATATTTGAGCTTGTGCTACATTTGGCACAAACCATGCACCAATCATGCCTCAAGATTAGCACTATCTCTAAACGGACCGAAACAACCTTCCACTTGAGCCTCGTCACCTAGGAGTACCATCAGGTGTGTCCAAAACAATTTCTGTGCCTATGGTATGTTTGTCGCAAACCGTGCACCTATCTTACATCGACATGTCAGCTAGGAGCTCCAAAATGGATCAATGCGTGATTCCACATGACCCATGTCACCTAGGAGCTCCATTGGGTGTGTTCAAAATGATTTCCAAGAATAATGGTACATTCGGCGCAAATTGTGCACCTATGTTGCGTTAAAATTAGCACTATCTCCAAACGGATTGAAATGAGCTTTCACTTGGGCTTCGTCACCTAGGAGTACTATCGGGTGCCTCCAAAATGATATTTGAGGCTATGGTATGTTCGGATCAAACCATGCACCTATCTTGTTTCTAGATTAGCACTGTCTCCAAACAGATTGAACTGAGCTTCCATTAAATGATTTTTGAGCTAGTGGTAAGTTTGGTGCAAATGGTGCACCTTGCATCGACACTAACACCATCTCTGAACGGACCGATGCGAGATTCCACATGACCCATGTTACTACTAGTTCCATCGGGTCTGTCCAAAATGATTTCTAAGCCTAATGGTTCATTCAGCGCAAACCGCGCACCTATCTTGCGTCAAGATTAGCGCTACCTCTAAACAGACCGAAACGAGCTTTCACTCAAGCCTCATCACCTAGGCATACCATTGGGTGTGTCCAAATTGATTTTTGAGCCTGTGGTACGTTTGGCACAAACCTTGCACCAATCATGCCTCAAGATTAGCAATATCTTCAAATGGACCAAAATGTGTTCCATTTGAGCCTCATCACCTAGGAGTACCCTCAGGTTTGTCCAAAATGATTTTTGAGGCAATGGTAAGTTGGGCGCGAACCGTGCACCTTACATTGACACTAACACCATCTTCCAACGAACCGATGCGAGATTCCAAATAACCCATGTCACGTAGAAGTTCTACCTTGTGTGTCCAAAATGATATCCAAGCCTAATGTTATATTCGGCGCAAACCATGCACCTATCTTGTGTCAAGATTAGCACTATCCCCAAACGGACAGAGACGAGCTATCACTCAAGCCACATCACCTAGGAGTACCATCGGGTGTGTCCAAAGTGATTTTTGAGCCTATGGTATGTTTGGCACAAATAGTGTAACTATCTTGCCTCAAGATCAACACTATCTACGAGCGGACCGAATCGAGCTTCCACCTGAGCCTCGTCACCTAGGAGTACCATCGGGTGTGTCCAAAATGATTTTTGGGCCTAGGTAAATTTGGTGCAAACCGTGCACCAATTTACACCGACAATATCACCGTCTCCAAATGGACTGACGCGAGATTCCACATGACCCATGTCACCTAGGAGTTCCATGACCCATGTCACCTAGGAGTTCCATCGGGTGTGTCCAAAATGATTTCCAAGCCTAATGGTACAATCGGCGCAAACCTGCACCTATCTTGCATTAAAATTAGCACAATCTCCAAACGAAATGAAACGAGCTTACACTCCTAGGAGTACCATCCTGTGCATCCAAAATGATTTTTGTGGCTATGGAACCTTCGATGCAAACCGTCAACCTATCTTGTCTAAAGATTAGCACTATCTGCAAATACACCAATATGAGCTTCCAATTGAGCCACATCACCTAGGAGTTCCATCGGGTGTGTCCAAAATGAATTTTGTGGCGATGGTAAGTTTGGCGCAAGCCGTGCAACTTACACTGACACTAACACCATCTCCCAACGGACCAATGCGAGATTCCACGTGACCCATGTCACCTCAGAGTTTCATCGGGTGTGTCCAAAATGATTTCCAAGCCTAATGGTACATTTGGCGCAAACCGTGCACCTATCTTGCGTCAAGATTAGCACTACTTCTAAACGGACCGAAACGAGCTTTCACCTAGGAGTACCATCAGGTGCGTTCAAAGCTATTTTTGAGCCTATGGTATGTTTGGCACAAACTATGCACCAATCATGCCACAAGATTAGCACTATCTTCAACTAGACTGAAATAAGATTCCACTTGAGCTCATCACCAAGGAGTACCATCGGGTGTGTCCAAAACGAATTCTGAGCCTATGGTTCGTTTGGCACAACCATGCACCAATTATGCCTCAAGATTAGCTCTATCTCCAAATAGACCGAAAATGAGCTTTTACTTGAGCCTCGTCACCAAGATGTACAATCAGGTTTTTCCAAAAGGATTTTTGAGCCAATGGTATGTTGGGTGCAAACCGTGCACCTTGCACCGACACTAACACCATCTCCGAACAAACCGATGCAAGATACCACATAACCCATGTCACGTAGGAGTTCCATCAGGTGTGTCTAAAATGATATCATAGCCTAATGGTACGTTCGGCACAAACCATGCACCTATCTTGCGTCAAGATTAGAACTATCACCATACGGACAAAAACGAGGTTTCACTCGAGCCTCGTCACCTAGGAGTAAAATCAGGTGCGTCCAAAGTTTATTTTTGAGCCTATGGGACGTTTGGCACAAACCATGCACCTATCATGCCTCCATATTAGAACTATCTAGAAACGGCCTGAAACGAGCTTCATATTGAGCCTCATCACCTAGGAGTACCATCGGGTGTGTCTAAAATTATTTTTGAGCCTATGGTACATTTGGTGGAAACCACGCACCTATCTTGCACTAACACTAACACCATCTCCAAATGGACGGACACGAGATTCCACATGACCCATCTCAGCTAGGAGTTCCATGAAGTGTCTCCAAAATGATTTTTGAGCTACGGGTAAGTTTGGCGCAAACCATGCACCTTACACCGACACTAACACCATCTTTGAAAGGACCGATGCGCGTTTCCACACAACCCATGTCACCTAGAAGTTCCATCGGGTGTGTCCAAAATGATTTCTAAGCCAGATGGTACATTCAGCGCAAACTATGCACCCATCTCGTGTCAAGATTAGCATTATCTCCAAACAGACCGAAACAAGTTATCACTCGAGCCTCGTAACTTAGGAGTACCATCGGGTGCGTCCAAAGCAATTTTTGAGCCTATGGTACGTTGTGCAAAAACCGTGCATCTATCATGCCTTAAAAATAGCACTATCACCAAACAGACTGAAACAAGCTTCTACTTGATCCTCGCCACCTAGGAGTACCGTCAAGTTTCTCCAAAACAATTTTTGAACCTATGGTACGTTTGGCGCAAACCGTGCACCTATCTTACATCGTCACTAACACCGTCTCCAAATGGACTAAAATGAGATTCCACTTGACCTATGTCATCTAGGAGTTCCACCGGGTGTGTCTGAAATGATTTCCAAGCATAATGTTACATTCAGCGCAAATCTGCACCTATCTTGCGTTAAAATTAGCACAATCTCTAAGCAGAATGAAACGAACTTACACTTGAGCCTTGTCACCTAGGAGTACCATCGGGTGCCTCCAAAATGAATTTTGTGGCTATGGCACCTTTGACGCAAATTGTGGACCTATTATTGTCTCAACATTAGCACTATGTCCAAACGGACCGAAAAGAGCTTCCATTTGAGCCTCATCACCTAGGAGTACCATCGGGTGTGTCCAAAATGAATTTTGTGGCAATGCTAAGTTTGGCATAAACTGTGCACCTTACACCAACACTAAGACCATCTTCGAATGGACCAATGCGAGATTCCACATGACCCATGTCACCTAGGAGTTCCATCGAGTGTGTCCGAAATGTTTTCCTAGCATAATGGTACATTCGGCGCAAATCGTGCTCCTATCTTGCGTCCAGATTAGCACTATCTCCAAATACACCAAAATGAGCTTCCATTTGAGCCTCATCACCAAGGAGTACCATCGGGTATGTCCAAAATGATTTTTGAGCCAATGGTAAGTTTGGCGCATACCAAGCACCTTACATCGACACTAACACCATCTCTGAGTGAACTGATGTGATATTCCACATGACCCATGTTACTTGGGAGTTCCATCAGGTGTGTCGAAAATGATTTCCAAGCCTAATGGCACATTCGGCGCAAACCATGCACCTATCTTGTGTCAGGATTAGCACTCCTCCAAATAGATTGAACTAAACTTTCACTCGAGCCTCGTCACCTAGGAGTACCATCGGGTGCGTCCAAAGCAATTTTTGAGCCTACGGTACGTTTGGCACAACCATGCACCAATTATGCCTCAAGATTAGCTCTATCTCCAAATAGACCGAAAATGAGCTTTTACTTGTGCCTCGTCAGCAAGGTGTACAATCAGGTTTGTCCAAAATGATTTTTGAGCCAATGGTATGTTGGGTGCAAACCGTGCACCTTGCACCGACACTAACACCATCTCCGAACAGACCGATGCGAGATACCACATAACCCATGTCACCTAGGAGTTCCATCAGGTGTGTCTAAAATGATATCATAGCCTAATGGTACATTCGGCGCAAACCATGCACCTATCTTGCGTCAAGATTAGAACTATGTCCATCCGGACAAAAATGAGGTTTCAGTCGAGCCTCGTCACCTAGGAGTACCATCGGGTGCGTCCAAAGTTTATTTTTGAGCCTATGGGACATTTGGCACAAACCGTGCACCTATCATGCCTCCATATTAGCACTATCTAGAAACGGCCCGAAACGAGCTTCCTATTGAGCCTCATCACCTAGGAGTATCATCAGGAGTGTCTAAAATGATTTTTGAGCCTATGGTACATTTGGTGGAAACCATGCACCTATCTTGCACTGACACTAACACCATCTCCAAATGGACGGACACGAGATTCCACATGACCCATCTCACCTAGGAGTTCCATCAAGTGTCTCCAAAATGATTTTTGAGCTACGGGTAAGTTTGGCGCAAACCATGCACCTTACACCGACACTAACACCATCTTTGAAAGGACCGATGCGCGATTCCACACAACCCATGTCACCTAGAAGTTACATCGGGTGTGTCCAAAATGATTTCTAAGCCAGATGGTACATTCAGTGCAAACTATGCATCCATCTCGCGTCAAGATTAGCATTATCTCCAAACAGACCGAAATGAGTTTTCACTCGAGCCTCGTAACCTAGGAGTGGGGTGCGTCCAAAGCAATTTTTGAGCCTATGGTACGTTGTGCACAAACCGTGCATCTATCATGCCTCAAAAATAGCACTATCACCAAATAGACCGAAACAAGCTTCTACTTGAGCCTCGCCACCTAGGAGTACCATCAAGTGTCTCCAAAACGATTTTTGAACCTATGGTACGTTTGGAGCAAACCGTGCACCTATCTTACATCGACACTAACACCGTCTCTAAATGGACTGAAGCGAGATTCCACTATCTAGGAGTTCCACTGGGTGTGTCTGAAATGATTTCCAAGCATAATGTTACATTCAGCGCAAATCTGCACCTATCTTGCGTTAAAATTAGCACAATCTCTAAACGGAATGAAACGAACTACACTTGAGCCTTGTCACCTAGGAGTACCATCGGGTGCCTCCAAAATGAATTTTGTGGCAACGGCACCTTTGACGCAAATCGTCGACCTATTCTTATCTCAAGATTAGCACTATATCCAAACGGACCGAAAAGAGCTTCCATTTGAGCCTCATCACCTAGGAGTACCATCGGGTGTGTCCAAAATGAATTTTGTGGCAATGCTAAGTTTGGCACAAACTGTGCACCTTACACCAACACTAAGACCATCTTCGAATGGACCAATGCGAGATTCCACATGATCCACGTCACCTAGGTGTTCCATCGAGTGTGTCCGAAATGTTTTCCTAGCATAATGGTACATTCAGCGCAAACCGTGCACCTATCTTGCGTCAAGATTAGCACTATCTCCAAATAGGCCAAAATGAGCTTCCATTTGAGCCTCATCACCTAGGAGTACCATCGGGTATGTCCAAAATGATTTTTGAGCCAATGGTAAGTTTGGCGCATACCAAGCACCTTACATCGACACTAACACCATCTCCGAGCGAACTGATGTGAGATTTCACATGACCCATGTTACCTGGGAGTTCCATCAGGTGTGTTGAAAATGATTTCCAAGCCTAATGGCACGTTCGGCGCAAACCATGCACCTATCTTGCGTCAGGATTAGCACTCCTCCAAACAGATTGAACCGAGCTTTCACTCGAGCCTCGTCACCTAGGAGTATCATCAGGTGTATCCAAAGTGATTTTTGAGCCTACGGTACGTTTGGCACAACCATGCACCAATCATGCCTCAAGATTAGCTCTATCTCGAAACAGACCAAAAATGAGCTTTTACTTGAGCCTCATCGCCTAGGTGTACAATCGGGTCTGTCAAAAATGATTTTTGAGCCAATGGTAAGTTGGGTGCAAACCGTGCACCTTGCGCCGACACTAACACCATCTCTGAATAGACCAATGCGAGATACCACGTAACCCATGTCACCTAGGAGTTCCATCAGGTGTGTCCAAAATGATATCGTATCTTAATGGTACATTCGGTGCAAACCGTGCATCTATCTTACATCAAGATTAGCACTATCTCCAAATAGACGAAAACGAGCTTTCACTTGAGCCTCGTCACCTAGGAGTACCATCGGGTGCGTCCAAAGCGATTTTTCAGCCTATGGGACGTTTGGCACAAACCATGCACCTATCATGCCTCAAGATTAGCACTATCTAGAAATGGCCCGGAATGAGCTTCCTATTGAGCCTCATCACCTTGGAGTACCATCGGGTGTGTCTAAAATGATTTTTGAGCCTATGGTACGTTTGGTGGAAACCGCACACCTATCTTGCATAGACACTAACACCGTGTCCAAATGGACCGACGCGAGATTCCACATGACCCATCTCACCTAGGAGTTCCATCAGGTGTGTCCAAAATGATTTTTGAGCTAAGGGTAAGTTTGGCACAAACCATGCACCTTACACTGACACTAACACCATCTTTGAAAGGACCGATGCATGATTCCACACAACCCATGTCACCTAGGAGTTCCATCGGGTGTGTCCAAAATGATTTCCAAGCCTGATGGTACAATCAGTGCAAACCATGCACCCATCTCGCATTAAGATCAGCACTATCTTGTCTCCAGATTAGCCTATCTCCAAACAGACTGAAATGAGCTTCTATTAAATGATTTTTGAGCCAATGGTAAGTTTGGCGCAAACAGTGCACCTTATATCGACCCTAACACCATCTTTGAATGGACCGATGTGAGATTCCACATGACCCGTGTCACCTTGGTGTTCCATGGGGTGTGTCCAAAATGATTTCCAAGCCTAATGGTACATTCGGCGCAAACCGTGCACCTATCTTGCGTTAAGATTAGCACTACCTCCAAACAGACTGAAACGAGCTTTCACTCAAGCCTCGTCACCTAGTCGTACCATTGGCTGCATCCAAATCGATTTTTGCACTTATCGTATGTTTCACACAAACTGTGCTACAATCATGCCACAAGATTAGCACTATCCCTAAACGGACCAAAATGAGTTACATTTGAGCTTCATCACCTAGGTGTACCATCGGTTTTGTCAAAAATGATTTTTGAGGCAATGGTAAGTTTGGCGCAAACCGTGGACCTTACATCGACACTTACACCATCTCAGAACAGACCAATGCGAGATTCCACATAACCCATATCACCTAGGAGTTCCATCAGGTGTGTCCAAAATGATATCCAAGCCTAATGGTACATTCTGTGCAATCCGTCAAGATTAGCACTATCCCCAAATGGACGAAAACAAGCTATCACTCGAGCCTCGTCACCTAGGAGTACCATCTGGTGCAACTATCTTGCATTAAGATTAGCACTACCTCCAAACAGACTGAAACAAGCTTTCACTCATGACTCGTCACCAAGGCGTACCATTGGGTGCGTCCAAAGTGATTTTTGCACCTATGGTACGTTTCGCACAAACCATGAACCAATCGTGCCACAAGATTAACATTATACCCAAATGGAATGAAATGAGTTCCATTTATGCCTCATCACCTAGGAGTACCATCGGTTTTGTCCAAAATGATTTTTGAGCTAATGGTAAGTTTGGCACAAACCGTCCACCTTGCACCGACACTAACACCATCTTCAAACAGACCGATGCAAGATTCCACATAACCCATGTCACCTAGAAGTTTCATCAAGTATGTCCAAAATGATATCCAAGCCTAATGGTACATTAGGCGTAAACCGTGCACCTATCTCGCGTCAAGATTAGCACTATCCCCAAACGGACAGAAATGAGCTATCACTCGAGCCTCATTACCTAGGAGTGCCATCGGGTGCGTCCAAAGCAATGTTTGAGCCTATGGTATGTTTGGCACAAACCGTGTACCTGTCATGCCTCAGGATTAGCACTATCTACAAAGGATGAGCTTCCACTTGAGCCTCGTCACCTAGGAGTACCATCAGGTGTGTCCAAAATAATTTTTGAGTCTAGGTATGTTTGGCGCAAACCATGCACCTATCTTACACTAACACTAACACCATCTCCAAATGGACCGACATGAGATTCCACATGACCCATGCCGCCTAGGAGTTCCAACGGGTGTGTCCAAAATAATTTTTGAGCCAACGGAAAGTTTGGCACTTACCATGCACCTTACACCGACACTAACACCATCTCCGAATGGTTCGATAAGAGATTCCACATGACCCATATCACCTAGAAATTCCATCGGGTTTGTACAAAATCTTTTCCAAGCCTAATGGTACATTCGGCACAAAGATTAGCACTACCTCCAAACGGACCGAAACGAGCTTTCACTCGAGCCTCGTCACCTAGTCGTACCATTGGGTGCGTCCAAAGCTATTTTGGGCATGTGGTACATTTGGCACAAATCGTGCACCAATCGTGGCACAAGATTAGCACTATCTCCAAACGGAGTAAAATGAGTTCCATTTGAGCCTCATCACCTAGGAGTACCATCGGGTTTGTCCAAATTGATTTTTGAGCCAATGGTAAGTTGGGCGCAAACTGTGCACTTTATATCGACACTAACACCATCTCTAAACAGACCGATATGAGATTCCACATGACCCATGTCACCTAGAAGTTCGATCAGGTGTGTCCAAAATGATTTCCAAGCCTAATGGTACATTCGGCACAAACTATGCACCTATCTTCCATCGACACTAACACCATCTCCAAATGGACCGATGCGAGATTCCACATGACCCATGTCACCTAGGAGTTCCATTGGGTGTGTCCGAAATGATTTCCAAGCATAATGGTGTATTCGGCACAAACTATGCACCTGTCTTGCATAAAAATTAGCACTATATCCAAACTGACAAACGAGCTTTCACTCGAGCCTCGTCACCTAGGAGTAACATCGGGTGCGTCCAAAGTGATTTTTGAGCTTGTGCTACATTTGGCACAAACCGTGCACCAATCATGCCTCAAGATTAGCACTATCTCTAAACGGACCGAAACAACCTTCCACTTGAGCCTCGTCACCTAGGAGTACCATCAGGTGTGTCCAAAACAATTCTGTGCCTATGGTATGTTTGTCGCAAACCGTACACCTATCTTACATCGACATGTCAGCTAGGAGCTCCAAAATGGATCAATGTGTGATTCCACATGACCCATGTCACCTAGGAGCTCCATCGCGTGTGTTCGAAATGATTTCCAAGAATAATGGTACATTCAGCACAAATTGTGCACCTATGTTGCGTTAAAATTAGCACTATCTCCAAACGGATTGAAATGAGCTTTCACTTGGGCTTCGTCACCTAGGAGTACTATCGGGTGCCTCCAAAATGATATTTGAGGCTATGGTACGTTCGGATCAAACCATGCACCTATCTTGTCTCTAGATTAGCACTGTCTCCAAACAGATTGAACTGAGCTTCCATTAAATGATTTTTGAGCTAGTGGTAAGTTTGGTGCAAATGGTGCACCTTGCATCGACACTAACACCATCTCTGAATGGACCGATGCGAGATTCCACATGACCCATGTCACTACTAGTTCCATCGGGTCTGTCCAAAATGATTTCTAAGCCTAATGGTTCATTCAGCGCAAACCGCGCACCTATCTTGCGTCAAGATTAGCGCTACCTCTAAACAGACCGAAACGAGCTTTCACTCAAGCCTCATCACCTAGGCATACCATTGGGTGTGTCCAAATTGATTTTTGAGCCTGTGGTACGTTTGGCACAAACCTTGCACCAATCATGCCTCAAGATTAGCAATATCTTCAAATGGACCAAAATGTGTTCCATTTGAGCCTCATCACCTAGGAGTACCCTCAGGTTTGTCCAAAATGATTTTTGAGGCAATGGTAAGTTGGGCGCGAACCGTGCACCTTACATTGACACTAACACCATCTTCCAACGAACCGATGCGAGATTCCAAATAACCCATGTCACGTAGAAGTTCTACCTTGTGTGTCCAAAATGATATCCAAGCCTAATGTTATATTCGGCGCAAACCATGCACCTATCTTGTGTCAAGATTAGTACTATCCCCAAACGGACAGAGACGAGCTATCACTCAAGCCACATCACCTAGGAGTACCATCGGGTGTGTCCAAAGCGATTTTTGAGCCTATGGTATGTTTGGCACAAATAGTGTAACTATCTTGCCTCAAGATCAACACTATCTACGAGCGGACCGAATCGAGCTTCCACTTGAGCCTCGTCACCTAGGAGTACCATCGGGTGTGTCCAAAATGATTTTTGGGCCTAGGTAAATTTGGTGCAAACCGTGCACCAATTTACACCGACAATATCACCGTCTCCAAATGGACTGACGTGAGATTCCACATGACCCATGTCACCTAGGAGTTCCATCGGGTGTGTCCAAAATGATTTCCAAGCCTAATGGTACAATCGGCGCAAACCTGCACCTATCTTGCATTAAAATTAGCACAATCTCCAAACGAAATGAAACGAGCTTACACTTGAGCCTTGTCACCTAGGAGTACCATCCTGTGCATCCAAAATGATTTTTGTGGCTATGGAACCTTCGATGCAAACCGTCAACCTATCTTGTCTAAAGATTAGCACTATCTCCAAATACACCAATATGAGCTTCCAATTGAGCCTCATCACCTAGGAGTTCCATCGGGTGTGTCCAAAATGAATTTTGTGGCGATGGTAAGTTTGGCACAAGCCGTGCAACTTACACTGACACTAACACCATCTCCCAACGGACCAATGCGAGATTCCACGTGACCCATGTCACCTCAGAGTTTCATCGGGTGTGTCCAAAATGATTTCCAAGCCTAATGGTACATTTGGCGCAAACCGTGCACCTATCTTACGTCAAGATTAGCACTACTTCTAAACGGACCGAAACGAGCTTTCACCTAAGAGTACCATCAGGTGCGTTCAAAGCTATTTTTGAGCCTATGGTATGTTTGGCACAAACTATGCACCAATCATGCCACAAGATTAGCACTATCTTCAACTAGACTGAAATAAGATTCCACTTGAGCTCATCACCAAGGAGTACCATCGGGTGTGTCCAAAATAAATTCTGAGCCTATGGTTCGTTTGGCGCAAACCATGTACCTATCTTACATCAACACTAACACCATCTCAAAATGGACTGATGCGAGATTCCCCATGACCCATGTCACCTAGAAGCTCCATCGGGTGTGTCCGAAATGATTTCCATGCCTAATGTTACATTCGGCACAAACCGTGCACCTATCTTGCATCAAGATTAGCACTACATCCAAACGGATTGAAACAAGCTTTCACTCGAGGCTCATCACCTAGGAATACCATCGGGTGCCTCTAAAATGAATTTTGAGGCTATGGTACATTCGGCACAAACCGTGCACCTATCGTGTCTCCAGATTAGCACTATCTCCAAACAGAACGAAATGAGCTTCCATTAAATGATTTTTGAGCCAATGGTAAGTTTGGCGCAATCTGTGCACCTTACACCGACACTTACACCATCTCTGAATGGACCGATGTGAGATTCCACTTGACCCATGTCACCTAGGACTTCCATCATGTGTGTCCAAAATGATTTCCAAGCCTAATGGTACATTTTGTGCAAACCATGCACCAATCCTGCATCAAGATTAGCACTACCTCCAAATGGACCGAAACGAGCTTTCACTCGAGCCTCATCACCTAGGCATAAAAATTGGGTGCGTCCAAAGTGATTTTTGAACCCATGGTACGTTTGGCGCAAACCATGCACTAATCATGCCATAAGGTTAGCACTATCTCGAAATGGGCCAAAATGAGTTCCATTTGAGCCTCATCACCTAGAAGTACTATTGGGTTTGTCTAAAATGATGTTTGAGCCAATGGTAAGTTGGGCAGAAACCGTGCGCCTTACACTGACACTAACACCATCTCCGAATGGACCGATGCGAGATTCCACATAACCCATGTCACCTAGGATTTCCATTAGGTGTGTCCAAAATGATATCCGCGGCTAATGGTACATACGGCGCAAACCGTGCACCTATCCTACGTCAAGATTAGCACTATCTCCAAACGGACCAAAATGAGCTTTTACTCGAGCCTGTCACCTAGGGGTACCATCGGGTGCGTTCAAAGTGATTTTTGAGCCTATGGTACGTTTGGCACAAAACATGCACCTATCATGGCTCAAAATTAGCACTATCTCTAAATAGACCAATATGAGCTTTGATTTGAGCCTCATCACCTAGGAGTACCATTGAGTGTGTCCAAAATGATTTTGGTGGCAATGGTAAGTTTGGCACAAACCGTGCAACTTACACTGACACTAACACCTTCTCCGAACAGACCGATGCAAGATTCCACATGACTCATGACACCTTGGTGTTTCGTCGGGTGTGTCCAGAATGATTTCCATGCCCAATGGTACATTCAGTGGAAACCGTGCACCTATCTTGTGTCAAGATTAGCACTACCTCCAAATGGACCGAAACGAGCTTTCACTCGAGCCTCATCACCTAAGAGTACCATTGGGTGCATCCAAAGTGATTTTTGAGCCTACGATATGTTTGGCACAAACCATGCACCAATCTTGCCTCAAGATTAGCACTACCTCCGAATGGACCAAAATGAGTTTCCACATGAGCTCATCACTAGGAGTACCATCGGGTGTGTCCAAAATGATTTATGAGCCTATGGTACATTTGGCGCAAAACCGTGCACCTATCTTGCATCAAGATTAGCACTACCTCCAAACGGACCGAAACGAACTTTCCCTCGAGCCTCGTCACTTAGGCATAAAAATTGGGTGCTTCCAAAGTGATTTTTGACCCTATGGTACAAACCAAGCACCAGTCATGCCACAAGATTAGCACTATCTCTAAACGGACCAAAATGAGTTCCATTTGAGCCTCATCACCTAGGAGTACTATCGAGTTTGTCCAAAACGATTTTTGACCCAATGTTAAGTTGGGCGCAAATCGTGCAACTTAGACTGACCTAACAATATCTCCGAATGGACTGATACGAGATTCCACATAACCCATGTTACCTAGGAGTTCCATCGGGTGTGTCCAAAATGATTTCCAAGCCTAATGGTACATTCAGCGCAAACCGTGCACCTATCTTGCGTCAAGATTAGCACTATCTCCAAATGGACCGAAATGAGCTTTCACTCGAACCTATCATCTAGGGGTACCATCGGGTGTGTTCAATGCGATTTTTGAGCCTATGCTACGCTCGGCACAAATCATGCACCAATCATGTCTCAAAATTAGCACTATCTCTAAACCGACCGACACGAGCTTCTACTTGAGCCTTGTCACCTAGGAGTACCATCAGGTGTGTCCAAAATGATTTTTGAGCCTATGGTACGTTTGGCGCAAACCGTGTACCTATCTTACACCAATACTAACACTGTCTCCAAATGGACCGATGCGAGATTGCACATGACCCACGTCAAGTAGGAGTTCCATCGGGTGCATCCAAAATGATTTCCAATCATACTGGTACATTCGGCACAAACCGTGCACCTGTCTTGCGTAAAAATTAGCACTATATCCAAACAGACTGAAACGACCTTTCACTTGAGCCTCGTCACCTAGATCTACCATCGTGTGCCTCCAAAACAATTTTTGAGGCTATGATACATTCAGCGCAAACCTTGCACATATCTTGTTTCAAGATTTACACTATCTCCAAATAGACCAAAATGAGCTTCCATTTGAGCCTCATCACCTAGGAGTACCATCGAGTCTGTCCAAAATGATTTTTAACCAATGGTAAGTTTGGCGCCAACCGTGCAACTTACATCGACACTAACACCATCTATGAACAGACCGATGCGAGATTCCATATGACACATGTCACCTTGGAGATTTGTCGGGTGTGTCCAAATTGATTTCCATGCCTAATAGTACATTCGGCGCAAACCGTGCACCTATCTTGCATCAAGATTAGCACTACATCCAAACGGACCGAAACAAGCTTTCACTCGAGGCTCGTCACCTAGGAATACCATCGGGTGCCTCCGAAATGAATTTTGAGGCTATGGTACCTTCATCGCAAACCGTGCACCTATCGTGTCTCCAGATTAGCAATATCACCAAACAGAACGAAATGAGCTTCCATTAAATGATTTTTGAGCCAATGGTAAGTTTGGCGCAAATAGTGCACCTTACACCGACACTTACACCATCTCCGAATGGACCGATGCGAGATTCCACTTGACCCATGTCACCTAGGAGTTCCATCAAGTGTGTCCAAAATGATTTCCAAGCCTAATGTTACATTGGGCGCAAACCGTGCACCTATCTTGCATCAAGATTAGCAGTACCTCTAAATGGAACGAAACGAGCTTTCACTCGACCCTCATCACTTAGGCGTAAAAATTGGGTGCGTCCAAAGTGATTTTTGAACCTATGGTACGTTTGGCGCAAACCGTGCACTAATCATGCCACAAGGTTAGCACTATCTCCAAATGACCAAAATAAGTTCCATTCGAGCCTCATCACCTAGAAGTACTATCAGGTTTGCCCAAAATGATTTTTGAGCCAATGGTAAGTTGGGCGCAAACCGTGCACCTTACACTGACACTAACACCATCTCCAAACGGACCGATGTGAGATTTCACATGACCCATGTCAGCTAGGAGTTCCATCAGGTGTGTCCAACATGATATCCGTGCCTAATGGTACATACGGCGCAAACCGTGCACCTATCTTGCGTTAAGATTAGCACTATCTCCAAACAGACCAAAATGAGCTTTCACTTGAGCCTGTCACCTAGGAGTACCATCAAGTGCGTTCAAAGCGATTTTTGAGCCTATGGTACGTTCGGCACAAAACATGCACCTATCATGGCTCACAATTAGCACTATCTCCAAATAGACTGATATGAGCTTCCATTTGAGCCTCATCACCTAGGAGTACCATCGGGTGTGTCCAAAATGATTTTTGTGCCAATGGTAAGTTTGGCGCAAACCGTGCACCCATCTTACACCAACACTAACACCGTCTCCAAATGGACCGATGCGAGATTGCACATGACCCATGTGACCTAGGAGTTCCATCTGGTGTGTCCAAAATGATTACCAATCATATTGGTCCATTCGGCACAAACCGTGCACCAATCTTGCGTAAAAATTAGCATTATATATAAACGGACTGAAACGACCTTTCACTTGAGCCTCGTCACCTAGATCTACCATCTGGTGCCTCCAAAACAATTTTTGAGGCTATGATACATTCAACGCAAACCTTGCACATATCTTGTTTCATGATTAACACTATCTCCAAATAGACCAAAATGAGCTTCCATTTGAGCCTCATCACCTAGGAGTACCATCGGGTGTGTCCAAAATGATTTTTAACCAATGGTAAGTTTGGGGCCAACCGTGCAACTTACATCGACACTAACACCATCTCCGAACAGACCGATGCAAGAATCCATATGAACCATGTCTCCTTGGAGTTTTGTTGGGTGTGTGCAAAATGATTTCCATGCCTAATGGTACATTCGACGCAAACCGTGCACCTATCTTGCATCAAGATTAGCACTACATCCAAGCGGAACGACACAAGCTTTCACTCGAGGCTCATCACCTAGGAATACCATCGGGTGCCTCCTAAACAAATTTTGAGGCTATGGTACATTCGGTGCAAACCATGCACCTATCGTGTCTCCAGATTAGCACTATCTCCAAACAAAACGAAATGAGCTTCCATTAAATGATTTTTGAGCCAATGGTAAGTTTGGCGCAAACCGTGCACCTTACACCGACACTTACACCATCTCCGAATGGACCGATGCGAGATTCCACTTGACCCATGTCAGCTAGGAGTTCCATCAAGTGTGTCCAAAATGATTTCCAAGCCTAATGGTACATTTGGCGCAAACCGTGCACCTATCATGCATCAAGATTGACACTGCCTCTAAGTGGACCGAAACGAGCTTTCACTCGAGCTTCATCACCTAGGTGTAAAAATTAGGTGCGTCCAAAGTGATTTTTGAGTCTATGGTACGTTTGGCGCAAACCGTGCACTAATCATGCCACAAGGTTAGCACTATCTCCAAAGGGACCAAAATGAGTTTCATTTGGGCCTCATCACCTAGAGGTACTATTGGGTTTGTCCAAAATGATGTTTGAGCCAATGGTAAGTTGGGCGCAAACCGTGCGCCTTACACTGACACTAACACCATCTCCGAATGGACCGATGCGAGATTCCACATAACCCATGTCACCTAGGATTTCCATTATGTGTGTCCAAAATGATATCCGCGCCTAATGGTACATACGGCGCAAACCGTGCACCTATCATGCGTCAAGATTAGCACTATCTCCAAACGGACCAAAATGAGCCTGTCACCTAAAGGTACCATCGGGTGCGTTCAAAGTGATTTTTGAGCCTATGGTACGTTCGCCACAAAACATGCACCTTTCATGGCTCAAAATTAGCACTATCTCTAAATAGACCGATATGAGCTTCCATTTGAGCCTCATCACCTAGGAGTACCATCGGGTGTGTCCAAAATGATTTTTGTGGCAATGGTAAGTTTGGCACAAACCGTGCAACTTACACTGACACTAACACCATCTCCGAACAGACCGATGTAAGATTCCACATGACTCATGTCACCTTGGAGTTTTGTCGGGTGTGTCCAGAATGATTTCCAAGCCTAATTGTACATTCGGTGGAAAACCGTGCACCTATCTTATGTCAAGATTAGCACTACCTCCAAACGGACTGAAACGAGCTTTCACTTGAGCCTCATCACCTAAGAGTACCATCGGGTGCGTCCAAAGTGATTTTTGAGCCTACAATATGTTTGGCACCAACCGTGCACCAATCTTGCCTCAAGATTAGCACTACCTCCGAATGGACCGAAATGAGCCTCCACATGAGCTCATCACTAGGAGTACCATCAGGTGTGTCCAAAATGATTTCTGAGCCTATGGTACATTTGGCGCAAACCGCGCACCTATCTTGCATCAAGATTAGCACTACCTCCAAACGGACCAAAACGAACTTTCACTCGAGCCTCATCACTTAGGTGTAAAAATTGGGTGCTTCCAAAGTGATTTTTGAGCCTATGGTACAAACCAAGCACCAGTCATGCCACAAGATTAGCACTATCTCTAACCGGGCCAAAATGAGTTCCATTTGAGCCTCATCACCTAGGAGTACTATCATCGGGTTTGTCCAAAATGATTTTTGAGCCAATGGTAAGTTGGGCGCAAACCGTGTAACTTACACTGACCAAACACCATCTCCGAATGGACTGATGCGAGATTCCACATAACCCATGTTACCTAGGAGTTTCATCAGGTGTGTCCAAAACGATTTCCAAGCCTAATGGTACATTCGGCGCAAACCGTGCACCTATCTTGCGTCAAGATTAGCACTATCTCCAAATGGACTGAAATGAGCTTTCACTCAAGCCTATCATCTAGGGGTACCATCGGGTGTGTTCAATGCGATTTTTGAGCCTATGGTACGCTCGGAACAAATCGTGCACCTATCATGGCTCAAAATTAGCACTCTCTAAAGCGCCCAACACGAGCTTCTACTTGAGCCTCGTCACCTGGGAGTACCATCAGGTGTGTCCAAAATGATTTTTGAGCCTTTGGTACGTTTGGCGCAAACCGTGCACCTATCTTACACCGACACTAACACCGTCTCCAATTGGACCGATGCGAGATTGCACATGACCCATGTCACCTAGGAGTTCCATCGGGTGCATCCAAAAGGATTTCCAATCATACTGGTACATTCGGCACAAACCGTGCACCTGTCTTGCGTAAAAATTAGCACTATACCCAAACGGACTGAAAAAACCTTTCACTAGAGCCTCGTCACCTAGATCTACCATCGGGTGCCTCCAAAACAATTTTTGAGGCTATGATACATTCAGCGCAAACCTTGCACATATCTTGCTTCAAGATTAACACTCTCTCCAAATAGACCAAAATGAGCTTCCGTTTGAGCCTCATCACCTAGGAGTACCATCGGGTGTGTCCAGAATGATATTTAACCAATGGTAAGTTTGGCACCAACCGTGCAACTTACATTGACCCTAACACCATCTCCGAACAGACCGATGCGAGATTCCATATGACCCATGTCACCTTGGAGTTTTGTCGGGTGTGTCCAAAATGATGTCCATGCCTAATGGTACATTCGGCACAAACCGTGCACCTATCTTGCATCAAGATTAGCACTACATCCAAATGGACCGAAACAAGCTTTCACTCGAGGCTCGTCACCTAGGAATACCATCGGGTGCCTCCGAAATGAATTTTTGAGGCTATGGTAAGTTCGTCGCAAACCGTGCACGTATCATGTCTCAAGATTAGCACTATCTCCAAATAAAATGAAATGAGCTTCCATTAAATGATTTTTGAGCCAATGGAAAGTTTGGCGCAAACCGTGCACCTTACACCGACACTTACACCATCTTCGAATGGACCGATGCGAGATTCCACTTGACCCAAGTCACCTAGGAGTTCCATCAAGTGTATCCAAAATGATTTCCAAGCCTAATGGTACATTTGGAGCAAACCGTGCACCTATCTTGCATCAAGATTAGCACTAACTCTAAATGGACCGAAACGAGCTTTCACTCGACCATCATCACCTAGGCGTAAAAATTGGGTGCTTCCAAAGTGATTTTTGAACCTAAGGTATGATTGGTGCAAACTGTGCACTAATCATGCCACAAGGTTAGCACTATCTCCAAACGGACCGAAATGAGTTCCATTTGAGCCTCATCACCTAGAAGTACTATCGGGTCTATCCAAAATGATTTTTGAGCCAATGGTAAGTTGGGCGCAAACCGTGCACCTTACATTGACACTAACACCATCTCTGAACGGACCGATGCGAGATTCCACATGACCCATGTCACCTAGGAGTTCCATCAGGTGTGTCCAACATGATATCCGTGCCTAAAGGTACATACGGCGCAAAACGTGCACCTATCTTGCGTTAAGATTAGCACTGTCTCCAAACGGACCAAAATGAGCTTTCACTCGAGCCTGTCACCTAGGGGTACCATCGGGTGCGTTCAAAGCGATTTTTGAGCCAGCGGTACGTTCGGCACAAAACATGCACCTATCATGGCTCACAATTAGCACTATCCCCAAATAGACTGATATGAGCTTCCATTTGAGCCTCATCACCTAGGAGTACCATCTGGTGTGTACAAAATGATTTTTGTGCCAATGGTAAGTTTGGCGCAAACCGTGCATCTATATTACACCGACACTAACATTGTCTCCAAATGGACCGATGCGAGATTGCACACGACCCATGTCACCTAGGAGTTCCATCGGGTGCGTCCAAAAGGATTTCCAATCATACTGGTACATTCGGCACAAACCGTTCACCTATCTTGCGTAAAAATAGGCACTATATCCAAACGGACTGAAACGACCTTTCACTTGAGCCTCGTCACCTAGATCTACCATCGGGTGCCTCCGAAATAGTTTTTGAGGCTGTGATACATTCAGCGCAAACCTTGCACATATCTTGTTTCAAGATTAACACTATCTCCAAATAGACCAAAATGAGCTTCCATTTGAGCCTCATCACCTAGGAGTACCATCGGGTGTGTCTAAAATGATTTTTAACCAATGGTAAGTTTGGCGCCAACCGTGCAACTTACATTGACCCTAACACCATCTCCGAACAGACCGATGCGAGATTCCATATGACCCATGTCACCTTGGAGTTTTGTCGGGTGTGTCCAAAATGATGTCCATGCCTAATGGTACATTTGGCGCAAACCGTGCACCTATCTTGCATCAAGATTAGCACTACATCCAAATGGACCGAAACGAGCTTTCAGTCGAGGCTCGTCACCTAGGAATACCATCGGGTGCCTCCGAATGAATTTTGAGGCTATGGTAAGTTCGTCGCAAACCGTGCACGTATCATGTCTCAAGATTAGCACTATCTCCAAACAAAACGAAATGAGCTTCCATTAAATGATTTTTGAGCCAATGGTAAGTTTGGCGCAAACCGTGCACCTTACACCGACAATTACACCATCTCCGAATGGACCGATGCGAGATTCCACTTGACCCATGTCACCTAGGAGTTCCATCAAGTGTGTCCAAAATGATTTTCCAAGCCTAATGGTACATTTGGCGCAAACCGTGCACCTATCTTGCATCAAGATTAGCACTAACTCTAAATGGACCGAAACGAGCTTTCACTCGACCCTCATCACTTAGGCGTATAAATTGGGTGCTTCCAAAGTGATTTTTGAACCTATGGTATGATTGGCGCAAACTGTGCACTAATCATGCCACAAGGTTAGCACTACCTCCAAACGGACCAAAATGAGTTCCATTTGAGCCTCATCACCTAGAAGTACTATCGGGTCTGTCCAAAATGATTTTTGAGCCAATGGTAAGTTGGGCGCAAACCGTGCACCTTACATTGACACTAACACCATCTCTGAACGGACCGATGCGAGATTCCACATGACCCATGTCACCTAGGAGTTCCATCAGGTGTGTGCAATATGATATTCGTAACTAAAGGTACATACGGCGCAAACCGTGCACCTATCTTGCGTTAAGATTAGCACTATCTCCAAATGGACCAAAATGAGCATTCACTCGAGCCTGTCACCTAGGGGTACCATCGGGTGCGTTCAAAGCAATTTTTGAACCTGCGGTACGTTCAGCACAAAACATGCACCTATCATGGCACACAATTAGCACTATCCCCAAATAGACTGATATGAGCTTCCATTTAAGCCTCATCACCTAGGAGTACCATCTGGTGTGTCCAAAATGATTTTTGTGCCAATGGTAAGTTTGGCGCAAACCGTGCATCTATCTTACACCGACACTAACATTGTCTCCAAATGGACCGATGCGAGATTGCACACGACCCATGTCACCTAGGAGTTTCATCGGGTGCGTCCAAAAGGATTCCCAATCATACTGGTACATTCGGCACAAACCGTTCACCTATCTTGCGTAAAAATAGGCACTATATCCAAACGGACTGAAACGACCTTTCACTTGAGCCTCATCACCTAGATCTACCATCGGGTGCCTCCAAAACAGTTTTTGAGGCTATGATACATTCAGCGCAAACCTTGCACATATCTTGTTTCAAGATTAACACTATCTCCAAATAGACCAAAATGAGCTTCCATTTGAGCCTCATCACCTAGGAGTACCATCGGGTGTGTCCAAAATGATTTTTAAATAATGGTAAGTTTGGCGCCAATCGTGCAACTTACATTGACCCTAACACCATCTCCGAACAGACAGATGCAAGGTTCCATATGACCCTTGTCACGTTGGAGTTTTGTCGGGTGTGTCCAAAATGATTTCCATACCTAATGGTACATTCAACGCAAACCGTGGACCTATCTTGCATCAAGATTAGCACTACATCCAAACGGACCGAAACAAGATTTCACTCGAGGCTCGTCACCTAGGAATACCATCAGGTGCCTCCGAAATGAATTTTGAGGCTATGGTAAGTTCTTCGCAAATCGTGCACCAATCATGTCTCAAGATTAGCACTATCTCCAAATAAAACAAAATGAAATTCCATTAAATGATTTTTGAGCCAATGGTAAGTTTGGCGCAAACCGTGCACTTTACACCGACACTTACACCATCTTCGAATGGACCGATGCGAGATTCCACTTGACCCATGTCACCTAGGAGTTCCATCAAGTGTGTCCAAAATGATTTCCAAGCCTAATGGTACATTTGGAGCAAACCGTGCAGCTATCTTGCAACAAGATTAGCACTAACTCTAAATGGACCGAAACGAGCTTTCACTCGACCATCATCACCTAGGCGTAAAAATTAGGCGCTTCCAAAGTGATTTTTGAACCTAAGGTATGATTGGTGCAAACTGTGCACTAATCATGCCACAAGGTTAGCACTATCTCCAAACGGACCGAAATGAGTTCCATTTGAGCCTCATCACCTAGAAGTACTATCGGGTCTGTCCAAAATGATTTTTGAGCCAATGGTAAGTTGGGCGCAAACCGTGCACCTTACATTGACACTAACACCATCTCTGAACGGACCGATGCGAGATTCCACATGAGCCATGTCACCTAGGAGTTCCATCAGGTGTGTCCAACATGATATCCGTGCCTAAAGGTACGTACGGCGCAAACCATGCACCTATCTTGCGTTAAGATTAGCACTATCTCCAAACGGACCAAAATGAGCATTCACTCGAGCCTGTCACCTAGGGGTACCATCGGGTGCGTTCAAAGCGATTTTTGAGCCTGCGGTACGTTCGGCACAAAACATGCACCTATCATGGCTCACAATTAGCACTATCCCCAAATAGACTGATATGAGCTTCCATTTGAGCCTCATCACCTAGGAGTACCATTTGGTGTGTCCAAAATGATTTTTGTGCCAATGGTAAGTTTGGCGCAAACCGTGCATCTATCTTACACCGACACTAACATTGTCTCCAAATGGACCGATGCGAGATTGCACACGACCCATGTCACCTAGGAGTTCCATCGGGTGCGTCCAAAAGGATTTCCAATCATACTGGTACATTCGGCACAAACCGTTCACCTATCTTGCGTAAAAATAGGCACTATATCCCAATGGACTGAAACGACCTTTCACTTGAGCCTCGTCACCTAGATCTACCATCGGGTGCCTCCGAAACAGTTTTTGAGGCTATGATACATTCAGTGCAAACCTTGCACATATCTTGTTTCAAGATTAACACTATCTCCAAATAGACCAAAATGAGCTTCCATTTGAGCCTCATCACCTAGGTGTACCATCGGGTGTGTCCAAAATGATTTTTAACCAATGGTAAGTTTGGCGCCAACCGTGCAACTTACATTGACCCTAACACCATCTCCGAACAGACCGATGCGAGATTGCATATGACCCATGTCACGTTGGAGTTTTGTCGGGTGTGTCCAAAATGATTTCGATGCCTAATGGTACATTCAACGCAAACCGTGGACCTATCTTGCATCAAGATTAGCACTACATCCAAACGGACCGAAACACGATTTCACTCGAGGCTCGTCACCTAGGAATACCATCGGGTGCCTCCGAAATGAATTTTGAGGCTATGGTTAGTTCTTCGCAAATCGTGCACCTATCATGTCTCAAGATTAGCACTATCTCCAAATAAAACAAAATGAGCTTCCATTAAATGATTTTTGAGCCAATGGTAAGTTTGGCGCAAACCGTGCACCTTACACCGACACTTACACCATCTTCAAATGGACCGATGCGAGATTCCACTTGACCCATGTCACCTAGGAGTTCCATCAAGTGTGTCCAAAATGATTTCCAAGCCTAATGGTACATTTGGAGCAAACCATGCACCTATCTTGCATCAAGATTAGCACTAACTCTAAATGGACCGAAACAAGCTTTCACTCGACCATCATCACCTAGGCGTAAAAATTGGGTGCTTCCAAAGTGATTTTTGAACCTAAGGTATGATTGGTGCAAACTGTGCACTAATCATGCCACAAGGTTAGCACTATCTCCAAACGGACCGAAATGAGTTCCATTTGAGCCTCATCACCTAGAAGTACTATCGGGTCTATCCAAAATGATTTTTGAGCCAATGGTAAGTTGGGCGCAAACCGTGCACCTTACATTGACACTAACACCATCTCTGAACGGACCGATGCAAGATTCCACATGAGCCATGTCACCTAGGAGTTCCATCAGGTGTGTCCAACATGATATCCGTGCCTAAAGGTACATACGGCGCAAACCGTGCACCTATCTTGCATTAAGATTAGCACTATCTCCAAACGGACCAAAATGAGCTTTCACTCGAGCCTGTCACCTAGGGTACCATCGGGTGCGTTCAAAGCGATTTTTGAGCCTGTGGTACGTTCGGCACAAAACATGCACTTGTCATGGCTCACAACTAGCACTATACCCAAATAGACTGATATGAGCTTCCATTTGAGCCTCATCACCTCGGAGTACCATCGGGTGTGTCCAAAATGATTTTTGTGCCAATGGTAAGTTTGGCGCAAACCGTGCATCTATCTTACACTGACACTAACATTGTCTCCAAATGGACCGATGCGAGACTGCACACGACCCATGTCACCTAGGAGTTTCATCGGGTGCGTCCAAAAGGATTTCCAGTCATACTGGTACATTTGGCACAAACCGTTCACCTATCTTGCATAAAAATAGGCACTATATCCAAACGGACTGAAACGACCTTTCACTTGAGCCTCGTCACCTAGATCTACCATCGAGTGCCTCCAAAACAGTTTTTGAGGCTATGATACATTCAGCGCAAACCTTGCACATATCTTGTTTTAAGATTAACACTATCTCCAAATAGACCAAAATGAGCTTCCATTTGAGCCTCATCACCTAGGAGTACCATCGGGTGTGTCCAAAATGATTTTTAAATAATGGTAAGTTTGGCGCCAACCGTGCAACTTACATTGACCCTAACACCATCTCCGAACAGACCGATGCAAGATTCCATATGACCCTTGTCACGTTGGAGTTTTGTCGGGTGTGTCCAAAATGATTTCCATACCTAATGGTACATTCAACGCAAACCGTGGACCTATCTTGCATCAAGATTAGCACTACATCCAAACGGACCGAAACAAGATTTCACTCGAGGCTCGTCACCTAGGAATACCATCAGGTGCCTCCGAAATGAATTTTGAGGCTATGGTAAGTTCTTCGCAAATCGTGCACCAATCATGTCTCAAGATTAGCACTATCTCCAAATAAAACGAAATGAAATTCCATTAAATGATTTTTGAGCCAATGGTAAGTTTGGCGCAAACCGTGCACTCTACACCGACACTTACACCATCTTCGAATGGACCGATGCGAGATTCCACTTGACCCATGTCACCTAGGAGTTCCATCAAGTGTGTCCAAAATGATTTCCAAGCCTAATGGTACATTTGGAGCAAACCGTGCACCTATCTTGCAACAAGATTAGCACTAACTCTAAATGGACCGAAACGAGCTTTCACTCGACCATCATCACCTAGGCGTAAAAATTAGGCGCTTCCAAAGTGATTTTTGAACCTAAGGTATGATTGGTGCAAACTGTGCACTAATCATGCCACAAGGTTAGCACTATCTCCAAACGGACCGAAATGAGTTCCATTTGAGCCTCATCACCTAGAAGTACTATCGGGTCTGTCCAAAATGATTTTTGAGCCAATGATAAGTTGGGCGCAAACCGTGCACCTTACATTGACACTAACACCATCTCTGAACGGACCGATGCGAGATTCCACATGAGCCATGTCACCTAGGAGTTCCATCAGGTGTGTCCAACATGATATCCGTGCCTAAAGGTACGTACGGCGCAAACCGTGCACCTATCTTGTGTTAAGATTAGCACTATCTCCAAACGGACCAAAATGAGCATTCACTCGAGCCTGTCACCTAGGGGTACCATCGGGTGCGTTCAAAGCGATTTTTGAGCCTGCGGTACGTTCGGCACAAAACATGCACCTATCATGGCTCACAATTAGCACTATCCCCAAATAGACTGATATGAGCTTCCATTTGAGCCTCATCACCTAGGAGTACCATTTGGTGTGTCCAAAATGATTTTTGTGCCAATGGTAAGTTTGGCGCAAACCGTGCATCTATCTTACACCGACACTAACATTGTCTCCAAATGGACCGATACGAGATTGCACACGACCCATGTCACCTAGGAGTTCCATCGGGTGCGTCCAAAAGGATTTCCAATCATACTGGTACATTCGGCACAAACCGTTCACCTATCTTGCGTAAAAATAGGCACTATATCCCAATGGACTGAAACGACCTTTCACTTGAGCCTCGTCACCTAGATCTACCATCGGGTGCCTCCGAAACAGTTTTTGAGGCTATGATACATTCAGTGCAAACCTTGCACATATCTTGTTTCAAGATTAACACTATCTCCAAATAGACCAAAATGAGCTTCCATTTGAGCCTCATCACCTAGGTGTACCATCGGGTGTGTCCAAAATGATTTTTAACCAATGGTAAGTTTGGCGCCAACCGTGCAACTTACATTGACCCTAACACCATCTCCGAACAGACCGATGCGAGATTGCATATGACCCATGTCACGTTGGAGTTTTGTCGGGTGTGTCCAAAATGATTTCGATGCCTAATGGTACATTCAACGCAAACCGTGGACCTATCTTGCATCAAGATTAGCACTACATCCAAACGGACCGAAACACGATTTCACTCGAGGCTCGTCACCTAGGAATACCATCGGGTGCCTCCGAAATGAATTTTGAGGCTATGGTTAGTTCTTCGCAAATCGTGCACCTATCATGTCTCAAGATTAGCACTATCTCCAAATAAAACAAAATGAGCTTCCATTAAATGATTTTTGAGCCAATGGTAAGTTTGGCGCAAACCGTGCACCTTACACCGACACTTACACCATCTTCAAATGGACCAATGCGAGATTCCACTTGACCCATGTCACCTAGGAGTTCCATCAAGTGTGTCCAAAATGATTTCCAAGCCTAATGGTACATTTGGAGCAAACCATGCACCTATCTTGCATCAAGATTAGCACTAACTCTAAATGGACCGAAACAAGCTTTCACTCGACCATCATCACCTAGGCGTAAAAATTGGGTGCTTCCAAAGTGATTTTTGAACCTAAGGTATGATTGGTGCAAACTGTGCACTAATAATGCCACAAGGTTAGCACTATCTCCAAACGGACCGAAATGAGTTCCATTTGAGCCTCATCACCTAGAAGTACTATCGGGTCTATCCAAAATGATTTTTGAGCCAATGGTAAGTTGGGCGCAAACCGTGCACCTTACATTGACACTAACACCATCTCTGAACGGACCGATGCAAGATTCCACATGAGCCATGTCACCTAGGAGTTCCATCAGGTGTGTCCAACATGATATCCGTGCCTAAAGGTACATACGGCGCAAACCGTGCACCTATCTTGCATTAAGATTAGCACTATCTCCAAACGGACCAAAATGAGCTTTCACTCGAGCCTGTCACCTAGGGGTACCATCGGGTGCGTTCAAAGCGATTTTTGAGCCTGTGGTACGTTCGGCACAAAACATGCACTTGTCATGGCTCACAACTAGCACTATACCCAAATAGACTGATATGAGCTTCCATTTGAGCCTCATCACCTCGGAGTACCATCGGGTGTGTCCAAAATGATTTTTGTACCAATGGTAAGTTTGGCGCAAACCGTGCATCTATCTTACACTGACACTAACATTGTCTCCAAATGGACCGATGCGAGATTGCACACGACCCATGTCACCTAGGAGTTTCATCGGGTGCGTCCAAAAGGATTTCCAGTCATACTGGTACATTTGGCACAAACCGTTCACCTATCTTGCATAAAAATAGGGACTATATCCAAACGGACTGAAACGACCTTTCACTTGAGCCTCGTCACCTAGATCTACCATCGGGTGCCTCCAAAACAGTTTTTGAGGCTATGATACATTCAGCGCAAACCTTGCACATATCTTGTTTTAAGATTAACACTATCTCCAAATAGACCAAAATGAGCTTCCATTTCAGCCTCATCACCTAGGAGTACCATCGGGTGTGTCCAAAATGATTTTTAAATAATGGTAAGTTTGGCGCCAACCGTGCAACTTACGTTGACCCTAACACCATCTCTGAACAGACCGATGCAAGATTCCATATGACCCTTGTCACGTTGGAGTTTTGTCGGGTGTGTCCAAAATGATTTCCATACCTAATGGTACATTCAACGCAAACCGTGGACCTATCTTGCATCAAGATTAGCACTACATCCAAACGGACCGAAACAAGATTTCACTCGAGGCTCGTCACCTAGGAATACCATCGGGTGCCTCTGAAATGAATTTTGAGGCTATGGTAAGTTCTTTGCAAATCGTGCACCTATCATGTCTCAAGATTAGCACTATCTCGAAATAAAACGAAATGAGCTTCCATTAAATGATTTTTGAGCCAATGGTAAGTTTGGCGCAAACCGTGCACCTTACACTGACACTTACACCATCTTCGAATGGACCGATGTGAGATTCCACTTGACCCATGTCACCTAGGAGTTCTATCAAGTGTGTCCAAAATGATTTCAAAGCCTAATGGTACATTTGGAGCAAACCGTGCACCTATCTTGCATCAAGATTAGCACTAACTCTAAATGGACCGAAACGAGCTTTCACTCGACCATCATCACCTAGGCGTAAAAATTGGGTGCTTCCAAAGTGATTTTTAAACCTATGGTATGATTGGTGCAAACCGTGCGCTAATCATGCCACAAGGTTAGCACTATCTCCAAACGGACCGAAATGAGTTCCATTTGAGCCTCATCACCTAGAAGTACTATCGGGTCTATCTAAAATGATTTTTGAGCCAATGGTAAGTTGGGCGCAAACCGTGCACCTTACATTGACACTAACACCATCTCTAAATGGACCGATGCGAGATTCCACATGACCCATGTTAGCTAGGAGTTCCATCAGGTGTGTCCAACATGATATCCGTGCCTAATGGTACATACAGCGCAAACCGTGCACCTATCTTGTGTTAAGATTAGCACTATCTCCAAACAGACCAAAATGAGCTATCACTCGAGCCTGTCACCTAGGGGTACCATCGGGTGCGTTCAAAGCGATTTTTGAGCATGCAGTACGTTCGGCACAAAACATGCACCTATCATGGCTCACAATTAGCGCTATCTCCAAATAGAATGATATGAGCTTCCATTTGAGCCTCATCACCTAGGAGTACCATCGGGTGTGTCCAAAATTATTTTTGTGCCAATGGTAATTTGGCGCAAACCGTGCACCTATCTTACACCGACACTAACACTATCTCCAAATGGACCGATGCGAGATTGCACATGACCTATGCACCTAGGAGTTCTATCCGTTGCATCCAAAATGTTTTCCAATCATATTGGTACATTCGGCACAAACCGTGCACCTATCTTGCGTAAAAAATAGCACTATATTTAAATGTACTGAAACAACCTTTTACTTGAGCCTCGTCACCTAGATCTACCATCTGGTGCCTCCAAAACAATTTTTGAGGCTATGATACATTCAGCGCAAACCTTGCACATATCTTGTTTCAAGATTAACACTATCTCCAAATAGACCAAAATGAGCTTCCTTTTGAGCCTCATCACCCAGGAGTACGATCGGTTGTGTCCAAAATTATTTTTAACCAATGGTAAGTTTGGCGCCAACCGTGCAACTTACATCGACACTAACACCATCTCTGAACAGACTCATGTGAGATTCCATATGACCCATGTCACCTTGGAGTTTTGTTGGGTGTGTCCAAAATGATTTCCATGCCTAATGGTACATTTAACGCAAACCGTGCACCTATCTTGCATCAAGATTAGCACTACATCCAAACGGACCGAAACGAGCTTTCACTCGAGGCTCGTCACCTAGGAATACCATCGGGTGCCTCCGAAATGAATTTTCAAGCTATGGTACATTCGGCGCAAACCATGTAGCTATCGTGTCTCCAGGTTAGCACTATCTCCAAACAAAACAAAATGAGCTTCCATTAAATGATTTTTGAGCCAATGGTAAGTTTGGCGCAAACCGTGCACCTTACACCATCTCCGAATGGACCGATGCGAGATTCCACTTGACCCATGTCACCTAGGTGTTCCATCAAGTGTCCAAAATGATTTCCAAGCCTAATGGTACATTTGGCGCAAACCGTGCACCTATCTTGCATCAAGATTAGCACTAACTCTAAATGGACCGAAACGAGCTTTCACTCGACCCTCATCACCTGGGCGTAAAAATTGGGTGCTTCCAAAGTGATTTTTGAACCTATGGTATGATTGGCGCAAACCGTGCACTAATCATGCCACAAGGTTAGCACTATCTCCAAACGGACCGAAATGAGTTCCATTTGAGCCTCATCACCTAGAAGTACTATCGGGTCTGTCCAAAATTATTTTTGAGCCAATGGTAAGTTGGGCGCAAACCGTGCACCTTACATTGACACTAACACCATCTCTGAACGGATCAATGCGAGATTCCACATGACCCATGTCAGCTAGGAGTTCCATCCGGTGTGTCCAACATGATATTCGTGCCTAATGGTACATACGGCGCAAACCATGCACCTTTCTTGCGTTAAGATTAGCACTATCTCCAAACAGACCAAAATGAGCTATCACTCGAGCCTATCACCTAGGGGTACCATCGGGTGCGTTCAAAGCGATTTTTGAGCCTGCGGTACATTCGGCACAAAACATGCACCTATCATGGCTCACAATTAGCACTATCTCCAAATAGACTGATATGAGCTTCCATTTGAGCCTCATCACCAAGGAGTACCATCGGGTGTGTCCAAAATGTTTTTTGTGCCAATGGTAATTTGGCGCAAACCATGCACCTATCTTACACTGACACTAACACTGTCTCCAAATGGACCGATGCGAGATTGCACATGACCCATGCATCTAGGAGTTCCATTCGTTGCGTCCAAAATGTTTTCCAATCATACTGGTACATTCGGCACAAACCGTGCACCTATCTTGCGTAAAAAATAGCACTATATTTAAACGTACTGAAACAACCTTTTACTTGAGCCTCGTCACCTAGATCTACCATCTGGTGCCTCCAAAACAATTTTTGAGGCTATGATACATTCAGCGCAAACCTTGCACATATCTTGTTTCAAGATTAACACTATCTCCAAATAGACCAAAATGAGCTTCCTTTTGAGCCTCATCACCTAGGAGTACCGTCGGGTGTATCCAAAATGATTTTTTAGAAATGCTAAGTTTGGCGCAAACTATGCACCTTACACCAACACTTACACCATCTCCGAACAGACCAATGCGAGATTCTACTTGACCCATGTCACCCAGGAGTTCCATCAGGTGTGTCCAAAATGTTTTCCAAGCCTAATGGTACATTCGGCGCAAACCGTGCACCTATCTTGCATCAAGATTAGCACAACCATCAAACGGACCGAAACAAACTTTCACTCGAGCCTCGTCACCTAGGCGTAAAAATTGGGTGCATCCAAAGTGATTTTTGAGCCTATGGTATGTTTGGCTCAAACCGTGCACCAATCATGCCACAAGGTTAGCACTATTTCTAAACGAACCAAAATGAGTTCCATTTGAGCCTCATCACCAAGGAGTGCTATAGGGTTTGTCCAAAATGATTTTTGAGCCAATGGTAAGTTGCGCGCGAACCGTCCACCTTACACTAACACTAACAACATATCTAAATGGACCGATGCGAGATTCCACATAACCCATGTCACCTAGGAGTTTCATCAGGTGTGTCCAAAATGATATCCGCGCCTAATGGTACATTTGGCGCAAACCGTGCACCTATCTTGCGTCAAGATTAGCACTATCTCCAAATAGACCGAAATGAGCTTTCACTCGAGCTTGCCACCTAGGGGTAACATAGGGTGAGTTTAAAGCGATTTTTGAGCCTATGGTACGTTCGGCACAAATCATGCACCTATCATAGCTCAAAATTAGCAGTTTCTAAATGGACCAAAACGAGCTTCTACTTGAGCCCCGTAACCTTGGAGTACCATCATGTGTGTCCAAAATGATTTTTAAGCCTATGGTATGTTTGGCGCAAACCATGCACCTATCTTACACCAACACTAATACTATCTCCAAATGGATCGATGCGAGGTTCCACATGACCCATGACACCTAGGAGCTCCATCGGGTGCGTCCGAAATGATTTTCGAGCATAATGTTACATTCGGCACAAACCGTGCACCTGTCTTACGTAAAAATTAGCACTATATTGAAATAGACTTAAACAACCTTTTACTTGAGTCTCGTCACCTAGGACTACCATCGGGTGCTTCCAAAACAATTTTTGAGGCTATGATACATTCGGCATAAACCTTACACATATCTTGTCTCAAGATTAACACTATCTCCAAATACACCGAAATGAGCTTCCATTTTAGCCTCATCACTTAGGAGTACCATCGGGTGTGTCCAAAATGCTTTTTGAGCCAATGGTAAGTTTTGCACAAACCGTGCAACTTACATCGACACTAACACCATCTCCGAATAGACTAATGCGTGTTTCCACATGACCCATGTCACCTTGGAGTTCCGTCAGGTGTGTCCAAAATGATTTCCAAACCTAATGGTACATTCTGCGCAAACCGCACCTATCTTGCGTCAAGGTTAGCACTACCTCCAAATGGACCGAAACGAGCTTTCACTCGAGCCTCGTCACCTAAGAGTACCATTGGGTGCATCCAAAGTGATTTTTAAGCCTATGGTACGTTTGGCACAAACGTGCATCAATCATGCCTCGAGATTAGCACTATCTCCAAACAGACTGAAATGAGCTTCCACTTGAACTCGTCACCTAGGAGTACCATCGGGTGTGTCCAAAATGCTTTCTGAGCCTATGGTACATTTGGCGCAAACCATGCACCTATCTTATATCGACCCATGTCACCTAGGAGCTCCATCAGGTCTGTCTGAACAGATTTCCAAGCATAATGGTACATTCGGCGCAAATCATGCACCTATCTTGCGTCAAGATTGGCACTACCTCCAAATGGACCAAAATGAGCTTTCACTCAAGCCTCATCACATAGGAGTACCATCAGGTGCATCCATAGTGATTTTTGAGCCTATCGTACGTTTGGCACAAATCGTGCACCAATCATGCCTCAAGTTTAGAACTATCTTCAAACGAACCGAAACAAGCTTTCACTTGAGCCTTGGCACCTAGGAGTACCATCGGGTGTGACCAAAATGATTTCTGAGCCTATGGTATGTTTTGCGCAAACCGTGCACCTATCTTACCTTGATGCTAACACCATCTCCAAATGTAGCAATGCAAAATTCCTCATGATCCATGTCACCTAGGAGTTCCATTGGGTGTGTCCAAAATGATTTCCGAGCATAATGGTACATTTGGCGCAAACCGTGCACCTGTCTTGCATAAAAATTAGCACTATACCCAAACTGATTGAAATGAGCTTTCACTTAAACCTAATCACCTCGGAGTACCATTAGGCTTCCCCAAATGATTTTTGAGGCTATGGTACATTCGGCGCAAACCATGCACCTATCTTCTCTCAAGATTAGCGCTATCACCACACAAACCAAAATGAGCTTCCATTTGAGCCCCATCATCTAGGAGTATCATCAGGTGTGTCCACCATGATTTTTGAGCCAATGGTAAGTTTGGCGCAAATCGTGCAACTTACACCGACACAAAAACCATCTTTGAATGGATCGATATGAGATTCCACATGACCCATGTCGCCTTGGAGTTCTGTCGAGTGTGTCCAAAATGATTTCCAATCCTATTGGGACATTCGACGCAAACCGTGCACCTATCTTGCGTCAAGATTAGCACTACCTCCAAATGGACCGAAATGAGCCTTCACTCAAGCCTCGTCACCTAGGAGTACCATCGGGTATGTCCAAGGTGACTTTTGAGCCTATGGTATGTTTGGCATAAACCGCGCACCAATCATGCCTCAAGATTAGCACTATCTCCAAACGTACCGAAACAAGCTTCCACTTGACCCTCATCACCTAGGAGTACCATCGGGTGTGTCCAAAATGATTTCGGAGCCTATGATAGGTTTGGCGCAAACCATGCACCTATCTTACACCAACACTTACACCATCTCCAAATGGACCGACGTGAGATTCCACATTACCCATGTCACCTAGGAGTTCCATGGAGTGCGTCCAAAATGATTTAAAAGCCTACTGGTATATTCGGCGCAAACCGTGCACCTATCTTGTGTCAAGAATAGTACTATCTCCAAACGGAGTGAAATGAGCTTTCACTTGAGCCTCATCACCTGGGAGAACCATTAGGAGCGTCCAAAATGATTTACTAGCCTGTGGTATATTCAGCGTAAACAGTGCACCTATCTTGCGTAGCACTATCTCCAAACAGACTGAAACGTGCTTCCACTTGAGCCTCTCACGTAGGAGTACCGTCGGGTGTGCCCAAAATGATTTCTGAGCTAATGGGATGTTTGGCACAAACTGTGCACCTATCATGCCTCAAAATTAGCATTATCTCCAAACAGACCGAAACGAGCTTCCACTTGAGTCTCATCACGTAGTAAAACCATCGGGTGCGTCCAAAATGATTTTTGAGCCTGTGGTATGTGATGAGGACATCATTGGCTCGAATATGACCATATTAACCACTTCAAAACTAAAGGTGCAACCATTCTATATGAGGCTTATCATTGATACATTTGATGAATTGGTGCTGCACCATAAAATGTGTGTATTTTCATTTTCAGAATTACTTACATGGATGAAGAGAAGGTTCAATTGCATATGGAAAGAATGGAAGGTTAATGAAGTTGATTGGGGACCAAGTCCAAATATTCCTAATGTCATCCACCAAGCAACCACGTCACTTTTGGCTCAAAGAAAGAAAGCGCCCAAGTCCAACACGTTTTGGAAGATGAATTCGGACTGCAGAAGAGTCCCAACTTCCGACGGTTGCCACGACTTCATGCGGACTCCGATTGAGACGTTCTAGGACTTTTTGGAAAGCTTATCAAGTCTACTTTCCAACAGATCTGGAATCATGCTGATATCTTGTTAAATACGTCCGCAGTTCTCAATTTAATACCGAGACCTTTTCTGTCCACGGTGCTGCGTCACCTGATTGTTGCCCGATGGGCCGTGTATCAAGTGGGGCCCAATAGGGGCGTGTCCTAGGGTTGTGGGATGACCCCCACCACGTCCAGGTCCTCCTCTACGCTCTCATATACCTCCATAGCTGCCACAAAGAGATTGGGTTTTTGTTTTGATGTAAGTTTAGCTCCTGCTACTTTCTGGTAGACACGTGTGTCGGTTAGACCATCTGTTCTACTCAATCTGGAACCCCACCTTTATGTGTATTAGATCTGAAACTTCATCTCATATTTGCAATTGAGTGCTTGTTCTACTTGTTCTTGCTTGTTCTTCGATTGCTTGCAGGAATAACCCTAGTGGTTTGGTTGATTGTAATCCGCAAGATCGTGACAACCGCTGGAATTGGTGTATCGATCGCTAAGGCGCAGCATCTTTGGATGGTTGTAGTCGGGTCGTGAATGTCTCTCCAGTGAAATTGAAGTTATCCTTCTCCGCTGAAAGATTGGGACACACATACTCTTATCAGTACGTTTGGCGCAAATCGTGCACCTATCTTGCCTCAGATTAACACTATCTCCAAACTGATCAAAATGAGCTTCCACTTAAGGCTCATCACCTAGGAGTATAATCGAGTGTGTCCAAAATGATTTTTGAGCCAATGGTACGTTTGGCGCAAACCGTGCACCTTACACCAACACTAACACCATCTTCAACTGGATCAATGTGAGATTTCACCTGACTCATGTCACCTAGGAGTTCCTTCGGATGTGTCCAAAATGATTTCCATGCGTAATGGTATGTTCGGCACAAACCATGCACCTATCTTACGTCAAGATTAGCACTATCTCAAAGTGGACCGAAACGAGCTTTCACTTTAGTCTTATCACCTAGGAGTACCATCGGGTGTGTCCAAATCGATTTACTAGCTTGTGGTACGTTTGGCGTAAATCGTGCACCTATCTTGCGTCAAGATTAGCACTATCTCCAAACGGACCGAAATGAGCTTTCACTTGAGCCTCACACCAAGGAGTACCATCAGGCGCGTCCAAAAGGATTCCTGAGCCGATGGTATATTTGGCACAAACCATGCACCTATCTTGCACCGAAACTAACACTGTCTCTAAATGGAAAGAAGTGAGATTCCACATGACCCACAACACCTAGGAGTTACATCGGGTGCATCCAAAACAATTTCTGAGACTATGGTACATTTGGTGCAAACCGTACACCTATCTTGCATCAAGATTAGCACTCTCTCTGAACTAACTGAAACGAGCTTCCACTTGAGCCTCATCACCTCGTGGTAGCATCAGGTGCGTCCAAAACGATTTATGAGCCTACGATGTGTCTAGCGCAAACCATGCACCTATCTTGCACTGAGAGTAACACTATCTCCAAACAGAAATGACCAAGATTCCACAGGACCCACACCACTTAGGAGTTCCATCAGGTGTGCCCAAAATAATTTTTGAACCTATGGTACGTTCAGCGCAAACCGCGCACCTATCTTGTGTCATGATTAGTACTATCTCTAAATGGAACGAACTGAACTTTCACTTGACCCTCGTCACATACGAGTACCATCGGGTGCGTCCAAAATAATTTTCGAGGCTATGGTACATTCGGTGCAATCCGTTTACCTATCTTGCATCAAGATTAGCACTATCTTCATGTGGACCGAAACGAGCTGTCACTTGAACCTCGTCATCTAGGAGTACCATCGGGTGCATCCAAAACGATTTACTAGCCTATGGTTCGTTCATCACAAACCATGCACCTATGTTGCATCTAGATTAGCACTATCTCCAAATGGACCAAAAACTGTGCACCTATCTTGCACCGACTCTAACACTGTCTCCAATGGAAAGAATTGAGATTCCACATGACCCACGTCACCTAGGAGTTCCATTGGGTGCGTCCAAAACTATTTTTGAGCCTATGATACGTTTGACGCAAACGGTGCACCTATCTTACGTCAACATTAGCACCATGTCCAAATGGACCGAAATGAGCTTCCACTTAAGCGTCATCACCTTGTGGTACCATCTGGTGCGTCCAACACGGTTTCTAAGCCTATGGCACGTCTAGCGCAAACCATGCACCTATCTTGCGCCGAAACTAACACTGTCCACAAATGGATAGAAGCGAGATTCCCATGACCCACGTCACCTAGGAGATCATTAGGGTGCGTCCAAAACAATTTTCAAGCCTATGGTACATTCGCCACGAACCGTGCACCTATCTTTTGTCAAGATTAGCACTATCTATAAATGGACTGTACCGACCATCCACTTGAGCCTCGTCACGTAGGAGTACCATCGGGTGTGTCCAAAATGATTTTTGAGCCTATGGTACGTTTGACGCAAACCGTTCACCTATCTTGCATCAAGATTAGCACTATCTCCAAATGGACCAAAATGAGCTTCCACTTGAGCTTCATCACCTAGGAGTACCATCGGATGTGTCCAAAACAATTTTTGAGCCTATGGTACATTTGGTGCAAACTGTGCACCTATCTTACACCTACACTATAACCGTCACCAAACGGACTGATGCGAGATTCCACATGACCGATGTCACCTAGGAGTTACATCGGGTTTGTCTAAAATAATTTCCAGGCCGAATGGTATATTCGGCACAAACTGTGCACCTATCTTGCATCAAGGTTGGTAGTATCTCCAAACAGACTAAAACGAGGTTTCACTTGGGCCTCGTCACCTAGGAGGACCATCGGGTGTGTCCAAATAGATTTACTAGCCTATGGAATGTTCGGCACAAACCATGCACCCATCATGCGTCAAGATTAGCACTATCTCCAAACGGAGCAAAACGTGCTTTCACTTGGGCCTCTCACCTAGGAGTACCATCGGGTGTGTCCAAAAGGATTTATGAGCCGATGGTATGTTTGGCGCAAACTGTGCACCTATCTTGCATCGACACTAACACTGTCTCCAAACGGAAAGAAGTGAGATTCCACTGACCCACGTCACCTAGGAGTTCCAACGGGTGCGTCCAAAATGATTTTTGAGCCTATGGTACATTCGACGCAAACCGTGCACCTATCTTGCGTCCAGATGAGCACTATCTCCAAACGGACCGAAATGAGCTTCCACTTGAGCCTCTCTCCTAGGATTACCATCGAGTGTTCCAAAACAATTTCTGAGCCGACGGTACGTGTGGCACAAACCGTGCACCTATCTTGCACCGACACTAACACTCCCTCTGTTCGGCTGAGCTTATCAGCACGGCTTATTAGCCGTGGAACAGTGTTTTTCTCTCACAGCAAATCAGCCACAACCGGCTTATAAGCCAAAAAAACAGCCTGCCGAACAGGGCCACTGTCTCCAAACAGAAAGAAGTGAGATTCCACATGACCCACGTCACCTAGGAGTTCCATCAGGTGCGTCCAAAATGATTTCTGAGCCTATGGTACATTCGACGCAAACCATGCACCTGTCTTGCGTCAAGATTAGCTCTATCTCCAAATGGACCAAAAAGAGATTCCACTTGAGCCTTGTCACCTGGATGTACCATTAGGTGCGTTTAAAATGATTTCTAAGCCCATAGTATGTCTAGCGCAAACAATGGAACTATCTTGCACCGAAACTAGCACTGTCTGTAAATAGAAAGAAACGAGATTTGACATGACCCATATGTCACCTAGGAGTTCCATCAGGTGTGTCCAAAACAATTTCCGGGCCTATGGTGCGTTCGACGCAAACCGTGCACCTATCTTGTGTCAAGATTAGCACTATCTCTAAATGGACAAAACAGACCTTCCACCTGAGCCTTGTCACGTAGGAGTACCATTAGGTGTGTCCAAAATGATTTTTCAGCCTATGCTACATTTGGTGCAAACCGTGCACCTATCTTGCCTCAAGATTAGCACTATATCCAAACAGAACAAAATGAGCTTCCACTTGAGCCTCATCACCTAGGAGTATCACCGGGTGTGTCCAAAATGACTTCTGAGCCAATGGGATGTTTGGCACAAACCGTGCACCTATCATGCCTCAAACTTAGCACTACCTCCAAACAGACTGAAAAGAGCTTCCACTCGAGCCGCGTCACCTAGGAGTACCATCGGGTGTGTCCAAAATGAATTCTGAGCCTATGATATGATTGGCACAAACCGTGCACCTATCTTACACCGACACTAACACCATCTCCAAATGGGCGATGTGAGATTCCATATGACCCATGTCACCTAGGAGTACCATCGGGTGTGTCCGAAATGATTTCCAAGCCTAACGGTACATTTGACGCAAATTGTGCAACAATCTTGTGTTAGGATTAGCACTATCTCCAAATGGACTAAAACGAGCTTCCACTTGAGCCTCGTCACTTTGGAGTGCCATCGGGTGCGTCCAAAACATTTTTTGATGCTATGGTG
The DNA here is from genome assembly GCA_022457205.1 of Saccharum spontaneum. Lineage (NCBI taxonomy): Eukaryota > Viridiplantae > Streptophyta > Magnoliopsida > Poales > Poaceae > Saccharum > Saccharum spontaneum. Next base: position 15,883,370 of record CM039599.1, read on the forward strand.
CATTTGACGCAAACCTTGCACCTATCTTATCTCAAGATTAGCACTATCACCAAATGGACCAAAATGAGCTTCCATTTGAGCCTCATCACCAAGGAGTACGATCGGGTGCCTCGAAAATGATTTTTCAGCGAATGGTAAGTTTGGTGCAAACTGTCCACCTTACACTAACACTAACACCATCTCCAAATGGACTAAAGCGAGATTCCACATGACCCATGTCACCTAGGAGTTCCATCGGGTATCTCCAAAATAATTTCCAAGCCTAATGGTATATACGGGGCAAACCATGCACCTATCTTGCGTCAAGATTAGCACTATGTCCAAATGGACCGAAACGAGCTTCCACAGGAGGCTCGTCACCTAGGAGTACCATCGGGTGTGCCCAAAATGATTTTTGAGCCTATTGTATGTTAGGCGCAACGTCTCCAAATGGACCGATGCAAGGTTCCACAAGATCTGTGACACCTAGGAGTTCCATCGGGTGTGTTCAAAATGATTTGCAAGCCTAATGGTACATTGGCGCAAACTGTGCACCTATCTCACATCAAGATTAGCACTTTCTCCAAACGGACCGAAACGAGCTTTCACTCGAACCTCGTCACCTAGGAGTACCATCAGGGGCGTCCAAAGCAATTTTTGAGCCTATGTTACGTTTGGCACAAACCGTGCACCTATCATGCCTCAAGATTAGAACTATCTCCAAACGGACCGAAATGAGCTTCCACTTGAGCCTCATCATCTAGGAGTACCATCGGGTTTGTCTAAACCAATTTCTAAGCCTATGGTATGTTTGGTGCAAACCATGGACCTATCTTACACTAACACTAACATCGTCTCCAAGTGGACCGATACGATATTCCACATGACCCATATCACCTAGGTACGTTTGGCGCAAACTGTGCACCTATCTTGTGTCAAGATTAGCACCATCTCTAAATGAACCGAACTGACCTTCCACTTGAGCCTCATCACATAGGAGAACCATCGGGTGCATCCAAAATGATTTTTGAGCCTATGGTATGTTTGGCACAAATCGTGCACCTATCTTGCCTCAAGATTAGCACTATCTCCAAATAGACCGAAACAGCTTCCACTTGAGCTTCGTCACCTAGGAGTACCAACGGGTGTGTCCAAAATGATTTTTGAGCCTATGTTATGTTTGGCATAAATTGTGCACCTATCCTACACTGACACTAACACTGTCTCCAAACGGACCGATACGAGATACCACATGACCCATGTCACCTAGGAGTTCCATCGAGTGTCTCCGAAATGATTTCCAAGCCTAATGGTACATTCGATGCAAACCATGCACCTATCTTGAGTTAAGATTTGCACTATCTCCAAACAGACTAAAACGAGCTTTCATTTGAGCCTTGTCACCTAGGAGTACCATCGGGTGCATCCAAAACAATTTTTAACGCTCTGGAATGTTTGGCGCAAACCGTGCACCTATCTTATCTCAAGATTAGCACTATCAAGAAACGGACCGAAATGAGCTTCCATTTGAGTCTCATCACCTAGGAGTACCATCGGGTGTCTCCAAAATAATTTTTGAGCCAATGGTAAGTTTGGTGCAAACTATGCACCATACACCAACACTAACACCATCTCTGAATGGACCGATGCGAGATTCCACATGACCAATGTCACATAGGAGTTCCATCGGGTGTGTCCAAAATGATTTCTAAGCCTAATGATACATTCAGTGCAAACCATGCAACTATTTTACGTCAAGATTAGCACTATCTCTAAATAGACCGAAACGAGCTTTCACTCAAGCCTCCTCACCTAGGAGTACCATCGGGTGCCTACAAAGTGATTTTTGAGCCTTTGGTACATTTGGCACAAACCGTGCACCAATCATGCCTCAAGATTAGCACTATTTCCAAATGGACCGAAACGAGCTTCCACCGGATTCTCGTCACCTAGGAGTACCATTGGGTGTGTCCAAAATGATTTTTGAGCCTATGGTATGTTTGGCACAAACTGTCCACCTATCTTACACCGACACTAACACCGTCTCCAAATGGACCGAAGTGAGATTCCACATGATCCGTGACTCCTAGTAGTTCTATCGGGTGTGTTCAAAATGATTTCCAAGCCTAATGGTACATTGGTGCAAACTGTGCACCTATCATGCCTCAAGATTAGCACTATCTCCAAATGGACCGAAACGAGCTTCCACTTGAACATCGTCACCTAGCAATACCATCTGGTTTGTCCAAACCAATTTCTGAGCCTATGGTACGTTTGGTGCAAACCGTGCACCTATCTTACACTGACACTAACATCATATCCAAGTGGACCAAAGGTTCCACAAGACCCATATCACCTAGGTATATTTGGCGCAAACCATGCAGCTATCTTGTGTCAAGATTAGCACTATCTCTAAATGGACCGAATTGACCTTCCACTTGAGCCTCATCACACAGGAGAACCGTCGGGTGCATCCAAAATGATTTTTGAGCCTATGGTTTGTTTGGCCCAAACTGTGCACCTATCTTGCCTCAAGATTAGCACTATCTCCAAACAGATTGAAATAGCTTCTACTTGAGCTTTGTCACCTAGGAGTGCCATCGGGTGTGTCCAAAATGAATTTTAAGCCTATGGTATGTTTGGCGCAAATTATGCACCTATCCTACACTGACACTAACACCGTCTCCAAATGGACCGATGCGAGATTCCACACGACCCATCTCACCTAGGAGTTCCATTGGGTGTGTCTAAAATGATTTCCAAGCCTAATGGTATATTTGGCGCAAACCGTGCACCTATCTTGCATCAAGATTAGAACTATCTCCAAATGGATCGAAACAAGCTTCCACTTGAGCCGTGTCACCGAGTGGTACCGTCAGGTGCATCCAAAACAATTTTTTAGCTTATGGTACGTCTAGCACAAACCATGCACCTATCTTTCACCGACACTAACACTGTCTCCAAACAGAAAGAAGCGAGATTCCACATGACCCACGTCACCTAGGAGTTCCATCGGGTGCGCCCAAAACAATTTTTGAGCCTATGGTACGTTTAGCGTAAACGGTGCACCTATCTTGTGTCAAGATTAACACTATCTCTAATTGGACCGAATCGACCTTCCACTTGAGCCTCATCTTGTAGGAGTACCATCGAGTATGTCTAAAATGATTTTTGAGGCTATGGTATGTTTGGTGCAAACCGGGCACCTATCTTGCCTCAAGATTAGCAGTATCTCTAAACAGACCGAAAGTGTTTCCACTTGAGCCTCATCACCTAGGAGTACCATCGGGTGTGTCCAAAACGATTTTTAAGCCAATGGTACATTTCACGCAAACCGTGCACCATACACTGACACTAACACCATCTCCAAACCGACTAATGCGAGATTCCACATGACCCATGCCACCTAGGAGTTCCATTGGATGTGTCCAAAATGATTTCTAAGCCTAATGGTACATTCGGCACAAACCGTGCACCTATCTTGCGTCAAGATTAGCACTATCTCGAAGCAAGCCAAAACAAGCTTTCACTTGAGCCTCCTCACCTAGGAGTACCATCGGGTGCATCCAAATCGATTTACAAGCCTATGCTATATTTGGCGCAAACCGTGCACCTATCTTGCGTTAAGATTAGCACTATCTACAAACGGACCGAAACAAGCTTCCACTTGAAACTTGTCACCTAGTGGTACCATCAGGTGCATCCAAAATGATTTCTGAGCCTATGGTGCGTTTAGTGCAAACCGTGCACCTATCTTGGTTCAAGAGTTGTAGTACCTCCAAACTGACCGAAACGAGCTTTAACTTGAGCCTTGTGACCAAGTGGTACCATCAGGTGCGTCCAAATTGATTTCTAAACCTATGGTGCATCTAGCGCAAACCGTACACCTATCTTGCAGTGACACTAATGCTTTCTCCAAATAGAAAGAAGCGGGATTCCACATGACCCACATCACCCAAGAGTTCTATTGGGTGCATCCAAAATAATTTCTGAGCTTATGGTATGTTCGATGCAAACTGTGCACCTATCTTTCGACAAGATTAGCACTATGTCCAAACGGACCAAAATGATCTTCTAGTTAAGCCTCATCACCTAGTGGTACCATCAGGTCAGTCCAAAATGATTTATGAGTCTATGGTACGTCTAGCGCAAACCATGCACCTATCTTGCACCGACACTAACACTATCTCCAAACAGAAAGAAGCGAGACATCACATGACCCAGTCACCTAGGAGTTCCATCAGGTGCGCCCAAAACAATATTCGAGCCTATGGTACGTCTGGCGCAAACCATGCACCTATCTTATGTCAAGATTAGCACTATCTCTAAATGGACAAAATCGACCTTCCACTTGAGCCTCGTCACGTAGGAGTACCATCAGGTCCGTCCAAAATGATTTTTAAGGCTATGGTACGTTCAACACAAACCGTGCACCTATCTTGCCTCAAGAATAGTACTATCTCCAAACGGACCGAGTTGAGCTTCCACTTGAGCCTCGTCACCTAGTAGTACCATTGGGTGTGTCCAAAATGATTTTTGAGCCATGGTATGTTTGGCGCAAACCGTGCACCATATACCGACAATAACACCATATCCAAATGGACCGATGCGAGATTCCACATGACCCATGTCACGTAGGAGTTTCATCGGGTGTGTCCAAAATGATTGCCAAGCCTAATGGTACATTCAGCGCAAACCATGCACCTATCTTGTGTCAAGATTAGCACTACCTCCAAACAGACCGAAACAAGCTTTCACTCGAGCCTTGTCACCTAGGCATAAAAATTGGGTGCGTCCAAAGGGAGTTTTGAGCCTATGGTACGTTTAGCACAAACTGTGCACCAATCATGCCACAAGATTAGCACTATCTCCAAATAGACCAAAATGAGTTCCATTTGAGCCTCATCACCTAGGAGTACTATTAGGTTTGGCCAAAATGATTTTTGAGCCAATGGTAAGTTGAGCGCAAACCGTGCACCTTACACTGACACTAACACCATCTCCAAACAGACCGATGTGAGATTCCGCATAACCCATGTACCTAGGAGTTCCATTAGGTGTGTCCAAAATGATATCCGCGCCTAATGGTACATTCGGCGCAAACCGTGCACCTATCTTGCGTCAAGATTAGCACTATCTCCAAATGGACTGAAACGAGCTTTCACTCGAGCCTGTCACCATGGAGTACCATCGGATGCGTTCAAAGAGATTTTTGAGCCTATGGTACGTTTGGCACAAACCGTTCACCTATCATTGGTCAAAATTAGCACTATCTCCAAATGGACCAAATCGAGTTTCTACTTGAGCCTCGTCACCCAGGAGTACCATCAGGTGTGTCTGTAACGATTTTTGAGCCTATGGTACGATTGGCACAAACCGTGCACCTATCTTACATCGACTCTAACACCATCTGCAAATGGACAGATGTGTGATTCCACATGACCCATGCCACCTAGGAGTTCTATCGGGTGTGTCCGAAATGATTTCCACGCATAATGGTACATTCGGCGCAAACCGTGCACCTGTCTTGCGTAAAAATTAGCACTATTTCCAAACGGACTGAAACAAGCTTTCACTTGAACCTCGTCACCTAGGACTACCATCAGGTGCCTCTAAAACAATTTTTGAGGCTATGATACATTCAGCGCAAACCTTGCACATATCTTCTCTCAAGATTAACACTATCCTCAAATAGACCAAAATGAGCTTCTATTTGAGCCTCATCACCTAGGAGTACCATCGGGTGTGTCCAAAATAATTTTTGAGCCAATGGTAAGTTTGGCGCAAACCGTGCAAACTACATCGACACTAACACCATCTCTGAATGGACCGATGCGAGACTCCACATGACCTATGTCACCTTGGAGTTCCGTCGGGCATGTCCAAAATGGTTTCCAAGCCTACTGGTACATTTGGTGCAAAACGTGCACCTATCTTGCGTCAAGATTATCACTAGCTCCATACAGACTGAAACGAGCTTTCACTCGAGCCTCATCACCTAAGATTACCATCGGGTGTGTCCAAAGTGATTTATGAGCCTACGGTACATTAGCACAAACCGTGAACCAATCATGCCTCAAGATTAGTACTATCTCCAAACGGACCGAAATGAGCTTCCACTTGAGCTCGTCACCTAGGAGTACCATCGGGTGTGTCCAAAATAATTTCTGAGCCTATGGTACGTTTGGCACAAACCATGCACCTATCTTACATCGACACTAATACCATCTCAAAATGGACCGATGTGAGATTCCACATGACCCATGTCACCTAGGAGCTCCATTAGGTGTGTCCGAAATGATTTCCGAGAATAATGGTACATTTGGCGCAAACCGTGCACCTATCTTGCGTCAAGATTAGCACTACCTCCAAACGGACTGAAACAAGCTTTCACTTGAGCCTCGTCTCCTAGAAGTACCATCGGGTGCCTCCAAAATGAATTTTGAGGCTATGGTACGTTCGGCGCAAACCGTGCTCCTATCGTGTCTCTAGGTTAGCACTATCTCCAAACAGACCGAAATGAGCTTCCATTAAATGATTTTTTAGCCAATGGTAAGTTTGGTGCAAACATGCACCTATCTTACATCGACACTAAGACTATGTCCAAATGGACCGAGGCAGGATTCCACAAGTCCTATGTCATCTAGAAGTTCCATCGGGCTTGTCCAAAATGATTTCTATGCCTAATGGTACATTCGGCACAAACCATGCACCAGTCTTGCGTTAAGATTAGCACTACCTCCGAACAGACCAAAATGAGCTTTCACTAGAACCTCGTCACCTACGCATAAAAATTGGGTGCGTCCAAAGTTATTTTTGAGCCTATGGTATGTTTGGCACAAACCTTGCACCAATCAAGCTACAAGATTACCACTATCTCCAAACGGACCAAAATGAGTTCCATTTGAGTCTCATCACCTAGGAGTACTATCGGGTTTGTCCAAAATGATTTTTGAGCCAATGGTAAGCTGGGCCCAAACCATGCACCTTACACTGACACTAACACCATCTCCAAACAGACCAATGTGAGATTCCACACAACCCATGTCACCTAGGAGTTTCATCAGGTGTGTCCAAAATGATATCCACGCCTAATGGTCTATTCAGTGTAAACCGTGCACCAATCTTGTGTCAAGATTTGCACTACCTCCAAATGGATCGAAACGAGCTTTCACTCGAGCCTGCCACCAAGGAGTACCATCGGGTGCGTTCGAAGCGATTTTTGAGCCTATGGCACGTTTGGCACAAACCATGCACCTATCATGGCTCAAAATTAACACTGTCTCCAAACGGACCGAAACGAGCTTCTACTTAAGCCTCGTCACCTAGGCATAACATCGGGTGTGTCCAAAATAATTTTTGAGCATATGGTATGTTTGGCGCAAACTGTGCACCTATCTTACATCGACACTATCACTGTCTCCAAATGGACCGATGTGAGATTCCACATCACCCATGTCATCTAGGAGTTCCATCGGGTGTGTCCGAAATGATTTCCAAGCATAATGTTACATTCGGCGCAAATCGTGCACATGTCTTGCGTAAAAACTACCACTACATCCAAATGGACTGAAACGAGCTTTCACTTGAGCCTCGTCACCTAGGACTAACATCGGGTGCCTCCAAAACAATTTTTGAGGCTATGATACATTCAACGCAAACCTTGCACATATCTTTTCTCAATATTAATACTATCTTCAAATAGACCAAAATGAGCATCCATTGAGCCTCATCACCTAGGAGTACCATCGGATGTGTCCAAAATGATTTTTGAGCCAATGGTAAGTTTGGCGCAGACCGTGCAACTTACACCGTCACTAATACCATCTCTGAACGGACCGATGCAAGATTCCACATGACCCACGTCACCTTAGAGTTCCGTCGGGTGTATCTGAAATGATTTCCAAGCCTAATGGTACATTTGGCACAAAATGTGCACCTATCTTGCGTCAAGATTAGAACTACCTCCAAACAGACCAAAATGAGCTTTCACTCGAGCCTCATCACCTAAGATTAACATCGGGTGTGTCCAAAGCAATTTTTGAGCCTACGGTACGTTTGGCACAAACCGTACACAAATCATGCCTCAAGATTAGCACTATCTCCAAACGTACCGAAATGAGCATCCACTTGAGCTCGTCACCTAAGAGTACCATCGGGTGTGTCCAAAATTATTTCTGAGCCTATGGTACATTTGGCACAAGCCATGCACCTATCTTACATCGACACTAACACCGTCTCAAAATGGACCGATGCGAGATTCCACATGGCCCATGTCACCTAGGAGCTCCATCGGGTGTGACTGGAATGATTTCCAAGCATAATGGTACATTTGGCGCAAACCGTGAACCTATCTTGCGTCAAGATTAGCACTACCTCCAAACCTACTGAAAACGAGCTTTCACTTGAGCCTCGTCACCTAGGAGTACCATTGGGCGCCTCCAAAATGAATTTTGAGGCTATGGTATGCTCGAGTGCAAACCGTGCAGCTACGTGTCTCTAGGTTAGCACTATCTCCAAACAAACCGAAATGAGCTTCCATTAAATGATTTTTGAGGCAATGGTAAGTTTGGCACAAACCGTGCACCTTACACTAACACTTACACCATCTCCAAATAGACCGATGCAAGATTCCACATGTCCCATGTCACCTAGGATTTCTATCAAGTGCGTCCAAAATGATTTCTAGGCCTAATGGTACATTTAGCGCAAACCGTGCACCAATCACGCCTCAAGTTTAGCACTATCTCCAAATGAACCGAAACGAGCTTTCACTTGAGCCTCGACACCTAGGAGTACCATTGGGTGCATCCACAGTGATTTTTTAGCCTATGGTACGTTTAGCACAAATCATGCACCAATCATGCCTCAAGATTAGCACTATCTCCAAACGGACCGAAACAAGCTTTCACTTGAGCCTCGACACCTAGGAGTACCATTGGGTGTGTCCAAAACGATTTCTGAGCCTATGGTACGTTTTGCGCAAACCGTGCACCAATCCTACATCGACTCTAACACCGTCTCTAAATGTAGCAATGCGACATTCCACATGACCCATGTCACCTAGGAGTTTCATCAGGTTTGTCCGAAATGATTTCCAAGCATAATGGTACATTCGGCGCAAACTGTGCACCTGTCTTGCATAAAAATTAGCACTATATCTAAATGGACTGAAACAAGCTTTCACTTGAGCCTGATCACCTAGGAGTACCATTGGGTGCCTTAAAAATGATTTTTGAGGCCATGGTACATTCGGTGCAAACCGTGCACCTAACTTCTCTCAGGATTAGCACTATCTCCAAACAAATCGAAATGAGCTTCCATTATCTGGAGTACCATCGGGTGTGTCCACCATGATTTTTGATACAATGGTAAGTTTAGCGCAAACCGTGCAACTTACACCAACACAAACACCATCTTCGAACGGAACGATATGAGATTCCACATGACCCATGTTGCCTTAGAGTTCTGTCGAGTGTGTCCAAAATGATTTCCAGGCCTGTTGGGACATTCGGCGCAAACCGTGCACCTATCTTGCGTCAAGATTAGCACTACCTCCAAATGGACCGAAATGAGCTTTAACTTGAGCCTCGTCAGCTAGAAGTACCATCTGGTACGTCCAAAGCGATTTTTGAGCCTATGGTACGTTTGGCATAAACCGTGCACCAATCATGCCTCAAGATTAGCACTATCTCCAAACGTACCAAAACGAGCTTCCACTTGACCCTCATCACCTAGGAGTACCATCGGGTTTGTCCAAAACGATTTCGGAGCCTATGATAGGTTTGGCGCAAACCGTGCACCTATCTTACACCAACATTATAACATCTCCAAATGGACCGACGTGAGATTCCACAAGACCCATGTCATCTAGGAGTTCCATCGAGTGTGTCCAAAATGATTTCCGTGCCTACTGGTACATTCAGCGCAAACCATGGACCTATCTTGCGTCAAGATTTGTACTATCTTCAAATGGACCGAAACGAGCTTTCACTTGAGCCTCATCACCTGGGAGTACCATTGGGAGCGTCCAAAATGATTTACAAGCCAGTGGTACATTCGGTGTAAACCGTGCACCTATCTTGCGTAGCTCTATCTCCAAATGGACCAAAACAAGCTTCCACTTGAGCCTCTCACGTAGGAGTACCGTCGAGTGTGTCCAAAATAATTTCTGAGCCAATGGGAAGTTTGGCACAAACTGTGCACCTATCATGCCTCAAAATTAGCATTATGTCCAAACGGACCAAAACGAGCATCCACTTGAGCCTCATCCGTAGGAGAACCATCTAGTGCGTCCAAAATGATTTTTGAGCCTTTGGTATGTTTGGCGCAAACCGTGCACGTTTCTTGCCTCAAGATTAACACTATCTCCAAACTGATCGAAATGAGCTTCCACTTGAGCCTCACCCCCTTGGAGTACAATCGGGTGTCCAAAACGATTTTTGAGCCAATGGTATGTTTGGCGCAAACCGTGCACCCTACACCGACACTAAAACCATGTCCAAATGGACCGATGTGAGATTCCACATGACCCATGTCACCTAGGAGTTCCTTCGAATACGTCCAAAATGATTTCCAAGCCTAATGGTACGTTCGGCACAAACCGAGCACCTATCTTATGTCAAGATTAGCACTATCTCGAAGCAGACCAAAATGAGCTTTCACTTTAGCCTTATCACCTAGGAGTATCATCAGGTGTGTCCAAATTGATTTACTAGCCTATGGTACATTCAGCGCAAACCGTGCACCTATCTTACGTCAAGACTAGCACTATCTCCAAATGGACTGAAATGTGCTTCCACTTGAGTCTCACACCTAGGAGTACCATTGGGCGTGTCCAAAAGGATTCCTGAGCCGATGGTATGTTTGGCGCAAACCATGCACCTTTCTTGCACCGACACGAACTCTGTCTCTAAACAAAAAAAAAGTGAGATTCCACAAGACCCATATCACCTAGGAGTTCCATCGGGTGCATCCAAAACAATTTCTGAGACTATGGTACATTTGGTGCAAACCGTACACCTATCTTGCATCAAGATTAGCACTCTCTCCAAACTGACTGAAATAAGCTTCCACTTGAGCCTTTGTCACCTAGTGGTACCATCAGGTGCGTCCAAAACGATTTATGAGCCTATGATGTGTCTAGCGCAAATGATGCACCTATCTTGCACTGGCAGTAACACTGTCTCCAAACAGAAAGAACCAAGATTCCACAGGACCCACACCACTTAGGAGTTCCATCGGGTGTGCCCAAAACAATTTCTAAACCTATGGTACGTTTGGCGCAAACCACGCACTTATCTTGTGTCATGATTAGTACTATCTCTAAATGGACTGAACTGAACTTTCACTTGACCCTCGTCACATATGAGTACCATCGGGTGCGTCCAAAACAATTTTTGAGGCTGTGGTACATTCGGTGCAATCCGTTTACCTATCTTGCGTCATGATTAGCACTATCTCCATGTAGATTGAAACGAGCTGTCACTTGAACCTCATCATCTAGGAGTACCATCGGGTGCGTCCAAAACGATTTACTAGCCTATGGTTCGTTCGGCAGAAACCGTGCACCTATGTTGCATCCAGATTAACACTATCTCCAAACGAACCGAAATGAGATTCCACTTGAGCCTCTCACCTTGGAGTACCATCAGGTGTGTCCAAAATGATCTATGAGCTGATGGTACGTTTGACGCAAACTGTGCACCTATCTTGCACCAACACTAACATTGTCTTCAAAGGGAAAGAATTGAGATTTCACATGACCCACGTCACCTAGGAGTTCCATTGGGTGTGTCCAAAATGATTTCCGAGCCTATGCTACATTTGACGCAAATGGTGCACCTATCTTGCGTCAACATTAGCACCATGTCCAAATAGACTGAAATGAGTTCCACTTAAGCGTCATCACCTAGTGGTACCATCTGGTGCGTCCAACACAATTTCTAAGCCTATGGCATGTCTAGCGCAAACCATGCACCTATCTTGCACTGAAACTAACACTGTCCACAAATGGAAAGAAGCCACATTCCACATGACCCACGTCACCTAGGAGTTCCATAGGGTGCGTCCAAAACAATTTTTGAGCCAATGGTACGTTCAACACGAATCGTGCACCTATCTTGTATCAAGATCAGCACTATCTATAAATGGACCGTACCAACCTTCCACTTGAGCCTTGTCACGTAGGAATACCATCGGGTGTGTCCAAAATGATTTTTGAACCCATGGTACGTTTGACGCAAACCGTTCACCTATCTTGCCTCAAGATTAGCACTATCTCCAAATTGACAAAAATGAGCTTCCACTTGAGCTTCATCACCTAGGAGTACATCGAGTGTGTCCAAAATGATTTTTGAGCCTAGGGTACGTTTGGTGCAAACTGTGCACCTATGTTACACCGACACTATCACCGTCACCAAACGGACCGATGCGAGATTCCACATGACCCATGTCACCAAGGAGTTCCATCGGGTGTGTCCAAAATGATTTCCAAGTCTAATGGTAGATTGGCACAAACTACGCACCTATCTTGCGTCATGGTTAGCACTATCTCCAAACAGACTAAAATGAGGTTTCACTTGGGCCTCGTCACCTAGGAGTACCATCGGGTTTGTCTAAAATAATTTCCAAGCCTAATGGTATACACGGCACAAACTGTGCACCTATCTTGCGTCAAGGTTAGCACTATCTCCAAACAGACTAAAATGAGGTTTCACTTGGGCCTCTCAACTAGGACCACCATCGGGTGCCTCCAAAACAATTTTTGAGGCTATGATACATTCAGCACAAACCTTACACATATCTTGTCTCAAGATTAACACTATCTCCAAATACACCGAAATGAGCTTCCATTTGAGCCTCATCACCTAGGAGTACCATCAGGTGTGTTCAAAATGATTTTTGAGCCAATGGTAAGTTTTGCACAAACCGTGCAACTTACACCGACACTAACACCATCTCCGAACAGACCGATGCGAGTTTCCACATGACTCATGTCACCTTGGAGTTCCGTCGTGTGTGTCCAAAATGATTTCCGAACCTAATGGTACATTCTGCGCAAACTGTGCACCTATCTTGCGTCAAGGTTAGCCCTACCTCCAAATGGACCGAAATGAGCTTTCACTTGAGCCTCAGCACCTAGGAGTACCATCGGGTGTGACCAAAACGATTTTCTGAGCCTATGGTACATTTTGCGCAAACCGTGCACCTATCTTACCTTGAGCTAACACCATCTCCAAATGTAGCGATGCGAAATTCCACATGACCCATGTCACCTAGGAGTTCCATCGGGTGTGTCCAAAATGATTTGCAAGCATAATGGTACATTCGGCGCAAACTGTGCACCTATCTTGCATTAAAATTAGCACTGTATCCAAACTGATTGAAATAAGCTTTCACTTAAACCTGATCACCTAGGAGTACCATTGGGCTTCTCCAAAATGATTTTTGAGGCTATGGTACATTCGCCGCAAACCATGCACCTATCTTCTCTCAAGATTAGCGCTATCTCCAAACAAACTGAAATGATTTTCCATTTGAGCCCCATCATCTAGGAGTACCATTAGGTGTGTCCACCATGATTTTGAGCCAATGGTAAGTTTGGCGCAAACCGTGCAACTTACACTGACACAAACACCATCTTCGAACGGATCAATACGAGATTCCACATGACCCATGTAGCCTTGGAGTTTTGTCGAGTGTGTCCAAAATGATTTCCAGGCCTGTTGGGACATTCGGCGCAAACCGTGCACCTATCTTGCGTCAAGATTAGCACTACCTCCAAACGGACCGAAACGAGCTTTCACTCGAGCCTCGTCACCTAGGAGTACCATCGGGTACGTCCAAAGCAATTTTTGAGCCTATGGTACGTTTGGCATAAACCGTGCACCAGTCATGTCTCAAGATTAGCACTATCTCCAAACGTACCGAATCGAGCTTCCACTTGACCCTCATCACCTACGAGTACCATCAGGTGTGTGCAAAATGATTTCGGAGCCTATGATAGGTTTGGCGCAAACCATGCACCTATCTTAAACCAACATTTACACCGTCTCCAAATGGATCGACGTGAGATTCCACATGACCCATGTCACCTAGGAGTTCTATGGAGTGTGTCCAAAATGATTTCCAAGCCTACTGGTATATTCGGCGCAAACGGTGCACCTATCTTGCGTCAAGAATAGTACTATCTCCAAACGGACTGAAATGAGCTTTCACTTGAGCCTCATCACCTGGGAGTACCATTAGGAGCGTCTAAAATGATTTACTAGCCTGTGGTATGTTCAGCGTAAACAGTGCACCTATTTTGCGTAGCACTATCTCCAAACAGACTGAAACGTGCTTCCACTTGAGCCTCTCACGTAGGAGTACCGTCGGGTGTGTCCAAAATGATTTCTGAGCTAATGGGATGTTTGGCACAAACCGTGCACCTGTCATGCCTCAAAATTAGCATTATCTCCAAACGGACCGAAATGAGCTTCCACTTGAGTCTCATCACGTAGTAGAACCATCAGGTGCGTCCAAAACAATTTTTGAGCCTGTGGTATGTTTGGCGCAAACCGTGCACCTATCTTGCCTTAGATTAACACTATCTCCAAACTGATCAAAATGAGCTTCCACTTGAGCCTCATCACTTAGGAGTATAATCGGGTGTGTCCAAAATGTTTTTTGAGCCAATGGTATGTTTGGCGCAAACGGTGCACCTTACACCAACACTAACACCATCTTCGAATGCACCGATGTGAGATTCCACCTAACCCATGTCACCTAGGAGTTCTTTCGGATGTGTCCAAAATGATTTCCATGCCTAATGGTATGTTCGGCACAAACCGTGCACCTATCTTACGTCAAGATTAGCACTATCTCAAAGTGGACCGAAACGAGCTTTCACTTTAGTCTTATCACCTAGGAGTACCATCGGGTGTGTCCAAATCGATTTACTAGCATGTGGTACGTTTGGCGTAAACCATGCACCTATCTTGCGTCAAGATTAGCACTGTCTCCAAATGGACCGAAATGAGCTTCCACTTAAGCCTGACACCAAGGAGTACCATCGGGCGCGTCCAAAAGGATTCCTGAGCCGATGGTATATTTGGCACAAACCATGCACCTATCTTTGCACCGAAACTAACACTGTCTCTAAACAGAAAAAGTGAGATTCCACATGACCCATAACACCTAGGAGTTACATCGGGTGCATCCAAAACAATTTCTGAGACTATGGTACATTTGGTGCAAACCGTACACCTATATTGCATCAAGATTAGCACTCTCTCTGAACTGACTGAAACGGGCTTCCACTTGAGCCTCGGTATGATGTGTCTAGCGTAAACCATGCACCTATCTTGCATTGAGCGTAACACTATCTCCAAACATAAACGACCGAGATTCCACAGGACCCACGCCACTTAGGAGTTCCATTAGGTGTGCCCAAAACAATTTTTGAACCTATGGTACATTCAGCACAAATCATGCATCTATCTTGTATCATGATTAGTACTATCTCTAAATGGAATGAACTGAACTTTCACTTGACCCTCGTCATGTACGAGTACCATCGGGTGCATCCAAAATAATTTTCGAGGCTATGGTACATTCGGTGCAATCCGTTTACCTATCTTGCATCAAGATTAGCACTATCTCCATGTGGACCGAAATGAGCTGTCACTTGAACCTCGTCATCTAGGAGTACCATCGGGTGCATCCAAAATGATTTACTAGCCTATCGTTTGTTCAGCACAAACCATGCACCTATGTTGCATCCAGATTAGCACTATCTCTAAACGGACCGAAAACTATGCACCTATCTTGCACCGACACTAACATTGTCTTCAAACGGAAAGAATTGAGATTCCGCATGACCCACGTCACCTAGGAGCTCCATTGGGTGTGTCCAAAACGATTTCTAAGCCTATGGTACGTTTGACACAAATGGTGCACCTATCTTGCATCAACATTAGTACCATGTCCAAATGGACTGAAATGAGCTTCCACTTAAGCGTCATCATCTAGTGGTACCATCTACTGCGTCCAACACGATTTCTAAGCCTATGGCACGTTTAGCGCAAACCATGCACCTATCTTGCATCGAAACTAACACTGTCCACAAATGGAAAGAAGCGAGATTCCCATGACCCACGTCCCCTAGGAGTTGCATAGGGTGTGTCCAAAACAATTTTCGTGCCTATGGTACGTTCGGTACGAATCGTGCACCTAACTTGTGTCAAGATTAGCACTATCTATAAATGGACCGTATTGACCGTCCACTGGAGCCTCGTCACGTAGGAGTACCATCGAGTGTGTCCAAAACGATTTTTGAGCCTAAGGTATGTTTGACGCAAACCGTTCACCTATCTTGCATCAAGATTAGCACTATCTCCAAATGGACCAAAATGAGCTTCCACTTGAGCTTCATCACCTAGGGGTACCATCGGATGCGTCCAAAACGATTTTTGAGCCTATGGTACGTTTTGTCCAAACTGTGCACCTATCTTACACCGACACTATCACCGTCACCAAACGGACCGATGCGAGATTCCACATGACCGATGTCACCTAGGAGTTGCATCAAGGTTAGCACTATCTCCAAACAGACTAAAATGAGGTTTTACTTGGGCCTCGTCACCTAGGAGGACCATCGGGTGCGTCCAAATTGATTTATTAGCCTATGGAACGTTCAGCACAAACCATGCACCCATCTTGCGTCAAGATTAGCATTATCTCCAAACGGAGCAAAATGTGCTTTCACTTGGGCCTCTCACATAGGAGTACCATCGGGTGTGTCCAAAAGGATTTCCAAGCCTAATGGTACATTCGACGCAAACCATGCACCTATCTTGTGTTAAGATTAGCACTATCTCCAAACAGACTGAAACAAGCTTTCATTTGAGCCTTGTCACCTAGGAGTACCATCGGGTGCATCCAAAACAATTTTTATTGCTCTGGTATGTTTGGCGCAAACCGTGCACCTATCTTATCTCAAGATTAGCACTATCAAGAAACGGACCGAAATGAGCTTCCATTTGAGTCTCATCACCTAGGAGTACCATCGGGTGTCTCCAAAATAATTTTTGAGCCAATGGTAAGTTTGGTGCAAACTATGCACCATACACCAACACTAACACCATCTCTGAATGGACCGATGCGAGATTCCACATGACCAATGTCACATAGGAGTTCCATCGGGTGTGTCCAAAATGATTTCTAAGCCTAATGATACATTCAGTGCAAACCATGCAACTATTTTACGTCAAGATTAGCACTATCTCTAAATAGACCGAAACGAGCTTTCACTCAAGCCTCCTCACCTAGGAGTACCATCGGGTGCCTACAAAGTGATTTTTGAGCCTTTGGTACATTTGGCACAAACCGTGCACCAATCATGCCTCAAGATTAGCACTATTTCCAAATGGACCGAAACGAGCTTCCACCGGATTCTCGTCACCTAGGAGTACCATTGGGTGTGTCCAAAATGATTTTTGAGCCTATGGTATATTTGGCACAAACCGTCCACCTATCTTACACCGACACTAACACCGTCTCCAAATGGACCGAAGTGAGATTCCACATGATCCGTGACTCCTAGTAGTTCCATCGGGTGTGTTCAAAATGATTTCCAAGCCTAATGGTACATTGGTGCAAACTGTGCACCTATCATGCCTCAAGATTAGCACTATCTCCAAATGGACCGAAACGAGCTTCCACTTGAAACTCGTCACCTAGCAATACCATCTGGTTTGTCCAAACCGATTTCTGAGCCTATGGTACGTTTGGTGCAAACCGTGCACCTATCTTACACTGACACTAACATCATATCCAAGTGGACCGAAGGTTCCACAAGACCCATATCACCTAGGTATATTTGGCGCAAACCATGCAGCTATCTTGTGTCAAGATTAGCACTATATCTAAATGGACCGAATTGACCTTCCACTTGAGCCTCATCACACAGGAGAACCGTCGGGTGCATCCAAAATGATTTTTGAGCCTATGGTTTGTTTGGCGCAAACTGTGCACCTATCTTGCCTCAAGACTAGCACTATCTCCAAACAGATTGAAATAGCTTCTACTTGAGCTTTGTCACCTAGGAGTGCCATCAGGTGTGTCCAAAATGAATTTTGAGCCTATGGTATGTTTGGCACAAATTATGCACCTATCCTACACTGACACTAACACCGTCTCCAAACGGACCGATGCGAGATTCCACACGACCCATGTCACCTAGGAGTTCCATTGGGTGTGTCTAAAATGATTTCCAAGCTAATGGTATATTTGGCGCAAACCGTGCACCTATCTTGCATCAAGATTAGCACTATCTCCAAATGGATCGAAACAAGCTTCCACTTGAGCCGTGTCACCGAGTGGTACCGTCAGGTGCATCCAAAACAATTTTTTAGCTTATGGTACGTCTAGCACAAACCATGCACCTATCTTTCACCGACACTAACACTGTCTCCAAACAGAAAGAAGCGAGATTCCACATGACCCACGTCCCTAGGAGTTCCATCGGGTGCGCCCAAAACAATTTTTGAGCCTATGGTACGTTTAGCGTAAACGATGCACCTATCTTGTGTCAAGATTAACACTATCTCTAATTGGACCGAATCGACCTTCCACTTGAGCCTCATCTTGTAGGAGTACCATCGAGTATGTCTAAAATGATTTTTGAGGCTATGGTATGTTTGGTGCAAACCGGGCACCTATCTTGCCTCAAGATTAGCAGTATCTCTAAACAGACCGAAAGTGTTTCCACTTGAGCCTCATCACCTAGGAGTACCATCGGGTGTGTCCAAAATGATTTTTAAGCCAATGGTACATTTCACGCAAACCGTGCACCATACACTGACACTAACACCATCTCCAAACCGACTAATGCGAGATTCCACATGACCCATGCCACCTAGGAGTTCCATTGGATGTGTCCAAAATGATTTCTAAGCCTAATGGTACATTCGACACAAACCGTGCACCTATCTTGCGTCAAGATTAGCACTATCTCGAAGCAAGCCAAAACAAGCTTTCACTTGAGCCTCCTCACCTAGGAGTACCATCGGGTGCATCCAAATCGATTTACAAGCCTATGCTATATTTGGCGCAAACCGTGCACCTATCTTGCGTTAAGATTAGCACTATCTACAAACGGACCGAAACAAGCTTCCACTTGAAACTTGTCACCTAGTGGTACCATCAGGTGCGTCCAAAATGATTTCTGAGCCTATGGTGCGTTTAGTGCAAACCGTGCACCTATCTTGGTTCAAGAGTTGTAGTACCTCCAAACTGATCGAAACGAGCTTTAACTTGAGCCTTGTGACCAAGTGGTACCATCAGGTGCATCCAAATTGATTTCTAAACCTATGGTGCGTCTAGCGCAAACCGTACACCTATCTTGCAGCGACACTAATGCTTTCTCCAAATAGAAAGAAGCGGGATTCCACATGACCCGCATCACCTCAGAGTTCCATCAGGGGTGCCCAAAACAAATTTTGTGCCTATGGTATGTTCGGAGCAAACCGTGCACCTATCTTTTGTCAAGATTAGCACTATATCGAAATTGACCGAACCGACTTTCCACTTGAGCCTCATCACGTAGGAGTACCATCGGGTGTGTCTAAGATGATTTTAGAGGCTATGGTACATTTGGTGCAAACCATGCACCTATCTTGCGTCAAGATTAGCGCTATCTCCAAGCGAACCGAAATGACCTGTCACTTGAGCCTCGTCATCTTAGAGTACGAGGGGTGCGTCCAAAACAATTTACTAGCCTATGGTACGTTCGACATAAGCCTTACACCTATCTTGCGTCAAGATTTGCACTATCTCCAAATGGACCAAAATGAGCTTTCACTTGAGCCTCTCACCTTGGAGTACCATTGGGTGCATCCAAAATGATTTCTGAGCCGATGGTACGTTTGGCGCAAACTGTGCACCAATCTTGCACCGACACTAACATTATCTCCAAACAGAAAGAAGTGAGATTTCACATGACCCACATCACCCAAGAGTTCTATTGGGTGCATCCAAAATAATTTCTGAGCTTATGGTATGTTCGATGCAAACCGTGCACCTATCTTTCGACAAGATTAGCACTATGTCCAAACGGACCAAAATGATCTTCTAGTTAAGCCTCATCACCTAGTGGTACCATCAGGTCAGTCCAAAATGATTTATGAGTCTATGGTACATCTAGCGCAAACCATGCACCTATCTTGCACCGACACTAACACTATCTCCAAACAGAAAGAAGCGAGACATCACATGACCCAGTCACCTAGGAGTTCCATCAGGTGCGCCCAAAACAATATTCGAGCCTATGGTACGTCTGGCGCAAACCATGCACCTATCTTATGTCAAGATTAGCACTATCTCTAAATGGACAAAATCGACCTTCCACTTGAGCCTCGTCACGTAGGAGTACCATCAGGTCCGTCCAAAATGATTTTTAAGGCTATGGTACGTTCAGCACAAACCGTGCACCTATCTTGCCTCAAGAATAGTACTATCTCCAAACGGACCGAGTTGAGCTTCCACTTGAGCCTCGTCACCTAGTAGTACCATTGGGTGTGTCCAAAATGATTTTTGAGCCATGGTATGTTTGGCGCAAACCGTGCACCATATACCGACAATAACACCATATCCAAATGGACCGATGCGAGATTCCACATGACCCATGTCACATAGGAGTTTCATCGGGTGTGTCCAAAATGATTGCCAAGCCTAATGGTACATTCAGCGCAAACCATGCACCTATCTTGTGTCAAGATTAGCACTACCTCCAAACACACCGAAACGAGCTTTCACTCGAGCCTTGTCACCTAGGCATAAAAATTGGGTGCGTCCAAAGGGAGTTTTGAGCCTATGGTACGTTTAGCACAAACTGTGCACCAATCATGCCACAAGATTAGCACTATCTCCAAATAGACCAAAATGAGTTCCATTTGAGCCTCATCACCTAGGAGTACTATCAGGTTTGGCCAAAATGATTTTTGAGCCAATGGTAAGTTGAGCGCAAACCATGCACCTTACACTGACACTAACACCATCTCCAAACAGACCGATGTGAGATTCCACATAACCCATGTACCTAGGAGTTCCATTAGGTGTGTCCAAAATGATATCCGCGCCTAATGGTACATTCGGCGCAAACCGTGCACCTATCTTGCGTCAAGATTAGCACTATCTCCAAATGGACTGAAACGAGCTTTCACTCGAGCCTGTCACCATGGAGTACCATCGGATGCGTTCAAAGAGATTTTTGAGCCTATGGTACGTTTGGCACAAACCGTTCACCTATCATTGGTCAAAATTAGCACTATCTCCAAATGGACCGAATCGAGTTTCTACTTGAGCCTCGTCACCTAGGAGTACCATCAGGTGTGTCTGTAACGATTTTTGAGCCTATGGTACGATTGGCACAAACCATGCACCTATCTTACATCGACTCTAACACCGTCTGCAAATGGACAGATGTGTGATTCCACATGACCCATGCCACCTAGGAGTTCTATCGGGTGTGTCCGAAATGATTTCCACGCATAATGGTACATTCGGCGCAAACCGTGCACCTGTCTTGCGTAAAAATTAGCACTATTTCCAAACGGACTGAAACAAGCTTTCACTTGAACCTCGTCACCTAGGACTACCATCAGGTGCCTCTAAAACAATTTTTGAGGCTATGATACATTCAGCGCAAACCTTGCACATATCTTCTCTCAAGATTAACACTATCCTCAAATAGACCAAAATGAGCTTCTATTTGAGCCTCATCACCTAGGAGTACCATCGGGTGTGTCCAAAATAATTTTTGAGCCAATGGTAAGTTTGGCGCAAACCGTGCAAACTACATCGACACTAACACCATCTCTGAATGGACCGATGCGAGACTCCACATGACCTATGTCACCTTGGAGTTCCGTCGGGCATGTCCAAAATGGTTTCCAAGCCTAATGGTACATTTGGTGCAAAACGTGCACCTATCTTGCGTCAAGATTAGCACTAGCTCCATACAGTGAAACGAGCTTTCACTCGAGCCTCATCACCTAAGATTACCATCGGGTGTGTCCAAAGTGATTTATGAGCCTACGATACATTAGCACAAACCGTGAACCAATCATGCCTCAAGATTAGTACTATCTCCAAACGGACCGAAATGAGCTTCCACTTGAGCTCGTCACCTAGGAGTACCATTGGGTGTGTCCAAAATAATTTCTGAGCCTATGGTACGTTTGGCACAAACCATGCACCTATCTTACATCGACACTAATACCGTCTCAAAATGGACCGATGTGAGATTCCACATGACCCATGTCACCTAGGAGCTCCATTAGGTGTGTCCAAAATGATTTTCGAGAATAATGGTACATTTGGCGCAAACCGTGCACCTGTCTTGCGTCAAGATTAGCACTACCTCCAAACGGACTGAAACAAGCTTTCACTTGAGCCTCGTCTCCTGGAGTACCATCGGGTGCCTCCAAAATGAATTTTGAGGCTATGGTACGTTCGGCGCAAACCGTGCTCCTATCGTGTCTCTAGGTTAGCACTATCTCCAAACAGACCGAAATGAGCTTCCATTAAATGATTTTTTAGCCAATGGTAAGTTTGGTGCAAACATGCACCTATCTTACATCGACACTATGACTATGTCCAAATGGACCGAGGCGGGATTCCACAAGTCCTATGTCATCTAGAAGTTCCATCGGGCTTGTCCAAAATGATTTCTATGCCTAATGGTACATTCGGCACAAACCATGCACCAGTCTTGCGTTAAGATTAGCACTACCTCCGAACAGACCAAAATGAGCTTTCACTAGAACCTCGTCACCTACGCATAAAAATTGGGTGCGTCCAAAGTTATTTTTGAGCCTATGGTATGTTTGGCACAAACCTTGCACCAATCAAGCTACAAGATTACCACTATCTCCAAACGGACCAAAATGAGTTCCATTTGAGTCTCATCACCTAGGAGTACTATCGGGTTTGTCCAAAATGATTTTTGAGCCAATGGTAAGCTGGGCCCAAACCATGCACCTTACACTGACACTAACACCATCTCCAAACAGACCAATGTGAGATTCCACACAACCCATGTCACCTAGGAGTTTCATCAGGTGTGTCCAAAATGATATCCACGCCTAATGGTCTATTCAGTGTAAACCGTGCACCAATCTTGTTTCAAGATTTGCACTACCTCCAAATGGATCGAAACGAGCTT
This sequence comes from Saccharum spontaneum, assembly GCA_022457205.1. Lineage (NCBI taxonomy): Eukaryota > Viridiplantae > Streptophyta > Magnoliopsida > Poales > Poaceae > Saccharum > Saccharum spontaneum. The sequence continues at coordinate 15,906,558 of CM039599.1, forward strand.
TCACTTGAGCCTGCCACCAAGGAGTACCATCGGGTGCGTTCGAAGCGATTTTTGAGCCTATGGCACGTTTGGCACAAACCATGCACCTATCATGGCTCAAAATTAACACTGTCTCCAAACGGACCGAAACGAGCTTCTACTTAAGCCTCGTCACCTAGGCATAACATCGGGTGTGTCCAAAATAATTTTTGAGCATATGGTATGTTTGGCACAAACTGTGCACCTATCTTACATCGACACTATCACTGTCTCCAAATGGACCGATGTGAGATTCCACATGACCCATGTCATCTAGGAGTTCCATCGGGTGTGTCCGAAATGATTTCCAAGCATAATGTTACATTCGACGCAAATCGTGCACATGTCTTGCGTAAAAACTACCACTACATCCAAATGGACTGAAACGAGCTTTCACTTGAGCCTCGTCACCTAGGACTAACATCGGGTGCCTCCAAAACAATTTTTGAGGCTATGATACATTCAACGCAAACCTTGCACATATCTTTTCTCAATATTAATACTATCTTCAAATAGACCAAAATGAGCATCCATTGAGCCTCATCACCTAGGAGTACCATCGGATGTGTCCAAAATGATTTTTGAGCCAATGGTAAGTTTGGCGCAAACCGTGCAACTTACACCGTCACTAACACCATCTCTGAACGGACCGATGCAAGATTCCACATGACCCACGTCACCTTAGAGTTCCGTCGGGTGTATCTGAAATGATTTCCAAGCCTAATGGTACATTTGGCACAAAATGTGCACCTATCTTGCGTCAAGATTAGAACTACCTCCAAACAGACCAAAATGAGCTTTCACTCGAGCCTCATCACCTAAGATTACCATCGGGTGTGTCCAAAGCGATTTTTGAGCCTACGGTACGTTTGGCACAAACCGTACACAAATCATGCCTCAAGATTAGCACTATCTCCAAACGTACCGAAATGAGCTTCCACTTGAGCTCGTCACCTAAGAGTACCATCGGGTGTGTCCAAAATTATTTCTGAGCCTATGGTACGTTTGGCACAAGCCATGCACCTATCTTACATCGACACTAACACCGTCTCAAAATGGACCGATGCGAGATTCCACATGGCCCATGTCACCTAGGAGCTCCATCGGGTGTGACAGGAATGATTTCCAAGCATAATGGTACTTTGGCGCAAACCGTGAACCTATCTTGCGTCAAGATTAGCACTACCTCCAAACCTACTGAAACGAGCTTTCACTTGAGCCTCGTCACCTAGGAGTACCATTGGGTGCCTCCAAAATGAATTTTGAGGCTATGGTATGCTCGGGTGCAAACCGTGCAGCTATTGTGTCTCTAGGTTAGCACTATCTCCAAACAAACCGAAATGAGCTTCCATTAAATGATTTTTGAGGCAATGGTAAGTTTGGCACAAACCGTGCACCTTACACCTAGTATTTCTATCAAGTGCGTCCAAAATGATTTCTAGGCCTAATGGTACATTTAGTGCAAACCGTGCACCAATCACGCCTCAAGTTTAGCACTATCTCCAAACGAACCGAAACGAGCTTTCACTTGAGCCTCGACACCTAGGAGTACCATTGGGTGCATCCACAGTGATTTTTTAGCCTATGGTACGTTTAGCACAAATCGTGCACCAATCATGCCTCAAGATTAGCACTATCTCCAAACGGACCGAAACAAGCTTTCACTTGAGCCTCGACACCTAGGAGTACCATTGGGTGTGTCCAAAACGATTTCTGAGCCTATGGTACGTTTTGCGCAAACCGTGCACCAATCCTACATCGACTCTAACACCGTCTCTAAATGTAGCAATGCGACATTCCACATGACCCATGTCACCTAGGAGTTTCATCAGGTTTGTCCGAAATGATTTCCAAGCATAATGGTACATTCGGCGCAAACTGTGCACCTGTCTTGCATAAAAATTAGCACTATATCTAAATGGACTGAAACAAGCTTTCACTTGAGCCTGATCACCTAGGAGTACCATTGGGTGCCTCAAAAATGATTTTTGAGGCCATGGTACATTCGGTGCAAACCGTGCACCTAACTTCTCTCAAGATTAGCACTATCTCCAAACAAATCGAAATGAGCTTCCATCATCTGGAGTACCATCGGGTGTGTCCACCATGATTTTTGAGCCAATGGTAAGTTTAGCGCAAACCGTGCAACTTACACCAACACAAACACCATCTTCGAACGGAACGATATGAGATTCCACATGACCCATGTTGCCTTGGAGTTCTGTCGAGTGTGTCCAAAATGATTTCCAGGCCTGTTGGTACATTCGGCGCAAACCGTGCACCTATCTTGCGTCAAGATTATCACTACCTCCAAACGGACCGAAACGAGCCTTAACTTGAGCCTCGTCACCTAGAAGTACCATCTGGTACGTCCAAAGCGATTTTTGAGCCTATGGTACGTTTGGCATAAACCGTGCACCAATCATGCCTCAAGATTAGCACTATCTCCAAACGTACCAAAACGAGCTTCCACTTGACCCTCATCACCTAGGAGTACCATCGGGTTTGTCCAAAACGATTTCAGAGCCTATGATAGGTTTGGCGCAAACCGTGCACCTATCTTACACCAACATTATAACATCTCCAAATGGACCGACATGAGATTCCACAAGACCCATGTCATCTAGGAGTTCCATCGAGTGTGTCCAAAATGATTTCCGTGCCTACTGGTACATTCAGCCCAAACCGTGGACCTATCTTGCGTCAAGATTTGTACTATCTTCAAACGGACCGAAACGAGCTTTCACTTGAGCCTCATCACCTGGGAGTACCATTGGGAGCGTCCAAAATGATTTACAAGCCAGTGGTACATTCGGTGTAAACCGTGCACCTATCTTGCGTAGCTCTATCTCCAAATGGACCAAAACAAGCTTCCACTTGAGCCTCTCACGTAGGAGTACCGTCGAGTGTGTCCAAAATGATTTCTGAGCCAATGGGAAGTTTGGCGCAAACTGTGCACCTATCATGCCTCAAAATTAGCATTATGTCCAAACGGACCGAAACGAGCATCCACTTGAGCCTCATCCGTAGGAGAACCATCTAGTGCGTCCAAAATGATTTTTGAGCCTTTGGTATGTTTGGCGCAAACCGTGCACGTATCTTGCCTCAAGATTAACACTATCTCCAAACTGATCGAAATGAGCTTCCACTTGAGCCTCACCCCCTTGGAGTACAATCGGGTGTCCAAAACGATTTTTGAGCCAATGGTATGTTTGGCGCAAACCGTGCACCCTACACCGACACTAAAACCATGTCCAAATGGACCGATGTGAGATTCCACATGACCCATGTCACCTAGGAGTTCCTTCGGATACGTCCAAAATGATTTCCAAGCCTAATGGTATGTTCGGCACAAACTGAGCACCTATCTTACGTCAAGATTAGCACTATCTCGAAGCAGACCAAAATGAGCTTTCACTTTAGCCTTATCACCTAGGAGTATCATCGGGTGTGTCCAAATTGATTTACTAGCCTATGGTACATTCAGCGCAAACCGTGCACCTATCTTACGTCAAGACTAGCACTATCTCCAAATGGACTGAAATGTGCTTCCACTTGAGTCTCACACCTAGGAGTACCATCGGGCGTGTCCAAAAGGATTCCTGAGCCGATGGTATGTTGGCGCAAACCATGCACCTTTCTTGCACCAACACGAACTCTGTCTCTAAACAAAAAAAAGTGAGATTCCACAAGACCCATATCACCTAGGAGTTCCATCGGGTGCATCCAAAACAATTTCTGAGACTATGGTACATTTGGTGCAAACCGTACACCTATCTTGCATCAAGATTAGCACTCTCTCCAAACTGACTGAAACGAGCTTCCACTTGAGCCTTTGTCACCTAGTGGTACCATCAGGTGCGTCCAAAACGATTTATGAGCCTATGATGTGTCTAGCGCAAATCATGCACCTATCTTGCACTGGCAGTAACATTGTCTCCAAACAGAAAGAACCAAGATTCCACAGGACCCACACCACTTAGGAGTTCCATCGGGTGTGCCCAAAACAATTTCTAAACCTATGGTACGTTTGGCGCAAACCACGCACTTATCTTGTGTCCTGATTAGTACTATCTCTAAATGGACTGAACTGAACTTTCACTTGACCCTCGTAACATATGAGTACCATCGGGTGCGTCCAAAACAATTTTTGAGGCTGTGGTACATTCGGTGCAATCCGTTTACCTATCTTGCGTCATGATTAGCACTATCTCCATGTAGATTGAAACGAGCTGTCACTTGAACCTCGTCATCTAGGAGTACCATCGGGTGCGTCCAAAATGATTTACTAGCCTATGGTTCGTTCGGCAGAAACCGTGCACCTATGTTGCATCCAGATTAACACTATCTCCAAACGAACCGAAATGAGATTCCACTTGAGCCTCTCACCTTGGAGTACCATCAGGTGTGTCCAAAATGATCTATGAGCTGATGGTACGTTTGACGCAAACTGTGCACCTATCTTGCACCAACACTAACATTGTCTTCAAACAGAAAGAATTGAGATTTCACATGACCCACGTCACCTAGGAGTTCCATTGGGTGTGTCCAAAATGATTTCCGAGCCTATGCTACGTTTGACGCAAATGGTGCACCTATCTTGCGTCAACATTAGCACCATGTCCAAATGGACTGAAATGAGTTCCACTTAAGCGTCATCACCTAGTGGTACCATCTGGTGCGTCCAACACAATTTCTAAGCCTATGGCATGTCTAGAGCAAACCATGCACCTATCTTGCACCGAAACTAACATTGTCCACAAATGGAAAGAAGCCACATTCCACATGACCCACGTCACCTAGGAGTTCCATAGGGTGCGTCCAAAACAATTTTTGAGCCAATGGTATGTTCAACACGAATCGTGCACCTATCTTGTATCAAGATCAGCACTATCTATAAATGGACCGTACCAACCTTCCACTTGAGCCTCGTCACGTAGGAATACCATCGGGTGTGTCCAAAATGATTTTTGAACCCATGGTACGTTTGACGCAAACCGTTCACCTATCTTGCCTCAAGATTAGCACTATCTCCAAATGGACAAAAATGAGCTTCCACTTGAGCTTCATCACCTAGGAGTACATCGAGTGTGTCCAAAATGATTTTTGAGCCTAGGGTACGTTTGGTGCAAACTGTGCACCTATTTTACACCGACACTATCACCATCACCAAACGGACCAATGCGAGATTCCACATGACCCATGTCACTAAGGAGTTCCATCGGGTGTGTCCAAAATGATTTCCAAGTCTAATGGTAGATTGGCACAAACTATGCACCTATCTTGCGTCATGGTTAGCACTATCTCCAAACAGACTAAAATGAGGTTTCACTTGGGCCTCGTCACCTAGGAGTACCATCGGGTTTGTCTAAAATAATTTCCAAGCCTAATGGTATACACGGCACAAACTGTGCACCTATCTTGCGTCAAGGTTAGCACTATCTCCAAATAGACTAAAATGAGGTTTCACTTGGGCCTCTCAACTAGGACCACCATCGGGTGCCTCCAAAACAATTTTTGAGGCTATGATACATTCAGCACAAACCTTACACATATCTTGTCTCAAGATTAACACTATCTCCAAATACACCGAAATGAGCTTCCATTTGAGCCTCATCACCTAGGAGTACCATCAGGTGTGTTCAAAATGATTTTTGAGCCAATGGTAAGTTTTGCACAAACCGTGCAACTTACACCGACACTAACACCATCTCCGAACAGACCGATGCGAGTTTCCACATGACTCATGTCACCTTGGAGTTCCGTCGGGTGTGTCCAAAATGATTTCCGAACCTAATGGTACATTCTGCGCAAACTGTGCCCCTATCTTGCGTCAAGGTTAGCCCTACCTCCAAATGGACCAAAATGAGCTTTCACTTGAGCCTCAGCACCTAGGAGTACCATCGGGTGTGACCAAAACGATTTTCTGAGCATATGGTACATTTTGCGCAAACCGTGCACCTATCTTACCTTGAGCTAACACCATCTCAAAATGTAGCGATGCGAAATTCCACATGACCCATGTCACCTAGGAGTTCCATCGGGTGTGTCCAAAATGATTTCCAAGCATAATGGTACATTCGGCGCAAACTGTGCACCTATCTTGCATTAAAATTAGCACTGTATCCAAACTGATTGAAATAAGCTTTCACTTAAACCTGATCACCTAGGAGTACGATTGGGCTTCTCCAAAATGATTTTTGAGGCTATGGTACATTCGCCGCAAACCATGCACCTATCTTCTCTCAAGATTAGCGCTATCTCCAAACAAACTGAAATGATTTTCCATTTGAGCCCCATCATCTAGGAGTACCATTAGGTGTGTCCACCATGATTTTTGAGCCAATGGTAAGTTTGGCGCAAACCGTGCAACTTACACTGACACAAACATCATCTTCGAACGGATCAATACGAGATTCCACATGACCCATGTAGCCTTGGAGTTTTGTCGAGTGTGTCCAAAATGATTTCCAGGCCTGTTGGGACATTCGGCGCAAACCGTGCACCTATCTTGCGTCAAGATTAGCACTACCTCCAAACGGACCGAAACGAGCTTTCACTCGAGCCTCGTCACCTAGGAGTACCATCGGGTACGTCCAAAGCAATTTTTGAGCCTATGGTACGTTTGGCATAAACCGTGCACCAATCATGTCTCAAGATTAGCACTATCTCCAAACGTACCGAATCGAGCTTCCACTTGACCCTGATCACCTACGAGTACCATCAGGTGTGTGCAAAATGATTTCGGAGCCTATGATAGGTTTGGCGCAAACCATGCACCTATCTTAAACCAACATTTACACCGTCTCCAAATGGATCGACGTGAGATTCCACATGACCCATGTCACCTAGGAGTTCTATGGAGTGTGTCCAAAATGATTTCCAAGCCTACTGGTATATTCGGCGCAAACGGTGCACCTATCTTGCGTCAAGAATAGTACTATCTCCAAACAGACTGAAATGAGCTTTCACTTGAGCCTCATCACCTGGGAGTACCATTAGGAGCGTCCAAAATGATTTACTAGCCTGTGGTATGTTCAGCGTAAACAATGCACCTATTTTGCGTAGCACTATCTCCAAACAGACTGAAACGTGCTTCCACTTGAGCCTCTCACGTAGGAGTACCGTCGGGTGTGTCCAAAATGATTTCTGAGCTAATGGGATGTTTGGCACAAACCGTGCACCTGTCATGCCTCAAAATTAGCATTATCTCCAAACGGACCGAAACGAGCTTCCACTTGAGTCTCATCACATAGTAGAACCATCGGGTGCATCCAAAACGATTTTTGAGCCTGTGGTATGTTTGGCGCAAACCGTGCACCTATCTTGCCTCAGATTAACACTATCTCCAAACTGATCAAAATGAGCTTCCACTTGAGCCTCATCACTTAGGAGTATAATCGGGTGTGTCCAAAATGTTTTTTGAGCCAGTGGTATGTTTGGCGCAAACGGTGCACCTTACACCAACACTAACACCATCTTCGAATGCACCGATGTGAGATTCCACCTAACCCATGTCACCTAGGAGTTCTTTTGGATGTGTCCAAAATGATTTCCATGCCTAATGGTATGTTCGGCACAACCGTGCACCTATCTTACGTCAAGATTAGCACTATCTCAAAGTGGACCGAAACGAGCTTTCACTTTAGTCTTATCACCTAGGAGTACCATCGGGTGTGTCCAAATCGATTTACTAGCATGTGGTACGTTTGGCGTAAACCATGCACCTATCTTGCGTCAAGATTAGCACTGTCTCCAAATGGACCGAAATGAGCTTCCACTTAAGCCTGACACCAAGGAGTACCATCGGGCGCGTCCAAAAGGATTCTTGAGCCGATGGTATATTTGGCACAAACCATGCACCTATCTTTGCACTGAAACTAACACTGTCTCTAAACGGAAAAAGTGAGATTCCACATGACCCATAACACCTAGGAGTTACATCGGGTGCATCCAAAACAATTTCTGAGACTATGGTACATTTGGTGCAAACCGTACACCTATATTGCATCAAGATTAGCACTCTCTCTGAACTAACTGAAACGGGCTTCCACTTGAGCCTCGGTATGATGTGTCTAGCGTAAACCATGCACCTATCTTGCATTGAGCGTAACACTATCTCCAAACATAAACGACTGAGATTCCACAGGACCCACGCCACTTAGGAGTTCCATCAGGTGTGTCCAAAACAATTTTTGAACCTATGGTACATTCAGCACAAATCGTGCATCTATCTTGTATCATGATTAGTACTATCTCTAAATGGAACGAACTGAACTTTCACTTGACCCTCGTCATGTACGAGTACCATCGGGTGCATCCAAAATAATTTTCGAGGCTATGGTACATTCGGTGCAATCCGTTTACCTATCTTGCATCAAGATTAGCACTATCTCCATGTGGACCGAAATGAGCTGTCACTTGAACCTCGTCATCTAGGAGTACCATCGGGTGCATCCAAAACGATTTACTAGCCTATCGTTTGTTCAGCACAAACCATGCACCTATGTTGCATCTAGATTAGCACTATCTCTAAATGGACCGAAAACTATGCACCTATCTTGCACCGACACTAACATTGTCTTCAAACGGAAAGAATTGAGATTCCGCATGACCCACGTCACCTAGGAGCTCCATTGGGTGCGTCCAAAACAATTTCTGAGCCTATGGTACGTTTGACACAAATGGTGCACCTATCTTGCATCAACATTAGTACCATGTCCAAATGGACTGAAATGAGCTTCCACTTAAGCGTCATCACCTAGTGATACCATCTGCTGTGTCCAACATGATTTCTAAGCCTATGGCACGTTTAGCGCAAACCATGCACCTATCTTGCATCGAAACTAACACTATCCACAAATGGAAAGAAGCGAGATTCCCATGACCCACTTCCCCTAGGAGTTGCATAGGGTGTGTCCAAAAAATTTTCCTGCCTATGGTACGTTCGGTACGAACCGTGCACCTATCTTGTGTCAAGATTAGCACTATCTATAAATTGACCGTATTGACCGTCCACTGGAGCCTCGTCACGTAGGAGTACCATCGAGTGTGTCCAAAACGATTTTTGAGCCTAAGGTATGTTTGACGCAAACCGTTCACCTATCTTGCATCAAGATTAGCACTATCTCCAAATGGACCAAAATGAGCTTCCACTTGAGCTTCATCACCTAGGGGTACCATCGGATGCGTCCAAAATGATTTTTGAGCCTATGGTACGTTTCGTCCAAACTATGCACCTATCTTACACCGACACTATCACCGTCACCAAACGGACCGATGCGAGATTCCACATGACCGATGTCACCTAGGAGTTGCATCAAGGTTAGCACTATCTCCAAACAGACTAAAATGAGGTTTTACTTGGGCCTCGTCACCTAGGAGGACCATCGGGTGCGTCCAAATTGATTTATTAGCCTATGGAGCGTTCAGCACAAACCATGCACCCATCTTGCGTCAAGATTAGCATTATCTCCAAACGGAGCAAAACGTGCTTTCACTTGGGCCTCTCACCTAGGAGTACCATCGGGTGTGTCCAAAAGGATTTCCAAGCCTAATGGTACATTCGACGCAAACCATGCACCTATCTTGTGTTAAGATTAGCACTATCTCCAAACAGACTGAAACGAGCTTTCATTTGAGCCTTGTCACCTAGGAGTACCATCGGGTGCATCCAAAACAATTTTTAACGCGCTGGTACGTTTGGCGCAAACCATGCACTTATCTTATCTCAAGATGAGCACTATCAAGAAACGGACTGAAATGAGCTTCCATTTGAGTCTCATCACCTAGGAGTACCACTGGTTGTCTCCAAAATGATTTTTGAGCCAATGGTAAGTTCGGTGCAAACTATGCACCTTACACTGATACTAACACCATCTCTGAATGGACCGATGCGAGATTCCACATGACCAATGTCACCTAGGAGTTCCATCGGGTGTGTCCAAAATGATTTCTAAGCCTAACGGTACATTCCACGCAAACCATGCAACTATTTTACGTTAAGATTAGAACTATCTCCAAATAGACCGAAACGAGCTTTCACTCGAGCCTCCTCACCTATAAGTGCCATCGGCTGCCTCCAAAGTGATTTTTGAGCCTTTGGTACATTTGGCACAAACCGTGCACCAATCATGCCTCAAGATTAGCACTATTTCCAAATGGACCGAAACGAGCTTCCACCGGAGCCTCGTCACCTAGGAGTACCATCGGGTGTGTCCAAAACCATTTTTGAGCCTATGTTTTGTTTGGCACAAACCGTCCACCTATCTTACACCGACACTAACACCATCTCCAAATGGACCGAAGTGAGATTCCAAATGATCCGTGACTTCTAGTAGTTCCATCGGGTGTGTTCAAAATGATTTCCAAGCCTAATGGTACATCGGCGCAAACTGTGCACCTATCATGCCTCAAGATTAGCACTATCTCCAAACGGACCGAAATGAGCTTCCACTTGAACCTCGTCACCTAGCAATACCATCTGGTTTGTCCAAACCAATTTCTGAGCCTATGGTATGCTTGGTGCAAACCGTGCACCTATCTTACACTGACACTAACATCATCTCGAAGTGGACTGAAGATTCCACATGACCCATATCACCTAGGTACATTTAGAGCAAACCGTGCACCTATCTTGTGTCAAGATTAGCACTATCTCTAAATGGACCGAATGGACCTTCCACTTCAGCCTCATCACGTAGGAGAACCATCGGTTGCATCCAAAATGATTTTTCAGCCTTTGGTATCTTTGGCGCAAACTGTGCACCTATCTTGCCTCAAGATTAGCACTATCTCCAAACAGATCGAAACAGCTTCTACTTGAGCTTCATCACCTAGGAGTGCCATCGGGTGTGTCCAAAATGAATTTTGAGCGTATGGTACATTTGGCGCAAACTATGCACCTATCCTACACTGACACTAACACCGTCACCAAACGGACCGATGCAAGATTCCACATGACCAATGTCACCAAGGAGTTCCATTGGGTGTGTCCAAGTCTAATGGTAGATTGGCAGAAACTATGCACCTATCTTGCGTCATGGTAAGCACTATCTCCAAACAGACTAAAACGAGGTTTCACTTAGGCCTCGTCACCTAGGAGTACCATCGGGTTTGTCCAAAGGGATTTCTGAGCCGATGGTATGTTTTGGCGCAAACTGTGCACCTATCTTGCACTGACACTAACACTATCTCCAAACGGAAAGAAGTGAGATTCCGCTGACCCATGTCACCTATGAGTTCCATCAGTGGTGTCCAAATTGATTTCTGAACCTATGATACACTCAACGCAAATCGTGCACCTATCTTGCGTCAAGATTAGCACTATCTCCAAACGGTCCGAAATGAGCTTCCACTTGAGCCTCTGTCCTAGGATTACCATCGAGTGTTCCAAAACGATTTCTAAGCCGATTGTACATTTGGCGCAAACCGTGCACCTATCTTGCACCGACACTAACACTGTCTCCAAACGAAAAGAACTGAGATTCCACATGACCCATGTCACCTAGGAGTTCCATCAGGTGCGTCCAAAATGATTTCCGAGCCTATGGTACATTTGACGCAAACCGTGCACCTGTCTTGCGTCAAGATTAGCACTATCTCGAAGGAGACCAAAAAGAGCTTCCACTTGAGCCTCATCACCTAGTCATACCATTAGGTGCGTCCAAAATGATTTGTAAGCCCATAGTACGTCTAGCGCAAACCATGGACCTATCTAGCACTGAAACTAGCACTATCTCCAAACGAAAAGAAGCGAGATTTGACATGACCCATATGTCACCTAGGAGTTCCATTGAGTGTGTCCAAGAGGACCGATACTAGGTACATTTGGCGCAAACCGTGCACTTATCTTGTGTCAAGATTAGCACTATCTCTAAATGGACCAAACCGACCTTCCACTTGAGCCTCATCACATAGGAGAAACATCGAGTGCATCTAAAATGATTTTGAGCCTATGGTATGTTTGGCGCAAACCGTGCACCTATCTTGCCACAAGATTAGCACTGTCTCAAAACAGACCAAAACAGCTTTCACTTGAGCTTCATCACCTAGGAGTACCATCGGGTGTGTCCAAAATGAATTTTGAGCCTATGATTTGTTTGGCACAAACTGTGCACCTATCCCACACCGACACAAACACCGTCTCCAATCAGACTAATGCGAGATTCCACATGACCCATGTCACCCAGGAGTTCTATCCGGTGTGTTCAGAATGATTTCCAAGCCAAATGGTACATTCGACGCAAACCGTGCACCTATCTTGTGTAAAGGTTAGCACAATCTCCAAACAACCTGAAACGAGCTTTAACTTGAGCCTCGTCACCTAGGAGTACCATTGGGTGCATCCAAAACAATTTTTAATGCAATGGTACAATTGGCGCAAACCATGCACCTATCTTATCTCAAGATTAGCACTATCACCAAACGGACCGAAATGAGTTTCCATTTGAGCCTCATCACCAAGTAGTACCATCGGGTGTCTCCAAAATGATTCTTGAGCCAATGGTAAGTTTGGTGCAAACTGTGCACCTTACACCGACACTAACACCATCTCCGAACGGACCGATGCGAGATTCCGCATGACCAATGTCACCTAGGAGTTCCATCAGGTGTGTTCAAAATGATTTCCAAGCCTAATGGTACATTGGCGCAAACTATGCACGTATCTTACATCAAGATTAGTAATATCTCCAAACGGACCGATATGAACTTTCACTCAAACCTCATCACCTAGGAGTACCATCAGGGGCGTCCAAAGCAATTTTTGAGCCTATGGTACGGTTGGCACAAACTGTCCACCTATCATGCCTCAAGATTAGCACTACCTTCAAACGGACTGAAACGAGCTTCCACTTGAGCCTCGTCACCTAGGAGTACCATCGGGTTGGCCAAACTAATTTCTGAGCCTATGGTACGTTTGGTGCAAACCGTGCACCTATCTTACACTGACACTAACATCGTCTCCAAGTGGACTGATACGAGATTACAGATGACCCATATCACCTTGGTAGGTTTGGCGCAAACCGTGCACCTATCTTGCGTCAAGATTTGCACTATCTCTAAATGGACCGAACCGACCTTCCACTTGAGCCTCATCACGTAGGAGAACCATCGGGTGCTTCCAAAATGTGAGCCTATGGTAGGTTTGGGGCAAACCGTGCACCTATCTTGCCACAAGATTAGCACTATCTCAAAACAGACCGAAATGAGCTTCCACTTGAGCCTCTGTCCTAGGATTACCATTGAGTGGTCCAAAACGATTTCTAAGCCGATGGTACGTTCGGCGCAAACCGTGCACCTATCTTGCACCGACACTAACACTGTCTCCAAATGGAAAGATGTGAGATCCCATATGACCCACGTCACCTAAGAGTTCCATTAGGTGAGTCCAAAATGATTTTCGAGCCTATGGTACATTCGACGCAAACCGTGCACCTATCTTGCGTCAAGATTAGCACTATCTCCAAACAGAACAAAAAGAGCTTCCACTTGAGCCTCGTCACCTAGTCATACCATTAGGTGCGTCCAAAATGATTTGTAAGCCCATAGTACGTCTAGCGCAAACCATGGACCTATCTAGCACTGAAACTAGCACTATCTCCAAACAGAAAGAAGCGAGATTTGAAATGACCCATATGTCACCCAGGAGTTCCATCGAGTGCGTTCCAACTGGACCGATATGAGATTCCACATGACCCATATCACCTAGGTACGTTTGGCGCAAACCATGCACCTATCTTGTGTCAAGATTAGCACTATCTCTAAGTGGACCAAACCTAATGAGGACATGCCTAGCATTCACTCATCTTCAAATGAAACTCCACTTGATATAGCTGGTCCAATTACAAGAAGTAGAGCTAAACAATTGGAGAAGGAAATTCATTCTCAGGTGAACGCTAACCTTATGTTTAATAATCAGTTTATGTTGAATGAGCCTTTGCTTTTGAGTTCTTGTCCCAATGTCCTTAGGAATGATGGAGTGTATGAACCAGCATGGGATGAAGATGGATTCAAGCCTCTGGACATCTGAACCAAGAAGCCTATGGTGTGCATGAATAAAATGGTGGTTCATCACTTTTGCATGGGTATGCAACCAGAAGCTAGATGACTGACACATGGTACAAATTCCAAGCATAACCACGGACATAATACAAGGAGTTAGATGGTGCTCTATAAGTGGATGGAAGCGTCTTCAAGTCTACTTTCCAGCCCATCAAACGGCTCATTATTTGGACTACCCAATAAAGAGTTATGCTCATTTTAGTAACTGCTTCCAGAAGCTGAAAAGACACGCGAACCAGCCACGAAATCCACTAGTGCATGCGCATGCTGCCATTTACTCAAAGCTGAACGCCCCTATCTCTATATATATGTTGTACTAGACAATGAAAAGACAGATCTTGTTTGGCTAAATTCAGAATACACAAACTCGTGGAGTTTTGTTTATGCGTGAGTCTTGAGAGGCTTGCAACATTTGTTCTTTCGATTCCTGAGGGAGTTGTAGAACGCCGAACTGTGGTTCACCCAGTTTGTGCCTTCACGTCTATAGGGCGTGATTACGTGGGCTGTTTCGTCGGTACGTGGAAGGGTGATTGTCTCGGTAGTTCGTCGCGTGGACAGCCTCGCGGTGCACTGCCTCTTCACCAGGTCACGCATTGACAAGTTATCAAGTTCGCAGATCCTACGAGAAGATCGGGCCACACAACTTGCTACACGCGTTGCATAGGCGTGTGCACATCATCTGGTATCAAAGCCTCCGTTTCCTCAGTAGGATTGTTCTTGTTTTTGGTAGGATAGAGTTTAAATACCTATTGTCCACTGATAGCCAAAAAAACCTACAGCCCAAATTCATACGTGCTACTGATTTTGTAGTTTGCTTTATCGAGTTTTAATCCTTTAAGATTTGTCTAGTTGCTGAATTTTCTTTTCCACATCGTTCTAGTTGTTATCTTTGTTCTAATCATCAAATCGTTTGCTGCATGTACCAACCATCCCACCCTTGATCTGATCGTCTTTGCTTGCTGCATATATATATATAAAACCCACCCGTCCCACCCTTGTTTTCTTTCCGCCACATATTCCCCAACCGAGTTTCTTGTTTTTGTTCTGCGCCATCCGTCTTAGTGATCCTTATGAGCCCCTTTAGTTGAAAGTTGTGCTGCATTTGTCACAAAGGTTAAAAGAAAAGTTGTCTATGGGTCAAAAGAAGAACTGAAAACACCGAGTTCTTGTTCAAAAAAAAACAAAAAAAGGAAAGAAAAGAAACAAAAGAGAATTGTGTTCAGCACACAAAAGGGGTTTGGGCAGCAACAAGTTACGGTTGGTGCAAATTGGTGTTCATCTATCCACTTCCTACATCTTGTTCCTTTCTTTTTACATCTTTTCCTTTATATTCAGCAACTTAGACTTGTGTTCTTGGATTATTATTTGGTTTTGCATCACTACATTTCAGTGCATTCCACTTACATATTACCCCACCAAGCTCCACTTAAAAGCACCGTGAGTTGTTGCACCGTCGTCGCTGTTACAATCACTCTTCCACTACAGATTACAGCCACGGTTCTTGCTCTTTTCAGGGAGAGAAAGAACTTGTTTTGTAAGTGGTGAGGCAGTGATTCCACATATATTCCACATATATATTGTCCTATTTTTTTTCCCCTTTACTAATATGGCAGGACGTGGAGATGGTGCCACTGTTTCAGTGGAGGAATTTCAGGAGTTGCGTACACAAATGCATGATTTGGTGCAGCAGCTCCAAACTCTCCAGCTCGACATGCCACGTAGAGAACCGCCACCAAATGAGGATGATGTCATTGAGGAGGATGATGAGCCAGTGCGTCGTCCCGCTGGCCGTGGACGTGGCGGGCGTGGTCTTGGTTTTCCTAATTTTGGTCGTGCTCGGCGCATTCCTATTCAAGGTGGAGGAGATTATGATGGTGATGCTGATATGTTGTCCGATATGGATGATCACCGGCATGGTGGCCATCATGGTTATCGTGACCGCCGTCGTCGCCGTGATGATGATGGGTTAAGCAAAGTGAAAGTGTCTATTCCAAAATTTAATGGCAAAGAAAGTGCTGATGATTATTTTGAGTGGGAGACAAAGGTTGATCAGATCTTTGATTTATATACTTATCCTCCTGTCAAGAAAGCAAAGCTTGCTGCCATTGAGTTCACAGGTTATGCAATCACTTGGTGGAATCAAGTGTGTGCTGATTTCCGCCGCGTTGGACATGATCGTATTACTTGGGATGACATGAAACGAGAAATGAGGCAGCGATTTGTTCTTGCACATTATTCTCGTGAGCTACATTTGAGGCTGAAACGTCTTGTCCAAGGCCATCGTAGTGTGGATGAATATTTTCAGGAAATGGAAATGTGTCTACTTCGTACCGGTATCACTGAAGATGAGGAATCAACTATGGCTCGATTTCTGGTTGGTCTTAACAAACCAATCGCAGACAAGGTGGACATGACTAATTACAACACCATGAATGAATTGCTACATTTTGCAAAAAGGGCAGAAAGGCAGCTTGCTGAATCCTATAAGAAACGTGCTTCATTTTCAGCTCCTAATAATTCTACTCCATGGCGCCATTCACAGCAGCATGGGTCAGGGGTGCACACACCTTCATCTCATGCAACTTCTCGTTCAATTTCAACTTCTGCCAAACATTTTGATTCAAGAGGCAAAGCTGTAAGTTCTAATCAGTCTAGCTCCTCTGCTACTGCAGCTCCAAGAAAGACAAGTAAGATTGAATGTTTTAAGTGTGGTGGTCATGGGCATAAACAAGCTGAATGTCCCAATCGACGTACCATTATTGCACTTGCTGATGGATCTTATGATTCTCAAAGTGAAGAGGATGCAGAGTTTACCAATGTA
This sequence comes from Saccharum spontaneum, assembly GCA_022457205.1. Classification (NCBI taxonomy): domain Eukaryota; kingdom Viridiplantae; phylum Streptophyta; class Magnoliopsida; order Poales; family Poaceae; genus Saccharum; species Saccharum spontaneum. Next base: position 15,923,461 of record CM039599.1, read on the forward strand.
TTTGCAGACCAACATCTTGATACTTGTGAGTATTCAGCTGAGGATGGTACATTTGAGCTAGGTCTGAATTGTTTAGCCATTCAACCTATTCCACCTTTTGCTCACAACGACATGTTACAAGATGTTACTTCTCCATCTTCTGACGAGATTACTAGTGCTGATTTTGATGAGTTGCTTGCTGATTTTCCTGATTTGGAGCCTTCTACAATGAATACACCATCTCCTTCTTTGGTGGTTAGGACAGTTCTTTCCACTCAGTTTGTTGCTGCTGAACAAGGACAACGCCATAATTTGTTTCAGTCCCGATGCAAAGTGAAAGGCCAAGTGTGCCGTTTCATCATACATGGTGGGAGCTGCAATAATATTGTTAGTGCTTTGCTTGTTGAGAAGCTTGGTTTGCAGCCACGTCGCCATCCACATCCATACCATATGCAATGGTTGAATAATTCCGGGACAGTTAAGGTTTTAGCCATGATTCATTTAACATTTTCTATTGGTGATTATCATGGAGAGGTTGATTGCGATATTGTCCCCATGCAAGCATGCCATTTACTGCTTGGTCGGCCCTGGCAATTTGATGTGGATTCGGTGCATTTTGGACGGTCTAACAAATACACTTTCCTTGCCAATGACAAGAAGGTGGTTCTTGTTCCATTATCTCCAGAGGAGATACATGCTTCAGATGTGGCTCGCATGAAAAGAGAGGCATCTGAAAAAAGAAAACTGAGTGAGACCCACAACACTAGTAAGGAAGAGAGTTCTAAACCATCCAGCCACATAAAGCCTCATTCCACTTTAAAACAGCCACACCAAACTGAGTGCTTATTTGTGAGCAGGAGTGATTTGAGAGATGTGAGAAACACCACAGCCCCATTCTTTGTACTGCTGTACAAGGAGGTTTTATTTTCCACTAACGACTTACCTAGCTCGCTGCCTAGTGTTGTTCTTGATTTGTTACAGGACTTTGAGGATGTTTTTCCTGATGAAGTACCAGCTGGACTTCCCCCACTTCGCGGCATTGAGCATCAAATTGACTTGGTCCCTGGTGCTTCTCTTCCAAATCGTCCAGCCTACCGCACCAATCCCACAGAGACAAAGGAAATTCAGCGACAGGTAAAAGAGCTTTTGGACAAAGGGTATGTTCGTGAATCCTTATCACCATGTGCTGTTCCTGTTCTTTTAGTTCCAAAGAAAGATGGCTCTTGGCGCATGTGTGTTGATTGTCGTGCTATCAATGCTATAACTGTTCGATATCGCCATCCCATTCCACGACTTGATGGCATGTTAGATGAATTGAGTGGTTCCATCATTTTCACCAAGATTGATTTGCGTAGTGGCTATCATCAAATCCGCATGAAACTTGGTGATGAATGGAAAACAGCGTTTAAAACTAAAATTGGTCTCTATGAATGGCTTGTGATGCCATTTGGCTTGACAAATGCTCCTTCAACTTTTATGCGCTTAATGAACCATGTTTTACGAGCTTTCATTGGCAAGTTTGTAGTTGTTTATTTTGATGATATTCTGATCTATAGCAAATCATTTGATGAACATCTTGATCATATCCGTCATGTACTTACTGTTTTGAGGGAAGAGAAATTGTATGGCAACATTGCTAAGTGCACCTTTTGCACAGACCGTGTTGTTTTCCTTGGCTTTGTTGTTTCCGCAGATAGTATTCAGGTTGATGAAGAGAAGGTTAAAGCAATAAAGGATTGGCCTACACCGGTAAATGTGAGCCAAGTTCGAAGCTTTCATGGTCTTGCAAGTTTCTATAGGCGTTTTATCAAAAATTTCAGCACCCTCGCTGCACCCCTTAACAATCTCACAAAGAAGGATGTTCCATTCATGTGGGGCCATGACGAAGACCAAGCATTTCACACACTAAAAACAAAGCTTTGTGAAGCACCGCTGCTACAACTTCCTGATTTTGGTAAGACGTTTGAGATCGAATGTGATGCAAGTGGTATTGGCATAGGAGGTGTACTGCTGCAAGAAGGTAAACCTGTTGCCTACTTTTCTGAAAAGCTAAATGGTCCACATCTGAATTACTCGGTTTATGACAAAGAGCTTTATGCCTTAGTTCGCGTTTTAGAAGTTTGGCAACATTACTTGTTACCTAAAGAATTTGTCATCCATTCTGATCATGAAGCTTTGAAATATCTAAAAAGTCAAGGCAAACTGAACCGTAGACATGCAAAATGGATTGAGTTCATCGAAACATTTCCCTATGTTGTAAAACATAAGCATGGAAAAGATAACATTGTTGCCGATGCTTTATCACGGAGATGTGGTTTGGTTACACAATTAGATACAAAAGTGCTTGGTTTGGAATCCATTAAAACACTCTATGTAGCTGATTCTGATTTTAAAGAACCTTTCTCTCATTGCATTGCTGGAAAAGGCTGGGACAAGTATTATGTGCATGATGATTTTTTATTTCGGACTAACAAACTTTGCATTCCAGCCTGCTTGATTCGTCAAGTTCTTTTGCAGGAAGCACATGCTGGTGGCTTAGCTGGTCATTTTGGCGTCAAAAAGACATTGGACATGCTCTCCGATCATTTCTTTTGGCCACATATGCGATGTGATGTCCAGCGACATGTTGCACGCTGCATAATCTGCTTGAAAGCTAAGTCCCGCCTTAACCCCCATGGTCTTTATACTCCATTACCAGTTCCGAATGTACCTTGGGAAGATATATCCATGGATTTTATTTTGGGTTTACCTCGGTCTCAGAGGGGGAGAGATTCTATTTTTGTTGTTGTTGACCGATTCTCTAAAATGGCACATTTTATTCCATGTCATAAGAACGACGATGCTTCACACGTTGCAGATTTGTTTTTCAGGGAGATCGTTCGTTTACATGGAGTGCCCAGGACTATTGTTTCAGACCGGGATACAAAATTTCTAAGCTATTTTTGGAAGACATTACGGGCTAAGCTTGGTACGAAGTTGTTATTTTCCACCACTTGTCATCCGCAAACCGATGGGCAAACTGAAGTTGTCAACCGTACCTTGTCCACCATGTTGCGTGCTGTGTTGAAAAAGAATTTGAAGCAGTGGGAAGACTGCCTTCCACATATTGAATTTGCTTATAACAGGGCAGTCCATTCCACAACAAACTTTTGTCCATTTGAAATTGTTTATGGGTTTAAACCGCACACTCCCATGGATCTTTTGCCTTTACCATTGCAGGAACAAGTTAACATGGATGCATCAAAGAGATCAGACTTTATCAAGAAACTCCATGATGAGACAAGGAAAAATATCGAGAAGAAATCAGCACAATATGCAAAGCAGGCGAACAAAGGTAAGAAGAAGGTTACATTCCAGCCGGGAGACCTTGTGTGGTTACATCTACGCAAGGATCGTTTTCCCCAACATCGCAAGACTAAGTTATCTCCTAGGGGTGATGGTCCGTTCAAGGTTCTCCAAAAGATAAATGATAATGCTTACAAAATTGAGCTGCCACCTGAATATTCCAATGTGAGTCCAACATTCAATGTCAAAGACTTGCTTCCATTTGTTGGTGAGCCTGAGTCGAGGATGACTCCTTCTCAAGAGGGGGAGGCTAATGAGGACATGCCTAGCATTCACTCATCTTCAAATGAAACTCCACTTGATATAGCTGGTCCAATTACAAGAAGTAGAGCTAAACAATTGGAGAAGGAAATTCATTCTCAGGTGAACGCTAACCTTATGTTTAATAATCAGTTTATGTTGAATGAGCCTTTGCTTTTGAGTTCTTGTTCCAATGTCCTTAGGAATGATGGAGTGTATGAACCAGCATGGGATGAAGATGGATTCAAGCCTCTGGACATCTGAACCAAGAAGCCTATGGTGTGCATGAATAAAATGGTGGTTCATCACTTTTGCATGGGAATGCAACCAGAAGCTAGATGACTGACACATGGTACAAATTCCAAGCATAACCACGGACAGAATACAAGGATTTAGATGGTGCTCTATAAGTGGATGGAAGCGTCTTCAAGTCTACTTTCCAGCCCATCAAACGGCTCATTATTTGGACTACCCAATAAAGAGTTATGCTCATTTTAGTAACTGCTTCCAGAAGCTGAAAAGACACGCGAACCAGCCACGAAATCCACTAGTGCATGCGCTTGCTGCCATTTACTCAAAGCTGAACGCCCCTATCTCTATATATATCTTGTACTAGACAATGAAAAGACAGATCTTGTTTGGCTAAATTCAGAATACACAAACTCGTGGAGTTTTGTTTATGCCTGAGTCTTGAGAGGCTTGCAACATTTGTTCTTTCGATTCCTGAGGGAGTTGTAGAACGCCGAACTGTGGTTCACCCAGTTTGTGCCTTCACGTCTATAGGGCGTGATTGCGTGGGCTGTTTCGTCGGTACGTGGAAGGGTGATTGTCTCGGTAGTTCGTCGCGTGGACAGCCTCGCGGTACACTGCCTCTTCACCAGGTCACGCATTGACAAGTAATCAAGTTCGCAGATCCTACGAGAAGATTGGGCCACACAACTTGCTACACGCGTTGCATAGGCGTGTGCACATCAAAACCGACCTTCCACTTGAGCCTCATCACGTAGGAGAACCATCGAGTGCATCCAAAATGATTTTTGAGCCTATGTTATGTTTGGTGCAAACCGTGCACCTATCTTGCCACAAGATTAGCACTATCTCAAAATAGACCGAAACAACTTCCACTTGAGCTTCATCACCTAGGAGTACCATCCGGTGTGTCCAAAATGATTTTTGAGCCTATGATATGTTTGGCACAAACTGTGCACCTATCTTGCACCGACACTAACACTGTATCCAAACGGAAAGAAGTGAGCTTCCACATACCCATGTCACCGAGGAGTTCCACCAGGGGCGTCCAAATTGATTTCTGAACCTATGATACACTCGACGCAAACCATGCACCTATCTTGTGTCAAGATTAGCACTATCTCCAAACGGACCGAAATGAGCTTCCACTTGAGCCTCTCTCCTAGGATTACCATCGAGTGTTCCAAAACGATTTCTAAGCCAATGGTACGTTCGGCGCAAACCGTGCACCTATCTTGCACCGACACTAACACTGTCTCCAAACGGAAAGAAGTGAGATTCCACATGACCCACGTCACCTAGGAGTTCCATTGGGTGCGTCCAAAATGATTTATGAGCCTATGGTACATTCGACGCAAACCGTGCACTTGTCTTGTGTCAAGATTAGCACTATCTCCAAACAGACCGAAAAGAGCTTCCACTTAAGCCTCGTCACCTAGTCATACCATTAGGTGCGTCCAAAATGATTTCTAAGCCCATAGTACGTCTAGCGCAAACCATGGACCTATCTAGCACTGAAACTAGCACTATCTCCACACGAAAAGAAGCGAGATTTGACATGACCCATATGTCACCTAGGAGTTCCATCGAGTGTGTCCAAGTGGACTAATATGAGATTCTACATGACCCATATCACCTAGGTACATTTGGCGCAAACCGTGCACCTATCTTGTGTCAAGGTTAGCACTATCTCTAAATGGACCAAACCGACCTTCCACTTGAGCCTCATCACGTAGGAGAAGCATCGAGTGCATCCAAAATGATTTTTGAGCCTATGGTATGTTTGGCGTAAACCGTGCACCTATCTTGCCACAAGATTAGCACGGTCTCAAAACAGACCGAAACAGCTTCCACTTGAGCTTCATCACCTAGGAGTACCATCGGGTGTGTCCAAAATGATTTTTGAGCCTATGATATGTTTGGCGCAAACTGTGCACCTATCTTGCACTGACACTAACACTGTCTCCAAATGGAAAGAAGTGAGATTCCGTAGACCCATGTCACCGAGGAGTTCCATCAGGGGCGTCCAAATTGATTTCTGAAACTATGATACACTCGACGCAAACCATTCACCTATCTTGTGTCTCCAAATAGACCGATGCGAGATTCCACATGACCCATGTCACCTAGGAGTTCTACCTAGTGTGTCCGAAATGATTTCCACGCCTAATGGTACATTCGACGCAAACCGTGCACCTATCTTGTGTAAAGATTTGCACAATGTCCAAACGAACTGAAACGAGCTTTAACTTGAGCCTCATCACCTAGGAGTACCATTAGGTGCATCCAAAACAATTTTTAACACCATGGTACATTTGGCGCAAACCATGCACCTATCTTATCTCAAGATTAGAACTATCACCAAACGGACCGAAATGAGCTTCCATTTGAGCCTCATCACCAAGGAGTACCATCGGGTGTCTCCAAAATGATTCTTGAGCTAATGGTAAGTTTGGTGCAAGCTGTGCACCTTACACCGACACTAACACCATCTCCGAACAGACCAATGCGAGATTCCACATGACCAATGTCACCTAGGAGTTCCATCACATGTGTTCAAAATGATTTCCAAGCCTAATGGTACATTGGCGCAAACTGTGCACGTATCTTACATCAAGATTAGCAATATCTCCAAAAGGACCGATATGAGCTTTCACTCGAACCTCATCACCTAGGAGTACCATCAGGTGCGTCCAAAGCAATTTTTGAGCCTATGGTACGGTTGGAACAAACTATCCACCTATCATGCCTCAAGATTAGCACTACCTTCAAATGGACTGAAACGAGCTTCTACTTGATCCTCGTCACCTAGGAGTACCATCGCGTTGGCCAAACCAATTTCTGAGCCTATGGTACGTTTGGTGCAAACCGTGCACCTATCTTACACTGACACTAACATCGTCTCCAAGTGGACTGATACGAGATTACACATGACCCATATCACCTTGGTACGTTTGGCGCAAACCGTGCACCTATCTTGCGTCAAGATTAGCACTATCTCTAAATGGACTGAACCGACCTTCCACTTGAGCCTCATCACGTAGAACCATCGGGTGCTTCCAAAATGTGAGCCTATGGTAGGTTTGGCGCAAACGGTGCACCTATCTTGCCACAAGATTAGCACTATCTCAAAATAGACCGAAATAAGATTCCACTTGAGCCGCTGTCCTAGGATTACCATCGAGTGGTCCAAAACGATTTCTAAGCCAATGGTACGTTCGGCGCAAACCGTGCACCTATCTTGCACTAACACTAACACTATCTCCAAACGGAAAGATGTGAGATTCCATATGACCCATGTCACCTAATAGTTCCATCAGGTGAGTCCAAAATGATTTTCGAGCCTATGGTACATTCGACGCAAACCGTGCACCTATCTTGCGTCAAAATTAGCACTATCTCCAAACAGACCAAAAAGAGCTTCCACTTGAGCCTCGTCACCAAGTCATACCATTAGGTGCATCCAAAATGATTTGTAAGCCCATAGTACGTCTAGCGCAAACCATGGACCTATCTAGCACTGAAACTAGCACTATCTCCAAACAAAAAGAAACGAGATTTGACATGACCCATATGTCACCCAGGAGTTCCATCGAGTGCGTCCAAGTGGACCGATATGAGATTCCACATGACCCATATCACCTAGGTACGTTTGGCACAAACTGTGCACCTATCTTGTGTCAAGATTAGCACTATCTCTAAATGGACCAAACCGACCTTCCACTTGAGCCTCATCACGTAGAAGAACCATCGAGTGCATCCAAAATGATTTTTGAGCCTATGGTATGTTTGGCGCAAACCGTGCACCTATCTTGCCACAAGATTAGCACTGTCTCAAAACAGACCAAAACAACTTCCACTTGAGCTTCATCACCTAGGAGTACCATCGGGTGTGTCCAAAATGATTTTTGAGCCTATGATATGTTTGGCGCAAACTATGCACCTATCTTGCACCGACACTAACAATGTCTCCAAATGGAAAGAAGTGAGATTCCGCAGACCCATGTCACCGAGGAGTTCCATCAGGGGCGTCCAAATTGATTTGTGAACCTATGATACACTCGACGCAAACCATTCACCTATCTTGTGTCTCCAAATAGACCGATGCAAGATTCCACATGACCCAGGTCACCTAGGAGTTCTATCTAGTGTGTCTGAAATGATTTCCAAGCCTAATGGTACATTCGACACAAACCGTGCCCCTATCTTGTGTAAAGATTTGCACAATCTCCAAACGAACTGAAACGAGCTTTCACTTAAGCCTCATCACCAAGGAGTACCATTAGGTGCATCCAAAACAATTTTTAACACCATGGTACATTTGGCACAAACCGTGCACCTATCTTATCTCAAGATTAGAACTATCACCAAACGGACTGAAATGAGCTTCCATTTGAGCCTCATCACCAAGGAGTACCATCGGGTGTCTCCAAAATGATTCTTGAGCCAATGGTAAGTTTGGTGCAAACAGTGAACCTTACACCGACACTAACACCATCTCTGAACGGACCGATGCGAGATTTCACATGACCCATGTCACCTAGGAGTTCCATCAGGTGTGTTAAAAATGATTTCCAAGCCTAATGGTACATTGGCCAAACAGTGCACGTATCTTACATCAAGATTAGCAATATCTCCAAACGGACCGATATGAGCTTTCACTCGAACCTCGTCACCTAGGAGTACCATCAAGGGCGTCCTAAGCAATTTTTGAGCCTATGATATGTTTGGCGCAAACTGTGCACCTATCCCACACTGACACTAATACCATCTTCAAACAGGCCAATGCAAGATTCCACATGACCCATGTAACCAAGGAGTTCCATCGGTTGTGCCTGAAATTATTTCCATGCCTAATGTCACATTCGACGCAAACCGCGCACCTACCTTGTGTAAAGATTAGCACTATCTCCAAACGGACTGAAACGACCTTTCACTTGAGCCTCATCATCTAGGAGTACCATCGGGTGCAGACAAAACAATTTTGAACGCTATGGTACGTTTGGCGTAAACCGTGCACCTATCTTATCTCATGATTAGCACTATCACCAAATGGACCGAAATGAGCTTCCATTTGAGCCTCATCACCAAGGAGTACCATCGGGTGTCTCTAAAATGATTCTTGAGCCAATGGTAAGTTTGGTGCAAACTGTGCACCCTACACCGACATTAACACCATCTCTGAATAGACCGATGCGAGATTCCACATAACCAATGTCACCTAGGAGTTCCATCAGGTGTGTTCAAAATGATTTCCAAGCCTAATGGTACATTGGCGCAAATTGTGCACGTATCTTACATCAAGATTAGTAATATCACCAAACGGATTGTATGAGCTTTCACTCGAACCTCGTCACCTAGGAGAACCAACAGGGGTGTCCAAAGCAATTTTTGAGCCTATGGTACGGTTGGAACAAACTGTCCACCTATCAAGCCTCAAGATTAGCACTACCTCCAAACGGATCGAAACGAGCTTCCACTTGAGCCTTGTCACCTAGGAGTACCATCGGGTTTGTCCAAACCAATTTCTGAGCCTATGGTACGTTTGGTGCAAGCCATGCACCTATCTTACACTAACACTAACATCATCTCCAAGTGGACCGATATGAGATTACACATGACCCATATCACCTTGGTATGTTTGGCGCAAACTAAGCACCTATATTGTGTCAAGATTAGCACTATCTCTAAGTGGACCGAACCAACCTTCCACTTGAGCCTCATCACGTAGAACCATCGGGTGCATCCAAAACGATTTGTGAGCCTATCGTAGGTTTGGCGCAAACCGTGCACCTATCTTGCCATAAGATTAGCACTATCTCCAAATAGACCGAAATGAGCTTCCACTTGAGCCTCTCTCCTAGGATTACCATCGAGTGTTCCAAAACGATTTCTAAGCCGATGGTACGTTCGGCGCAAACCGTGCACCTATCTTGCACCGACACTAACACTGTTACCAAACGGAAAGAAGTGAGATTCCACATGGCCCACGTCACCTAGGAGTTCTATTAGGTGCGTCCAAAATGATTTTCAAGCCAATGGAACATTCGACGCAAACCGTGCACCTGTCTTGCGTCAAGATTAGCACTATCTCCAAACAGACCGAAAAGAGCTTCCACTTGATCCTCGTCACCTAGTCATACCATTAGGTGCGTCCAAAATCATTTCTATGCCCATAGTACGTCTAGCGTAAACCATGGACCTATCTAGCACTGAAACTAGCACTATCTCCAAATGGAAAGAAGCGAGATTTGACATCACCCATATGTCACCTAGGAGTTCCATCGAGTGCGTCCAAGTGGACCGATACGAGATTCCACATGACCCATATCACCTAGGTACGTTTGGCGCAAACCGTGCACCTATCTTGTGTCAAGATTAGCACTATCTCTAATTGGACCGAACCAACCTTCCACTTGAGCCTCATCACGTAGGAGAACCATCGAGTGCATCCAAAATGATTTTTGAGCCTATGGTATGTTTGGCGCAAACCGTGCACCTATCTTAGATTAGCACTGTCTCAAAATAGACCGAAACAGCTTCCACTTGAGCTTCATCACCTAGGAGTACCATCGGGTGTGTCCAATATGATTTTTGAGCCGATGATATGTTTGGCGCAAACTGTGCACCAGTCCCACACCGACACTAACACCATCTCCAAACGGGCCGATGCAAGATTCCACATGACGCATGTAACCTAGGAGTTCCATCGGTTGTGTCTGAAATGATTTCCAAGCCTATTGTTACATTCGACGCAAATCGCGCACCTACCTTGTGTAAAGATTAGCACTATCTCCAAACGGACTGAAACGAGCTTTCACTTGAGCCTCATCACCTAGGAGTACCATCGGGTGCAGACAAAACAATTTTGAATGCCACGGTACGTTTGGCGTAAACCGTGCACCTATCTTATCTCATGATTAGCACTATCACCAAACGGACCGAAATGAGCTTCCATTTCAGCCTCATCACCAAGGAGTACCATCGAGTGTCTCCAAAATGATTCTTGAGCCAATGGTAAGTTTGGTGCAAACTGTGCACCTTACACCGACACTAACACCATCTCTGAATGGACCTATGTGAGATTCCACATGACCAATGTCACCAAGGAGTTCTATCAGGTGTGTTCAAAATGATTTCCAAGCCTAATGGTACATTGGCGCAAACTGTGCACATATCTTACATCAAGATTAGCAATATCTCCAAACGGATTGATATGAGCTTTCACTCGAACCTCGTCACCTAGGAGTACCCTCAGGGGCGTCCAAAGCAATTTTTGAGCCTATGGAATGGTTGGAACAAACTGTCCACCTATCATGCCTCAAGATTAGCACTACCTCCAAACGGACCAAAACGAGCTTCCACTTGACCCTCGTCATCTAGGAGTACCATCTGGTTTGTCCAAACCAATTTCTGAGCCTATGGTACGTTTGGTGCAAGCCGTGCACCTATCTTACACTGACACTAACATCATCTCCAAGTGGACCGATACGAGATTACACATGACCCATATCACCTTGGTATGTTTGGCCCAAACCGTGCACCTAGCTAGCGTCAAGATTAGCACTATCTCTAAGTGGACCGAACCGACCTTCCACTTGAGCCTCATCACGTAGGAGAACCATTGAGTCATCCAAAATGATTTTTGAGCCTATGGTATGTTTGGCGCAAACCGTGCACCTATCTTGCCACAAGATTAGCACTGTCTCAAAACAGACCGAAGCAACTTCCACTTGAGCTTCATCACCTAGGAGTACCATCGGGTGTGTCCAAAATGATATTTGAGCCGATGATATGTTTGGCGCAAACTATGCACCTGTCCCACACCGACACTAACACCATCTCCAAACGGGCCGATGCAAGATTCCACATGACCCAAGTAACCTAGGAGTTCCATCAGTTGTGTCTGAAATGTTTTCCAAGCCTAATGTTACATTCGACGCAAATCACGCACCTACCTTGTGTAAAGATTAGCACTATCTCCAAACGGACTAAAACGAGCTTTCACTTGAGCCTCACCACCTAGGAGTACCATCGGGTGCAGACAAAACAATTTTGAACGCTACGGTACGTTTGGCGTAAACCATGCACCATCTTATCTCATGATTAGCACTATCACCAAACGGACCGAAATGAGCTTCCTTTTGAGCCTCATCACCAAGGAGTACCATCGGGTGTCTCCAAAATGATTCTTGAGCCAATGGTAAGTTTGGTGCAAACTGTGCACCTTAGACCGACACTAACACCATCTCCGAACGGACCGATGCGAGATTCCACATGACCAATGTCACCTAGGAGTTCCATCAGGTGTCTTCAAAATGATTTCCAAGCCTAATGGTACATTGGCGCAAACTGTTCACATATCTTACATCAATATTAGCAATATCTCCAAACGGATTGATATGATCTGTCACTTGAACCTCGTCACCAAGGAGTACCATCAGGGGCGTCCAAAGCGATTTTTGAGCCTGTGGAATGGTTGGAACAAACTGTCCACCTATCATGCCTCAAGATTAGCACTACATCCAAACAGATCGAAACGAGCTTTCACTTGAGCCTCGTCACCTAGGAGTACCATCAGGTTTGTCCAAACCAATTTCTGAGCCTATGGTACGTTTGGTGCAAGCCGTGCACCTATCTTACACTGACACTAACATCATCTCCAAGTGGACCGATACGAGATTACACATGACCCATATCACCTTGGTACGTTTGGCCCAAACTGTGCACCTATCTTGATTCAAGATTAGCACTATCTCTAAGTGGACCGAACTGACCTTCCACTTGAGCCTCATCACGTAGGAGTACCATCGGGTGCATCTAAAACGATTTGTGAGCCTATGGTAGGTTTGGCGCAAACCGTGCACCTATCTTGCCATAAGATTAGCACTATCTCCAAACAGACCGAAATGAGCTTCCACTTGAGCCTCTCTCCTAGGATTACCATTGAGTGTTCCAAAACGATTTCTAAGCCGATGGTACGTTCGGCGCAAACCGTGCACCTATCTTGCACCGACACTAACACTGTTACCAAACAGAAAGAAGTGAGATTCCACATGGCCCACATCACCTAGGAGTTCCATCAGGTGCGTCCAAAATGATTTCCGAGCCTATGGTACATTCTACGCAAACCGTGCACCTATCTTGCATCAAGAATGGCACTATCTCCAAACAGACCGAAAAGAGCTTCCACTTGAGCCTCGTCACCTCGTCATACCATTAGGTGCGTCCAAAATGATTTCTAAGCCCATTGTACGTCTAGCGTAAACCATGGACCTATCTAGCACTGAAACTAGCACTATCTCCAAACGGAAAGAAGCGAGATTTGACATGACCCATATGTCTCCTAGGAGTTCCATCGAGCGCGTCCAAGTGGACTGATACGAGATTCCACATGACCCGTATCACCTAGGTACGTTTGGCGCAAACCGTGCACCTATCTTGTGTCAAGATTAGCACTATCTCTAAATGGACCGAACTGACCTTCCACTTGAGCCTCATCACGTAGGAGAACCATCGAGTGCATCCAAAATGATTTTTGAGCATATGGTATGTTTGGTGCAAACCGTGCACCTATCTTGCCACAAGATTAGCACTGTCTCAAACACAGACCGAAACAGCTTCGACTTGAGCTTCATCACCTAGGAGTACCATCGGGTGTGTTTAAAATGATTTTTGAGCCGATGATATGTTTGGTGCAAACTAAGCACCTGTCTTACACCGACACTAACACCATCTCCAAATGGGCCGATGCAAGATTCCACATGACCCATGTAACCTAGGAGTTCCATGGTTGTGTCTGAAATGATTTCCAAGCCTAATGTTACATTCGACACAAACAGCGCACCTATCTTGTGTAAAGATTAGCACTATCTCCAAACGGAATAAAACGAGCTTTCACTTGAGCCTCAACACCTAGGAGTACCATCGAGTGCAGACAAAACCATTTTGAACGCTATGGTAGGTTTGGCATAAACCGTGCACCAATCTTATCTCATGATTAGCACTATCACCAAACGGACCAAAATGAGCTTCCATTTGAGCCTCGTCACCTAGGAGTACCATCGGGTGTGTCCAAAATGATTTTTGAGCCTATTGTATGTTTGGCACAAACCGTCCAGCTATATTACACCGACACTAACACCGTCTCCAAATGGACTGATGCGAGATTCCACATGATCCGTGACACCTAGGAGTTCCATCAGGTGTGTTCAAAATGATTTCCAAGTCTAATGGTCCATTGGCGCAAACTGTGCACCTATCTTACATCAAGATTAGCACTATCTCCAAACGGACCAAAACAAGCTTTCACCCGAACCTCGTCACCTAGGAGTACCATCAGGGGCGTCCAAAGCAATTTTTGAGCCTATAGTACGTTTGGCGCAAACCGTGCTCCTATCATGCCTTAAGATTAGCACTATGTCCAAATGGACCGAAACAAGCTTCCACTTGAGGCTCGTCACCTAGGAGTACCATTGGGTTTGTCGAAACCGATTTCTGAGCCTATGGTACGTTTGGTGCGAACCATGCACCTATCTTACACTGACACTAACATCGTCTCCAAGTGGACCGATATGAGATTCCACATGACCCATATCACCTAGGTACGTTTGGCGCAAACCATGCACCTATCCTACACCGACTATAACACCATCTCCAAACGGACCGATGCGAGATTCTACATGACCCATGTCACCTAGGAGTTCCATCAGGTGTGTCCAAAATGATTTCCAAGCCTAATGGTACATTCAACGCAAACCATGCACCTATCTTGTGTAAAGATTAGCACTATTTCCAAACAAATTGAAACAAGGTTTCACTTGAGCCTCGTCACCTATGAGTACGATCAGGTGCATCCAAAACAATTTTTAATGCTATGGTATGTTTTATGCAAACCGTGAACCTTTCTTATCTAAAGATTAGCACCATTACCAAATGGACCGAAATGAGCTTCCATTTGAGCCTCGTCACACCATCGGCTGTCTCCAAAATGATTTTTGAGCCAATAGTATGTTTGGTGCAAACTATGTACCATACACCAACACTAACACCATCTCCGAATGGACCGATGCGAGATTCCACATGACCCATGTCACCTGGGAGTTCCACCGGGTGTGTTCAAAATGATTTCCAAGTCTAATGGTACATTGGCGCAAACTGTGCACCTATCTTACATCAAGATTACCACTATCTCCAAACGGACCAACACAAGCTTTCACTCGAACCTCGTCACCTACGAGTACCATCAGGGGCGTCCAAAGCAATTTTTGAGCCTATAGTACGTTTGGCGCAAACCGCGCTCCTATCATGCCTCAAGATTAGCACTATCTCCAAATGGACCGAAACAAGCTTCCACTTGAGCCTCGTCACCTAGGAGTACCATCGGGTTTGTCGAAACCAATTTCTGAGCCTATGGTACGTTTGGTGCAAACCATGCACCTATCTTACACTGACACTAACATCGTCTCCAAGTGGACTGATACGAGATTCCACATGACCCATATCACCTAGGTACGTTTGGCACAAACCGTGCACCTATCCTACACTGACTCTAACACCATCTCCAAACGAACCGATGCGAGATTCTACATGACCCATGTCACCTAGGAGTTCCATCAGGTGTGTCCAAAATGATTTCCAAGCCTAATGGTACATTCAACGCAAACCATGCACCTATCTTGTGTAAAGATTAGCACTATTTCCAAACAAATTGAAACAAGGTTTCACTTGAGCCTCGTCACCTATGAGTACGATCAGGTGCATCCAAAACAATTTTTAACGCTATGGTATGTTTTACGCAAACCATGCACCTTTCTCATCTCAAGATTAGCACCATCACCAAATGGACCGAAATGAGCTTCCATTTGAGCCTCGTCACACCATCGGCTGTCTCCAAAATGATTTTTGAGCCAATAGTATGTTTGGTGCAAACTGTGTACCATACACCAACACTAACACCATCTCTGAACGGACCGATGCGAGATTCCACATGACCCATGTCACCTAGGTGTTCCCTCGGGTGTGTTCAAAATGATTTCCAAGTCTAATGGAACATTGGCGCAAACTGTGCACCTATCTTACATCAAGATTAGCACTATCTCCAAACGGACCAACACAAGCTTTCACTCGAACCTCGTCACCTAGGAGTACCATCAGGGGCGTCCAAAGCAATTTTTGAGCTTATGGTACATTTGGCACAAACCGTGCACCTATCATGCCTCAAGATTAGCACTATCTCCAAACACACCGAAACAAGCTTCCACTTGAGCCTCATCACCTAGGAGTACCATCGGGTTTGTCCAAACCGATTTCTGAGCCTATGGTACATTTGGTGCAAACCGTGGACCTATCTTACACTAACACTAACATCATCTCCAAGTGGACCGATATGAGATTCCACATGACCCATATCACCTAGGTACGTTTGGCGCAAACCGTGCACCTATCTTGTGTCAAGATTAGCACTATCTCTAAATGGACTGAACTGACCTTCCACTTGAGCATCATCACGTAGGACAACCATCAAGTGCATCCAAAATGATTTTTGAGCCTATGGTATGTTTGGCGCAAACCTAGCACCTATCTTGCGAAAAGATTAGCACTATCCCCAAACAGACCGAAACAGCTTCGACTTGGGCTTCGTCACCTAGGAGTACCATCGGGAGTGTCCAAAATGATTTTTGAGCCTATGGTATGTTTAGCGCAAACTATACACCTATCCTACACCAACCTAACACCGTCTCCAAATGGGCCGATGCAAGAATCCACATGACCCATGTCACCTAGGAGTTCCATCGGGTGTGTCCGAAATGAGTTCCAAGCCTAATGGTACATTCGACGCAAACCGTGCACCTATCTTGTGTAAAGATTAGCACTATCTCCAAACGAACTGAAACCAGCTTTCACTTGAGCCTCGTCACCTAGGAGTACCATCGGGTGCATCCAAAATAGTTTATAACGCTATGGTACGTTTGGCGCAAACTATGCAAATATCTTATCTCAAGATTAGCACTATCACCAAACGGACCGACATGAGCTTCCTTTTGAGCCTCATCACCAAGGAGTACCATCGGGTGTCTCCAAAATAAGTTTTTGAGCCAATGCTAAGTTCGGTGCAAACTGTGCACCTTACACCGACACTAACACCATCTCCGAAAGGACCGACGCGAGATTCCACATGACCCATGTCACCTAGGAGTTCCATCGGGTGTGTCCAAAATGATTTCCAAGCCTAATGGTACATTCGGCGCAAACCATGCCCTTATCTCGCGTCATAATTAGCATTATCTCCAAATGGACCGAAACGAGCTTTCACTCGAGCCTCCTCACCTACGAGTACCATCGGGTGCGTCCAAAGCGATTTTTGAGCCTATGGTACATTTGGCACAAACCGTGCACCAATCATGCCTCAAGATTAGCACTATCTCCAAACGGACCGTAATGAGCTTCCACTGGAGACTCGTCACCTAGGAGTACAATCGGGTGTGTCCAAAATGATTTCTGAGCCTATTATATGTTTGGCACAAACATACAATAGCTATCTTACTCCGACACTAACACCGTCTCCAAATGGACCGATGCGAGATGCCACATGATCCGTGACACCTAGGAGTTCCATCGGGTGTGTTCAAAATGATTTTCCAAGTCTAATGGTACATTGGCGCAAACTGTGCACCTATCTTACATCAATATTAGCACTATCTCCAAACGGACCAAAACGAGCTTTCACCCGAACCTCATCACCTAGGAGTACCATCAGGCGCGTCCAAAGCAATTTCTGAGCCGATACTATGTTTGGTGCAAACCGCGCTCCTATCATGCCTCAAGATTAGCACTATCTCTAAATGGACCGAAACGAGCTTCCACTTGAGCCTCGTCACCTAGGAGTACCATCGGGTTTGTCGAAACCGATTTCTGAGCCTATGGTACGTTTGGTGCAAACCATGCACCTATCTTACACTGACACTAACATCGTCTGCAAGTGGACCGATATGAGATTCCACATGACCCATATCACCTAGGTACGTTTGGCGCAAACCGTGCACCTATCTTGTGTCAAGATTAGCACTATCTCTAAATGGACTGAACTGACCTTCCACTTGAGCCTCATCACGTAGGACAACCGTCAAGTGCATCCAAAATAATTTTTGAGCCTATGGTATGTTTGGCGCAAACCTAGCACCTATCTTGCCAAAAGATTAGCACTATCTCCAAATAGACCGAAACAGCTTCGACTTGGGCTTCGACACCTAGGAGTACCATCGGGTGTGTCCAAAATGATTTTTGAGCCTATGGTATGTTTGGCGCAAACTGTGCACCTATCCTACACCAACACTAACACCATCTCCAAACGGGCCGATGCAAGAATCCACATGACCCATGTCACCTAGGAGTTCCATCGAGTGTGTCCAAAATGATTTCCAAGCCTAGTGGTACATTCGACGCAAACCGTGCACCTATCTTGTGCAAAGGTTAGCACTATCTCCAAACAAACTGAAACGAGCTTTCACTTGAGGCTCGTCACCTAGGAGTACTATCGGGTGTCTCCAAAATGATTCTTGAGCCAATGGTAAGTTTGGTGCAAACCGTGCACCTTACACCAACACTAACACCATATCCTTTACGGACCGATGCGAGATTCCACATGACCAATGTCACCGAGGAGTTCCATCAGGTGTGTTCAAAATGATTTCCAAGCCTAAAGATACATTGGCACAAACTGTGCACATATGTTACCTCAAGATTAGCAATATCTCCAAACAGACCTATATGAGCTTTCACTCGAACCTCGTCACCTAGGAGTACCATCAGGGGCGTCCAAAGCAATTTTTGAGCCAATGGTACGGTTGGCACAAACTGTCCACTATCATGCCTCAAGATTAGCACTACCTCCAAACAGACCGAAATGAGCTTCCACTTGAGCCTCGTCACCTAGGAGTACTATCGGGTTTGTCCAAACCAATTTCTGAGCCTATGGTACGTTTGGTGCAAACCGTGCACCTATCTTACACTGACACTAACATCGTCTCCCAGTGGACCGATACGAGATTACACATGACCCATATCACCTTGGTACATTTGGCGCAAACCGTGCATATATCTTATCTCAAGATCAGCACTATCACCAAACGGACCGAAATGATCTTCCATTTGAGCCTCATCACCAAGGAGTACCATCGGATGTCTCCAAAATGATTTCCAAGCCTAATGGTACATTCAGCGCAATCCATGTCCCTATCTCGCATCAAAATTAGCATTATATCCTAATGGACCGAAATGAGCTTTCACTCAAGCCTCCTCACCTACGAGCACCATCGGGTGTGTCCAAAGCGATTTTTGAGCCTATGGTACATTTGGCACAAACCGTGCACCAATCATGCCTCAAGATTAGCACTATCTCCAAACAGACCATAATGAGCTTCCACTGGGGCCTCGTCACCTAGGAGTACAATCGGGTGTGTCCAAAATGATTTTTGAGCCTATTGTATGTTTGGCACAAACTGTCCAGCTATCTTGCACCGACACTAACACCGTCCCCAAATGGACCGATCCGAGATTCCACATGATCCGTGACACTAACACCATCTCCGAATGGACCGATGCGAGATTCAACAGGACCCATGTCGCCTAGGAGTTCCATCGGGTGTGTTCAAAATGATTTCCAAGTCTAATGGTACATTGGCGCAAACTATGCACCTATCTTACATCAAGATTAGCACTATCTCCAAACGGACCGAAACGAGCTTTCACCCGAACCTCGTCACCTAGGAGTACCATCAGGGGCGTCCAAAGCAATTTTTGAGCCTGTTGTACGTTTGGTGCAAACCGCGCTCCTATCATGCCTCAAGATTAGCACTATCTCCAAATGGACCGAAACGAGCATCCACTTGAGCCTCGTCACCTAGGAGTACCATCGGGTTTGTCCAAACCGATTTCTGAGCCTATGGTACGTTTGGTGCAAACCATGCACCTATCTTACACTGACACTAACATCGTGTCCAAGTGGACCGATACGAGATTCCACATGACCCATATCACCTAGGTACATTTGGCGCAAACCGTGCACCTATCTTTTGTCAAGATTAGCACTATCTCTAAATGGACCGAACCGACCTTCCACTTGAGTCTCATCATGTAGGAGAACCATTGAGTGCATCCAAAACGAATTTTGTGCCGATGGTATGTTTGGCGCAAACCGTGAACCTATCCTGCCACAAGATTAGCACTATCTCCAAACAGACCAATACAGCTTCCATTTGAGCTTCGTCGCCTAGGAGTACCATCTGTTGTGTCCAAAATGATTTTTGAGCCAATGGTATGTTTGGCGCAAACTATGCACCTATCCTACACCAACTCTAACACCATCTCCAAACGGACCGATGTGAGATTCCACATGACCCATGTCACCTAGGAGTTCCATCAAGTGTGTCCAAAATGATTTTCAAGCCTAATGGTACATTCAATGCAAACCGTGCACCTATCTTGTGTAAAGATTAGCACTATCTCGAAACAAACTGTAACAAGGTTTCACTTGAGCCTCGTCACCTATGAGTACCATCAGGTGCATCCAAAATAATTTTTAACGCTATGGTACGTTTAACGCAAACCGTGCACCTTTCTTATCTCAAGATTAGCACTATCACCAAATGGACCGAAATGAGCTTCCATTTGAGCCTCATCACACCATCGGGTGTCTCCAAAATGATTTTTGAGCCAATAGTATGATTGGTGCAAACTATGTTCCTTACACTGACACTAACACCATCTCCGAACGGACCGATGCGAGATTCCACATGACCCATGTCACCTAGGAGTTCCATTGGGTGTGTTCAAAATGATTTCCAAGTCTAATGGTACATTGGCGCAAATTGTGCACCTATCTTAAATCAAGATTAGCACTATCTCCAAACGGACCGAAACGAGCTTTCACTCGAACCTTGAAACCTAGGAGTACCATCAGGGGCGTCCAAAGCAATTTTTGAGCCTATGGTACATTTGGCACAAACTGTGCACCAATCATGCCTCAAGATTAGCACTATCTCCAAACGCACCGAAACGAGCTTCCACTTGAGCCTCGTCACCTAGGAGTACCATCGGGTTTGTCCAAACCGATTTCTGAGCCTATGGTATGTTTGGTGCAAACCGTGCACCTATCTTACACTAACACTAACATCGTCTCCAAGTGGACCGATACGAGATTCCATGTGACCTATATCACCTAGGCACATTTGGCGCAAACCGTGCACCTATCTTGTGTCAAGATTAGCACTATCTCTAAATGGACTGAACTGACCATCCACTTGAGCCTCATCATGTAGGACAACCATCAAGTGCATCCAATATGATTTTTGATCCTATGATATGTTTGGCGCAAACCTAGCACCTTTCTTGCCAAAAGATTAGAACTTTCTCCAAATAGACCGAAACAGCTTCGACTTGGGTTTCGTCACCTAGGAGTACCATCGGGTGTGTCCAAAGTGATTTTTGAGCCTATGGTATGTTTGGCGCAAACTGTGCACCTATCCTACACCGACACTAACACCGTCTCCAAACGGGCCGATGCAAGAATCCACATGACCCATGTCACCTAGGAGTTCCATCAGGTGTGTCTGAAATGATTTCCAAGCCTAATGGTACATTCGACGCCAACCATGCACCTATCTTGTGTAAAGATTAGCACTATCTCCAAACGAACTGAAACGAGCTTTCACTTGAGCCTCGTCACCTAGGAGTACCATCGGGTGCATCCAAAATAGTTTATAACGCTATGGTACGTTTGGCGCAAACCGTGCATATTCTTATCTCAAGATTAGCACTATCACCATACGGACCGAAATGAGCTTCCATTTGAGCCTCATCACCAAGGAGTATCATCGGGTGTCTCCAAAATGAGTTTTGAGCCAATGGTAAGTTTGGTGCAAACTGTTCACCTTACACCGACACTAACACCATCTCCGAAAGGACCGATGCGAGATTCCACATGACCCATGTCACATAGGAGTTCCATCGGGTGTGTCCAAAATGATTTCCAAGCCTAATGGTACATTCGGCGCAAATCATGCCCCTATCTCGCGTCAAAATTAGCATTATCTCCAAATGGACCGAAATGAGCTTTCACTCGAGCCTCCTCACCTACGAGTACCATCGGGTGCGTCTAAAGCGATTTTTGAGCCTATGGTACATTTGGCACAAACCGTGCACCAATCATGCCTCAAGATTAGCACTATCTCCAAACGGACCGTAATGAGCCTCCACTGGAGCCTCGTCACCTAGGAGTACCATCGGGTGTGTCCAAAATGATTTTTGAGCCTATTGTATGTTTGGCACAAATCGTCCAGCTATCTTACACCGACCCTAACACTGTCTCCAAATGGACCGATGCGAGATTCCATAAGATCCGTGACACCTAGGAGTTCCATGGGGTGTGTTCAAAATGATTTCCAAGCCTAATGGTACATTGGTGCAAATTGTGCACCTATCTTTCATCAAGATTAGCACTATCTCTAAACAGACCGAAACACACTTTCACTCGAACCTTGTCACCTAGGAGTACCATCAGGGGCATCCAAAGCAATTTTTGAGCCTATGGCACATTTAGCGCAATCCGTGCACCTATCATGCCTCAAGATTAACACTATCTCCAAATGGACCGAAACGAGCTTCCACTTGAGCCTCATCACCTAGGTGTACCATTGAGTTTGTCCAAACCGATTTTCTGAGCTTATGGTACGTTTGGTGCAAACCATGCACCTATCTTACACTGACACTAAAATCGTCTCCAAGTGGACCGATACGAGATTCCACATGACCCATATCACCAAGGTATGTTTGGTGCAAACCGTGCACCTATCTTGTGTCAAGATTAGCACTATCTCTAAATGGACTGAACCAACCTTCCACTTTAGCCTCATCATGTAGGAGAACCATTAGTGCATCCAAAATGATTTTTGAGTCTACGGTATGTTTGGTATAAATAGTGCACCTATCCTGCCACAAGATTAGCACTATCTCCAAACAGACCAAAACAGCTTCCACTTGAGCTTCGTCACCTAGGAGTACCATCTGGTGTGTCCAAAATGATTTCTGAGCCTATGGTATATTTGGCACAAACTGTGCACCTATCCTACACTGACACTAACACCATCTCCAAACGGACCTATGCAAGATTCCACATGACCCATGTCACCTAGGAGTTCCATCGGATGTGCCTAAAATGATTTCCAAGCCAAATGGTACATTCAACGCAAACCGTGCACCTATATTGTGTAAAGGTTAGCACTATCTCCAAACGAACTGAAACAAGCTTTCACATGAGCCTCGTCAGTTTGAGAACCATCAGGTGCATCCAAAACAATTTTTAACGCTATGGTACATTTGACGCAAACCGTGCACCTTTCTTATCTCAAGATTAGTACTATCACCAAACGGACCAAAATGAGCTTCCATTTGAGCCTCATCACACCATCGGATGTCTCTAAAATGATTTTTGAGCCAATAGTATGTTTGGTGCAAACTGTGTACCTTACACCGACACTAACACCACCTCCGAACGGACCGATACGAGATTCCACATGACCCATGTCACCTAGGAGTTCCATCGGGTGTGTTCAAAATGATTTCCATGTCTAATGGTACATTGGCGCAAACTGTGCACCTATCTTACATCAATGTTAGCAGTATCTCCAAATGGACCGAAACGAGCTTTCACTCGAACCACGTCACCTAGGAGTACCATGAGGGGCGTCCAAAGCAATTTTTGAGCCTATGGTACATTTGGCTCAAACCGTGCACCTATCATGCCTCAAGATTAGCACTATCTCCAAACGCACCGAAACAAGCTACCACTTGAGCCTCGTCACCTAGGAGTACCATCAGGTTTGTCCAAACCGATTTCTGAGCCTATGGTACGTTTGGTGCAAACCGTGCACCTATCTTACACAAACACTAACATCGTCTCCAAGTGGACCGATACGAGATTCCACGTGACCTATATCACCTAGGCACATTTGGCGCAAACCGTGCACCTATCTTGTGTCAAGATTAGCACTATCTCTAAATGGACTGAACTGACCTTCCACTTGAGCCTCATCACGTAGGACAACCTTCAAGTGCATCCAAAACAATTTTTGAGCCCATGGTATGTTTGGCACAAACCTAGCACCTATCTTGCCAAAAGATTAGCACTATCTCCAAACAGACCAAAACAGCTTCGACTTGGGCTTCGTCACCTAAGAGTACCATCGGTTGTGTCCAAAATGATTTTTGAGCCTATGGTATATTTGGCGCAAATTGTGCACTTATCCTACATCGACACTAACACCGTCTCCAAACAGGCCGATGCAAGAATCCACATGACCCATGTCACCAAGGAGTTCCATCGGGTGTGTCAAAAATGATTTCCAATCCTAATGGTACATTCGACGAAAACAGTGCACCTATCTTGTGTAAAGATTAGCACTATCTCCAACCGAACTGAAACGAGCTTTGACTTGAGCCTCGTCACCTAGGAGTAGAATCAGGTGTGTCCAAAATGATTTTTGAGCCTATTGTATGTTTGGCGCAAACCTAGCACCTATCTTGCCAAAAGATTAGCACTATCTCCAAATAGACCGAAACAGGTTCAACCTGGGCTTCGTCACCTAGGAGTACCATCGGATGTGTCCAAAATGATTTTTGAGCCTATGGTATGTTTGGCTCAAACTGTGCACCGACACTAACACCGTCTCCAAACAGGCCGATTCAAGAATCCACATGACCCATGTCACCTAGGAGTTCCATCGGGTGCGTCCGAAATGATTTCCAAGCCTAATGGTACATTTGACGCAAACCGTGCATCTATCTTGTGTAAAGATTAGCACTATCTCCAAACGAACTGAAACGAGCTTTCACTTGAGCCTTGTCACCTAGGAGTACCATCGGGTGGATCCAAAATAGTTTATAACGCTATGGTACATTTTGCGCAAACCGTGCATATATCTTATCTCAAGATTAGCACTATCACCAAACGTACCGAAATGAGCTTCCATTTGAGCCTCATCACCAAGGAGTACCATCGGGTGTCTCCAAAATGAGTTTTGAACCAATGGTAAGTTTGGTGCAAACTGTGCACCTTACACCGACACTAACACCATCTCCGAAAGGACCGATGCGAGATTCCACATGACCCATGTCACCTAGCAGTTCCATCGGGTGTGTCCAAAATGATTTCCAAGCCTAATGGTACATTCGGCGCAAACCATGCCCCTATCTCACGTCAAGATTAGCATTATCTCCAAATGGACAGAAACGAGCTTTCACTCGAGCCTCCTCACCTACGAGTACCATCGTGTGCGTCCAAAGCGATTTTTGAGCCTATGGTACATTTGGCACAAACCATGCACCAATCATGCCTCAAGATTAGCACTATCTCCAAACGGACCATAATGAGCTTCCACTAGAGCCTCGTCACCTAGGAGTACCATTGGGTGTGTCCAAAATGATTTTTGAGCCTATTGTATGTTTGGCACAAACGGTCCAGCTATCTTATACCGACACTAACACCGTCTCCAAATGGACCGATGCGAGATTCCACATGATCCGTGACACCTAGGAGTTTCATCAGGTGTGTTCAAAATGATTTCCAAGCCTAATGGTACATGATGAGGACATCAACACCGATCATACATCTATGCCGTCCACGCCGACACCTGCTGGTCCTATTACCCGTGCTCGTGCTCGAACACTTAATCATCAAGTGAGTTCCTTCTTGAGCTTTTGTCCATCCTGTTTAGATCTTGGAGACACGTGCACTCTTGTTTTGATTAGGAATCAAGGAGAAGACCGAAAGGGAAAAGGACTCGCGTCGGCTGGATTCGGAGTGCAGCACACCTCCAACTTGTGATGGTCGCCACGGTTACATACGGAGTCGGATTGGAGTGATTCTAGACTTGTTGGAAAGCTAATAAAGTCTACTTTCATACGGATCTGACCTCATACTCATACCTGCTCAGAAACGGCGTCAACAGTCCAAAAATCACCGAGAGGTCCATTCTGTCCAGGGTGCTGCGCCACCTTAAGTTAGCCCAATAGGCTTGTATCGTTTAGAGTCCAGTAGGGACGCATCCTAGGGTTGGAGCACGACCCAAACTCTCTTGTGGTCATCCTCCACACATCATATACCCTTTAGCCGCCACCAGGAACACTTGGGTTTTGTTTAGATCAAGTTTAGCCTTTGCTACTTGCTTGTAGGCGCGTGTGCTGATCCAGCCACCCATCTCCTTGTCTTCGGAACTCCACTCATAATAAGATTCAGTTTGAGGCTTTCAATTTCATCTTGCAAATTTAGTGCTTGTGTTCCTTGTTCTTGCTAGTTCTTCAATTGCTTGCAGGACGGGAGCCCTAGTGGCTGGTTGTCGCGCTCCACAAGATCGTGACGGCCTTTGGAGGTGGTGTATCGATTGCTAAGGCGCGGTCTTGGAAGGCTGTAGTCGGGCCGTGAACGTCATCTCCATCCACCAAATCGAGTGATCTCACGCCTCTCATCGAAAGATCATCGATAAACCCTAGCGGGTTCATATCAGTACATCGGTGCAAACTGTGCACCTATCTTTCATCAAGATTAGCACTATCTCTAAACGGACTGAAACACGCTTTCACTCGAACCTTGTCACCTAGGAGTACAATCAGGGGCGTCCAAAGCAATTTTTGAGCCTATGGTACATTTGGCACAAACCGTGCACCTATCATGCCTCAAGATTAGCACTATCTCCAAATGGACCGAAACGAGCTTCCACTTGAGCCTCAACACCTAGGAGTAGCATCGAGTTTGTCCAAACAGTTTCTGAGCCTATGGTACGTTTGGTGCAAACCATGCACCTATCTTACATTGACACTAACATCGTCTCCAAGTGGACCGATACAAGATTCCACATGACCCATATCACCTAGGTACGTTTGGCGCAAACCGTGCACCTATCTTGTGTCAAGATTAGCACTATCTCTAAATGGACCGAACCGACCTTCCACTTGAGCCTCATCATGTAGGAGAACCATTGAGTGCATCCAAAATGATTTTTGAGCCTATGGTATGTTTGGCGTAAACCGTGCACCTATCCTGCCACAAGATTAGCACTATCTCCAAACAGTCCGAAACAGCTTCCACTTGAGCTTCGTCACCTAGGAGTACCACCTGGTGTGTCTAAATGATTTTTGAGCCTATGGTATGTTTGGCACAAACTGTGCACCTATCCTACACCGACACTAACACCATCTCCAAACGGACCGATGCGAGATTCCACATGACCCATGTCACCTAGGAGTTCCATCGGTGTGTCTAAAATGATTTCCAAGCCTAATGGTACATTCAACGCAAACCGTGAACGTCATCTCCATCTACCAAATTGAGTGATCTCACGCCTCTCATCGAAAGATCGTCCATAAACCCTAGCGGGTTCATATCAATAGGTAATCAGAGCAAGGTTTATCGGTGAGAGACTTATAATTCTTCGCTGTTTTTATTTTTCCTACAGTCCAAAAAAAGCCAAAAAAAGTAGATTAGTTTCCTACAATCCTATAGACTTTTGGGCCGTGGCTAGTGCTACCTAGTTAGGGCTTGTTGAGTCGTCGGTTGCATCGGTTGTGTCAAGTTGCTGGTCTTAGTTTTAGTCCTTTAGAGTTTCGAGTTCTTGTCACGTTCTATCACAACACACGCTATCATATAGTCTCTCTGTTGGCCGAATCCAAGTAGGGTTTGAAGTTTGAATCGGACAAGGAATCGGCTGTTCCTCTCTGTTGGCCGAATCCAAGTAGGTTTTCAAGTTTGAGTCAGATCAAGGAATCGGGTATTCCTCGCCGTTGGCCAAGTCCGAGTAGAATTGGAAGTTCCAATCAGACGAGGAATCAGTTCACCCTGTGCACGCAGCAAGTATTCATATCTAAACGAGTGGCTTACTCTAGAGAGAGAGAGTATCTTTTTTTACCACGCAGCAAGTATTCATATCTTTTTTTACCGGAATACCCCTGGCCTTTCGGAAAAAGTGTGTGTGCTGAGTTACTCTTTGGGAGTGTTCTTGTTCATATAATTAGTTTTGAGTGCCCCTGAAAAAAAATATATTCAAAAAAAAAGAGAAAGAAGCAAAAGAAAAGAAGAGAAAGGGGCTGATCTTAGAGATTCTTCGTTCACTTTGGGTGGTGTGTTGTGCTCTCCTTTGTGTCCAGGCTCGCGTCTCTAGCACGGTCTAGACTAGGACCAGCACAGTACCACCGGTTGAACGATTATTCAGCTTGCTTTTTGTAACTAACGTGGTGCTAGTTCGTTCCTTGTTTCAGCCCACCTATAGCTCCACATATTCTACAGCTTGACAGGTCTCGTGCTGCGGCACCGATACACTTCATCCATTGCTGCAGACTTGTTGGTAGATGACCCCTCCTGTCGAGCAATTACTGGTAAGAACTTGTGTAATAGGTGGAGAGTGAGCGACTTGATGTAGCTACATCCTAGTAGTTGTAGGGCTTTTATTTCTTCACTTGTCTTCTTGTTGTCTTTGTCTTTGAACCATGCCAGGGACCGACGAAGATAACCAAATTCCACATTCGCCTCGCACAAAGGGCATCATACAACATTTTGAAAGGAAAGTGAAGTTGCACACGGAGGGACTTGATAATGACTTGCAGGTGACAAATGACAAACTTGGGCAGTTGGAGGCTACTCAGATTGCCGCAAACAACAAGCTTGCAGGTTTGGAGCAGTCCATTGCTAGTGTGGACAAAAGCCTTGCTGCTCTGCTGAGGTGTTTTGATGACCTCCACAACAATGATAAAGACCAGCATAAAGAAGAAAAGGAGGAAGATCGAGAGGATGGTAGTTATGATGAAGAATACACAGGTGATACTGAACATGATGATTGAGACACTCGTGATCGACGTCGCCTACGTCACAACCGTAGAGGTATGGGTGGCCCCGCCGACGCGATGTACACAATAATGATGATGCTTTCAGTAAGATTAAATTTAAAATACCTCCTTTTGATGGTAAATATGACCCTGATGCATATATTACTTGGGAGATTGTTGTTGATCAAAAGTTTGCATGCCATGAATTTCCTGAGAACACACGTGTTAGGGCTGCTACTAGTTAGTTCACAGATTTTGCTTCTGTTTGGTGGATCGAATATGGCAAGAAAAATCCTAATAACATACCTAAAACTTGGGATGCGCTGAAACGAGCCATGAGAGCTAGATGTGTTCCATCTTACTATGCCCGTGATATGATAAATAAGTTGCAGCAATTGAGACAAGGTTCTAAATGTGTAGAAGAATACTATCAGGAATTACAAATGGGTATGTTGCGTTGTAAATTAGAGGAGGATGAGGAACCTGCTATGGCTAGATTTTTAGGTGGATTAAATCGGGAAATTCAGGATATCCTCGCTTACAAAGAATACAATAACGTAACCAAACTGTTTCATCTTGCTTGTAAAGCTGAACGGGAAGTGCAGGGACGACGTGCTAGTGCAAGGACTAATGTTTCTACAGGGAAAGCTAGTTCATGGCAGCCGCGCCCGTCTACAACTCCGTCTACACGTACTCCTACGCCATCATCTAGTGACAAGACTCGAGCTGCCCCCACCAATTCAGTAGTGAAGACAGTTGAAAGGTCTTGATGGCTAGAGGGGGGTGAATAGCCTTTTTAAAAAATTTCTACAAAGACAAACTAAACAAGTTTTTCAATACAACAAATAGCGAGATGCGAGTTTTGCTTAGCCTACGGGGTGTTTGCAAGCCACCTATCCAATTCACAATTCTAGTATATTTGCACTCAACCGCACAAGTCAAACCGAGGAGGTAACTACCACTACAACTAGCAAGCTACACAAAAGAGCTACTTTAGCAAAGCTAACTAGCTAGCAAAGATAACTAAGAAAGTAATACAAGTGAGAGTTAGGAGGGTATCACCGAGGGGCGAAGTATTGAGCCAACCAATATGATCAACAATGAAAACCAAGACAACCGAACACCGGGATCAATCAATCACAATATGAAAGTGATGACACAAAGATTTATCCCGAGGTTCACGTGCTTGCCGGCACGCTAGTCCCCGTTGTGTCCCTTTTCACCACGTGGTTCGGTGGCTAATCGGTCTCACACCGAGCCTCTCAAAAGGCGCCACAAGAACCTACCAAATGGCAAAATGTTGCAAATGACACGAGCAATCCACTAATGTTGCCTTTGGCGCTCCGCCGAGGTAGGCACAAACCCCTCACAATCACCGGAGGTGGCCAAGAACAATCACCAACTCTTGCCAACGCCTCCAAGCTGCTCCAAGCCATCTAGGTGGCGGCAACCACCAAGAGAAACAAGAATCCCGCAGCAAATCAACCACCAAGTGCCAACTAGATGCAATCTCACAATGCAAATGCACTTGGATCACTCAATCTCACTTCGAATATGCAAAGAAGCAAGAGAGATGAGTGGGAGGGGAGTTGCTTAGCTCAAAGTGCTCACAAGTATGTCAAATGTCCAAGTGTGAGAGCCTTGAGCCGGCCAACGAGTATATATAGACGTACCCCTTCGAATATAGCCGTTAGGAACGAGATCCAGCTGAAATCGCGCTGACCGGACGCGCTGGTCCGACTGACCGGACGCGCCGGTCGAGTAACGGCTAGTTTCACGAAGCACTGACCGGACGCGCTGGTCACGACCGGACGCGCCGGTCCCGTGACTGACCGGACGCGCTGGTCAACCCTGAGTCGCGCAAAACGAACCAGCGACCGGACGCGCTGAAGAACTGACCGGACGCCACAGTGCCCGCGTCCGATCGGAGTCCAGTAAGCTCCCTGGACGACCGGACGCGCTGCGCGTCCGATCAACCAACTGAAAAACGCGCAGACGCTGAACACTGACCGGACGCGTCCGGTCAAACAGTGACCGCGTCCGGTGCAGCGTCCGGTGCAGCGTCCGGTCACCACTGTGACCTCCGTTCGCCTCCGTTTTGATTTCCGTTTGATTTCCGACTTCCGGCGTAGTGGAAAATAGGCATTTCATTTCCCCGAAATCGCCTGAATCCCGCGCTCGCACGCTCGGCGGGAGGGAGAGAGGACCCCAAACCCTCTCTACCGCTTAAACTCCAACGCCATCGCAAATGTGCTAACATCACCAAGTGATCATCACCATGTGCATGTGTGTTAGCATTTTCACAATCATTTTTCGAGGCGTTATTAGTTCTATCCAAATGCATATGATTATGAAATGCACATCTAGAGGCACTTAGGAGTTCATTAGCTGCGTCATTCCCCTCTTTATAGTACGGCTATCTATCCTATAATGTAACCACACCCACTAGGTGTCTTGGTTACTAAAACACAACCCTTAAGCATATACCTTTGCCTTGATCACGTAGGGTTGCGTCCAAATCCAAGTGTGGCCATCATGATCACCATGTCCATCTTACCACCAACCTTGGAATGTACTAATCCTCATATGCTACAAGCAACTTAGGCATAGGATTAGTACTTAGGCATTGTCACTAATTACCAACACCAAACATAGAGCTTTCAACAGTGCAAAAGCCGGCTGCGAGTACTTCATTCGTGGCATCGACAGGTAGAACAAGCAACATACAATGTCATCGGTGCAAGGGATATGGCCATGTGATGCGTGACTGCCCAAACAAGCGTGTTATGATTGTCAAAGATGATGGTGAGTGTTCATCTGCTAGTGATTTTGATGAAGATACACTTGCATTGCTTGCGGCTGACTATGCAGGTAGTGAGGAACACATAGAAGAACACATCAATGTAGGTGACGCGGAGCACTATGAGAGCTTGATTGTACAGCGAGTGCTTAGTGCACAAATGGAGAAGGCGGAGCAAAATCAGCGATACACTTTATTCCAAACAAAGTGTGTCATTAAGGAGCGTTCGTGCCGCATGATCATTGATGGAGCTAGCTGCAACAACTTGGCAAGTAGCGACATGGTACAGAAGCTCGCCCTCACCACCAAACCACATCCCCATCCCTACTACATCCAATGGCTGAACAACAGTGGTAAGGCAAAGGTAACGAGACTGGTGCGAATCGATTTTGCCATCGGATCATACAAAGATATTGTTGAATGTGATGTTGTGCCTATGCAAGCTTGCAATATTCTGCTAGGTAGACCATGGCAATTTGATAGAGATTCGATGCATCATGGTAGATCAAATCAATATTCGTTTCTATACCATGATCGAAAAATTGTGTTGCATCCTATGTCTCCTGAAGCTATTATGCAATATGATGTTACTAAGGCTGCAAAAGCAAAGAGCAAGAGTGACAAATATGTTGTTGATGACAAAGATGAGATAACATTGAAAGGACGTTGTATGCTTGCTACAAAATCTGATATTAATGAGTTCAATGCATCCACCTCTGTTGCTTTATGCTTTGGTATGCAAGGATGTTTTGATTTCATTTGAGGATATCCAACGTTCTTTGCCCCCTGCTGTTGCTAACATTTTGCAGGAGTATTCTGATGTGTTCCCCATTGAGATACCAGCAGGGCTGCCACCAATACGAGGGATTGAGCACCAAATTGATCTTATCCCTGGAGCATCTTTGCCAAACCGTGCGCCATACAGGACCAATCTGGAGGAAACGAAGGAAATTCAGCGACAAATGCAAGAACTACTAGACAAAGGTTATGTGCGTGAGTCTCTTAGTCCTTGTGCTGTTCCAGTGATTTTAGTGCCTAAGAAAGATGGAACATGGCACATGTGTGTTGATTGTAGGGCTATTAATAATATCACCATTCGATATCGACACCCTATTCCACGATTAGATGATATGCTTGATGAATTGAGTGGTGCTGTTGTGTTTTCAAAGGTTGATTTGCGTAGTGGGTACCACCAGATTCGTATGAAATTGGGAGATGAATGGAAAACTGCTTTCAAAACCAAGTTCGGTCTATATGAGTGGTTAGTCATGCCTTTTGGGTTAACTAATGCACCTAGTACTTTCATGAGATTAATGAACGAGGTTTTGCGTGCTTTCATTGGGAAATTTGTTGTCATCTACTTTGATGATATACTGATTTATAGCAAATCCATGGATGAACACCTTGATCACTTACGTGTTGTTTTCAATGCTCTACGTGATGCACGTTTGTTTGGTAACCTTGAGAAGTGCACTTTCTGTACCGATCGAGTATCGTTTCTTGGCTATGTTGTCACTCCACAGGGAATTGAGGTTGATAAAGCCAAGGTGGAAGCTATACAAGGATGGCCTGTACCCACGACGGTCACACAAGTGCGGAGTTTCCTAGGACTTGCTGGTTTCTATTGCCGTTTTGTGAAGGACTTCAGCACCATTGCTGCACCATTGAGTGAGCTTACAAAGAAGGGAGTGCCCTTTTCTTGGGGCAAAGCACAAGAGCACGCCTTCCATGTGCTAAAAGATAAGTCAACACATGCACCTCTACTCCAACTCCCTGATTTTAATAAGGCTTTCGAGCTTGAATGTGATGCGAGTGGAATTGGATTGGGTGGTGTTTTGTTACAAGAAGGAAAACCTGTTGCATACTTTAGTGAGAAATTGAGCGGGCCTATTCTTAATTATTCTACATATGATAAGGAATTATATGCTCTAGTGCGGACATTAGAAACATGGCAGCATTATTTGTGGCCCAAAGAATTTGTTATACATTCTGATCATGAATCTTTGAAGCATATTCGTAGTCAAGGAAAACTGAATCGTAGACATGCAAAATGGGTTGAATTTATTGAATCTTTTCCTTATGTTATCAAACACAAGAAAGGGAAGGATAATATCATTGCAGATGCATTGTCTAGGAGATATAATTTGCTGAATCAACTTGATTACAAGATCTTTGGGTTAGAAACAATTAAAGACCGATATGCTCATGATGCTGATTTAAAAGAAGTGCTGCTGCATTGTAAAGATGGGAAAACGTGGAACAAATTCATCCTCAATGATGGGTTTGTGTTTAGAGCTAACAAGCTATGCATTCCAGCTAGCTCCGTTCGCTTGTTGTTGCTGCAGGAAGCGCACGGAGGTGGCTTGATGGGGCATTTTGGAGCGAAGAAGACGGAGGACATTCTTGCTGGTCATTTCTTTTGGCCAAAGATGCGACGAGACATGGAGAGATTTGTTGCTCGCTGCACAACATGTCAAAAGGCTAAGTCCCGGTTGAATCCACACGGTTTGTATATGCCTCTTCCTGTTCCTAGTGCTGCTTGGGAGGATATTTCTATGGATTTTGTGTTGGGATTGCCACGGACTAGGAAAGGGCGAGATAGTGTTTTTGTGGTTGTGGATCGATTCTCTAAAATGGCACATTTCATACCATGTCATAAAACTGATGATGCTACAAATATTGCTGACTTGTTCTTTCGAGAAGTTGTTCGCTTGCATGGTGTGCCAAATACAATTGTTTCTGATCGTGATGCTAAATTTCTTAGCCATTTTTGGAGAACTTTATGGGCCAAATTGGGGACTAAGCTTTTATTTTCCACCACTTGTCACCCCCAAACTGATGGTCAAACTGAAGTTGTGAATAGAACTTTGTCTACTATGTTAAGGACTGTTTTAAAGAAGAATATTAAGATGTGGGAAGATTGTTTGCCTCATATTGAGTTTGCTTATAATCGTTCGCTGCATTCTACTACGAAGATGTGTCCCTTTGAGATTGTTTATGGCTTGTTACCACGTGCTCCTATTGATTTAATGCCATTGCCAAGTTTTGAAAAGTTGAATTTTGATGCTAAGCAACGTGCTGAATTGATGCTAAAACTACATGAAACCACTAAAGAAAACATAGAGCGCATGAATGCTAAGTACAAATTTGCTGGAGATAAAGGTAGAAGGGAATTGATTCTTGAACCTGGAGATTTGGTTTGGTTGCATTTGCGAAAGGATAGGTTTCCTGAATTAAGAAAATCTAAATTGATGCCTAGAGCGGATGGTCCTTTTAAAGTGATGCAACGAATAAATGAGAATGCATATAAGCTTGATCTTCCTGTAGATTTTGGGGTTAGTCCCACATTTAACATTGCAGATTTGAAGCCTTATTTGGGTGAGGAAGATGAGCTTGAGTCGAGGACGACTCAAATTCAAGAAAGGGAGGATGACGAGGACATCAACACCGATCATACATCCACGCCGTCCATGCCGACACCTGCTGGTCCTATTACCCGTGCTCGTGCTCGAACACTTAATCATCAAGTGAGTTCCTTCTTGAGCTCTTGTCCATCCTGTTTAGATCTTGGAGACACGTGCACTCTTGTTTTGATTAGGAATCAAGGAGAAGACCGAAAGGGAAAAGGACTCGCGTCGGCTGGATTCGGACTGCAGCACACCTCTAACTTGTGACGGTCGCCACGGTTACATACGGAGTCGGATTGGGGTGATTCTGGACTTGGTGGAAAGCTAATAAAGTCTACTTTCATACGGATCTGACCTCATACTCATACCTGCTCAGAAACGGCGTCAACAGTCCAAAAATCACCGAGAGGTCTATTCTGTCCAGGGTGCTGCACCACCTTAAGTTAGCCCAATGGGCTTGTATCGTTTAGAGTCCAGTAAGGATGCGTCCTAGGGTTGGAGCACGACCCAAACTCTCTTGTGGTCATCCTCTACACATCATATACCCCTTAGCCGCCACCAGGAACACTTGGGTTTTGTTTAGATCAAGTTTAGCCTTTGCTACTTGCTTGTAGGCGCGTGTGCTGATCCAGCCACCCGTCTCCTTGTCTTCGGAACTCCACTCATAATAAGATTCAGTTTGAGGCTTTCAATTTCATCTTGCAAATTCAGTGCTTGTTTCCTTGTTCTTACTAGTTCTTCGATTGCTTGCAGGACGGGAGCCCTAGTGGCTGGTTGTCGCGCTCCATAAGATCGTGACAGCCTTTGGAGGTGGTGTACTGATTGCTAAGGCGCGGTCTTGGAAGGCTGTAGTCGGGCCGTGAACGTCATCTCCATCCACCAAATCGAGTGATCTCACGCCTCTCATCGAAAGATCATCCATAAACCCTAGTGGGTTCATATCAGTACATTGGTGCAAACTGTGCACCTATCTTTCATCAAGATTAGCACTATCTCTAAACGGACTGAAACACGCTTTCACTCGAACCTTGTCACCTAGGAGTACAATCAGGGGCGTCCAAAGCAATTTTTGAGCCTATGGTACATTTGGCGCAAACCGTGCACCTATCATGCCTCAAGATTAGCACTATCTCTAAATGGACCGAAATGAGCTTCCACTTGAGCCTCAACACCTAGGAGTACCATCGAGTTTGTCCAAACCGTTTCTGAGCCTATAGTACGTTTGGTGCAAACCATGCACCTATCTTACACTGACACTAACATCGTCTCCAAGTGGACCGATACGAGATTCCACATGACCCATATCACCTAGGTACGTTTGGCGCAAACCGTGCACCTATCTTGTGTCAAGATTAGCACTATCTCTAAATGGACCGAACCGACCATCCACTTGAGCCTCATCATGTAGGAGAACCATTGAGTGCATCCAAAATGATTTTTGAGCCTATGGTATGTTTGGTGTAAACCGTGCACCTATCCTGCCACAAGATTAGCACTATCTCCAAACAGACCAAAACAGCTTCCACTTGAGCTTCGTCACCTAGGAGTACCACCTGGTGTGTCTAAATGATTTTTGAGCCTATGGTATGTTTGGCACAAACTGTGCACCTATCCTACATCGACACTAACACCATCTCCAAACGGACCGATGCGAGATTCCACATGACCCATGTCACCTAGGAGTTCCATCGGGTGTGTCTAAAATGATTTCCAAGCCTAATGGTACATTCAACGCAAACCGTGCACCTATCTTGTGTAAAGGTTAGCACTATCTCCAAACGAACTGAAACAAGCTTTCACATGAGCCTCGTCAGCTTGAGAACCATCAGGTGCATCCAAAACAATTTTTAACGCCATGGTACGTTTGACGCAAACCATGCACCTTTCTTATCTCAAGATTAGTACTATCACCAAACAGACCGAAATGAGCTTCCATTTGAGCCTCATCACACCATCGGGTGTCCCCAAAATGATTTTTGAGCCAATAGTATGTTTGGTGCAAACTGTGCACCTTATACCGACACTAACACCTTCTCCGAACAGACCGATGCGAGATTCCACATGACCCATATCACCTAGGAGTTCCATCGGGTGTATTCAAAATGATTTCCAAGTCTAATGGTACATTGGCGCAAACTGTGCACCTATCTTACAGATTAGCACTATCTCCAAACGGACCGAAACGAGCTTTCACTCGAACCTCGTCACCTAGGAGTACCATCAGGGGCGTCCAAAGCAATTTTTGAGCCTATAGTACATTTGGCACAAACCGTGCACCTATCATGCCTCAAGATTAGCACTATCTCCAAACGCACCGAAACGTGCTTTCACTTGAGCCTCGTCACCTAGGAGTACCATCGGGTTTGTCCAAACCGATTTTTGAGCCTATGGTATGTTTGGCGCAAACCTAGCACCTATCTTGCCAAAAGATTAGCACTATCTCCAAACAGACCGAAACGGCTTCGACTTGGGCTTCGTCACCTAGGAGTACCATCGGATGTGTCCAAAATGATTTTTGAGCCTATGGTATGTTTGGCTAAAACTGTGCACCGACACTAACACCGTCTCCAAACGGGCCGATTCAAGAATCCACATGACCCATGTCACCTAGGAGTTCCATCGGGTGCGTCCGAAATGATTTCCAAGCCTAATGGTACATTTGACGCAAATTGTGCATCTATCTTGTGTAAAGATTAGCACTATCTCCAAACGAACTGAAACGAGCTTTCACTTGAGCCTCGTCACCTAGGAGTACCATCGGGTGCATCCAAAACAGTTTATAACGCTATGGTACATTTGGCGCAAACCATGCATATATCTTATCTCAAGATTAGCACTATCACCAAACGGACCGAAATGAGCTTCCATTCGAGCCTCATCACCAAGGAGTACCATCGGGTGTCTCCAAAATGATTTTTGAGCCTATGGTATGTTTGGCGCAAACTGTGCACCTATCCTACATGGACACTAACACCATCTCCGAAAGGACCGATGTGAGATTCTACATGACCCATGTCGCCTAGGAGTTCCATTGGGTGTGTCCAAAATGATTTCCAAGCCTAATGGTACATTCGGCGCAAACCACGCCCCTATCTCGTGTCAAAATTAGCATTATCTCCAAACAGACCAAAACGAGCTTTCACTCGAGCCTCCTCACCTACGAGTACGATCGGGTGCGTCCAAAGCGATTTTTGAGCCTATGGTACATTTGGCACAAACCGTGTACCAATCATGCCTCAAGATTAGCACTATCTCCAAACGGGACCGTAATGAGCCTCCGCTGGAGCCTCTTCACCTAGGAGTACCATCGGGTGTGTCCAAAATGATTTTTGAGCCCATTGTATGTTTGGCACAAACCGTCCAGCTATCTTACACCGACACTAACACCATCTCCAAATGGAC
The DNA here is from genome assembly GCA_022457205.1 of Saccharum spontaneum. Lineage (NCBI taxonomy): Eukaryota > Viridiplantae > Streptophyta > Magnoliopsida > Poales > Poaceae > Saccharum > Saccharum spontaneum. The sequence continues at coordinate 15,961,753 of CM039599.1, forward strand.
CGATGTGAGATTCCACATGATCCGTGACACCTAGGAGTTCCAACGGGTGTGTTCAAAATGATTTCCAAGCCTAATGGTATATTGGTGCAAACTGTGCACCTATCTTTCATCAAGATTAGCACTATCTCTAAACAGACCGAAACACGCTTTCACTCGAACCTTGTCACCTAGGAGTACCATCAGGGGCGTCCAAAGCAATTTTTGAGCCTATGGTACATTTGGCTCAAACCGTGCACCTATCATGCCTCAAGATTAGCACTATCTCCAAACGCACCGAAACAAGCTACCACTTGAGCCTCGTCACCTAGGAGTACCATCGGGTTTGTCCAAACCGATTTCTGAGCCTATGGTACATTTGGCACAAACCGTGTACCAATCATGCCTCAAGATTAGCACTATCTCCAAATGGACTGTAATGAGCTTCCACTGGAGCCTCGTCACCTAGGAGTACCATTGGGTGTGTCCAAAATGATTTTTGAGCCTATTGTATGTTTGGCACAAACGGTCCAGCTATCTTATACCGACACTAACACCGTCTCCAAATGGACCGATGCGAGATTCCACAGGATCCATGACACCTAGGATTTCCATCGGGTGTGTTCAAAATGATTTCCAAGCCTAATGGTACATTGGTGCAAACTGTGCACCTATCTTTCATCAAGATTAGCACTATCTCTAAACGGACCGAAACGCGCGTTCACTCGAACCTTGTCACCTAGGAGTACCATCAGGGGCGTCCAAAGCAATTTTTGAGCCTATGGTACATTTGGCGCAAACCGTGCACCTATCATGCCTCAAGATTAGCACTATCTCCAAACGGACCAAAATGAGCTTCCACTTGAGCCTCATCACCTAGGAGTACCATTGAGTTTGTCCAAACCGATTTCTGAGCCTATGGTACGTTTGGTTCAAACTATGCACCTATCTTACACTGACACTAACATCGTCTCCAAGTGGACCGATACGAGATTCCACATGACCGATATCACCTAGGCACGTTTGGCGCAAACTGTGCACCTATCTTGTGTCAAGATTAGCACTCTCTCTAAATGGACCGAACCGACCTTCCACTTGAGCCTCATCATGTAGGAGAACTATTGAGTACATCTAAAATGATTTTTGAGCCTATGGTATGTTTGGTGTAAACCGTGCACCTATCCTGCCACAAGATTAGCACTATCTCCAAACAGACCGAAACAGCTTCCACTTGAGCTTCGTCACCTATGAGTACCATCTGGTGTGTCCAAAATGATTTTTGAGCCTATGGTATGTTTAGCGCAAACTGTGCACCTATCCTACACCGACTCTAACACCATCTCCAAACGGACCGATGCGAGATTCCACATGACCCATGTCACCTAGGAGTTCCATCGGGTGTGTCTAAAATGATTTCCAAGCCTAATGGTACATTCAACGTAAACCGTGCACCTATCTTGTGTAAAGGTTAGCACTATCTCCAAACGAACTCAAACAAGCTTTCACTTGAGCCTTGTCAGCTATGAGTACCATCAGGTGCATCCAAAACAATTTTTAACGCTATGGTACCTTTGACGCAAAACCGTGCAATTTTCTTATCTCAAGATTAGTACTATCACCAAATGGACCGAAATGAGCTTCCATTTGAGCCTCATCACACCATCGGGTGTCTCCAAAATGATTTTTGAGTCAATAGTATGTTTGGTGCAAACTTTGTACCTTACACCGACACTAACACCATCTCCGAACGGACCGATGCGAGATTCCACATGACCCATATCACCTAGGAGTTCCATCGGGTGTGTTCAAAATGATTTCCAAGTCTAATGGTACATTGGCGCAAAACTGTGCACCTATCGTTCATCAAGATTTGCACTATCTCCAAACGGACCAAAACGAGCTTTCACTCGAACCTCGTCACCTAGGAGTACCATCAGGGGCATCCAAAGCAATTTTTGAGCCTATGGCACATTTGGCACAAAACTGTGCACCTATCATGCCTCAAGATTAGCACTATCTCCAAACGGACCGAAATGAGCTTCCACTTGAGCCTCGTCAACTAGGAGTACAATCGGGTTTGTCCAAACTGATTTCTGAGACTATGGTACGTTTGGTGCAAACCGTGCACCTATCTTACACTAACACTAACATCGTCTCCAAGTGGACCGATACAAGATACCACATGACCTATATCACCTAGGCACATTTGGCGCAAACCGTGCACCTCTCTTGTGTCAAGATTAGCACTAACTCTAAATAGACTGAACTAACCTTCCACTTGAGCCTCATCACGTAGGAGCCTATGGTATGTTTGGCGCAAACCTAGCACCTATCTTGCCAAAAGATTAGCACTATCTCCAAACAGACCGAAAACAGCTTTGACTTGGGCTTCGTCACCTAGGAGTACAAAATGATTTTTGAGCCTATGGTATGTTTAGCGCAAACTGTGCACCTATCCTACACCGACTCTAACACCATCTCCAAACGGACCGATGCGAGATTCCACATGACGCATGTCACCTAGGAGTTCCATCGGGTGTGTCTAAAATGATTTCCAAGCCTAATGGTACATTCAACGTAAACCGTGCACCTATCTTGTGTAAAGGTTAGCACTATCTCCAAACGAACTCAAACAAGCTTTCACTTGAGCCTTGTCAGCTATGAGTACCATCAGGTGCATCCAAAACAATTTTTAACGCTATGGTACCTTTGACGCAAAACCGTGCAATTTTCTTATCTCAAGATTAGTACTATCACCAAATGGACCGAAATGAGCTTCCATTTGAGCCTCATCACACCATCGGGTGTCTCCAAAATGAGTTTTGAGTCAATAGTATGTTTGGTGCAAACTTTGTACCTTACACCGACACTAACACCATCTCCGAACGGACCGATGCGAGATTCCACATGACCCATATCACCTAGGAGTTCCATCGGGTGTGTTCAAAATGATTTCCAAGTCTAATGGTACATTGGCGCAAAACTGTGCACCTATCGTTCATCAAGATTTGCACTATCTCCAAACGGACCAAAACGAGCTTTCACTCGAACCTCGTCACCTAGGAGTACCATCAGGGGCATCCAAAGCAATTTTTGAGCCTATGGCACATTTGGCACAAAACTGTGCACCTATCATGCCTCAAGATTAGCACTATCTCCAAACGGACCGAAATGAGCTTCCACTTGAGCCTCGTCAACTAGGAGTACAATCGGGTTTGTCCAAACCGATTTCTGAGACTATGGTACGTTTGGTGCAAACCGTGCACCTATCTTACACTAACACTAACATCGTCTCCAAGTGGACCGATACAAGATACCACATGACCTATATCACCTAGGCACATTTGGCGCAAACCGTGCACCTATCTTGTGTCAAGATTAGCACTATCTCAAAATAGACTGAACTAACCTTCCACTTGAGCCTCATCATGTAGGACAACCATCAAGTCCATCCAAAACGATTTTTGAGCCTATGGTATGTTTGGCGCAAACCTAGCACCTATCTTGCCAAAAGATTAGCACTATCTCCAAACAGATCGAAAACAGCTTCAACTTGGGCTTCGTCACCTAGGAGTACCATCGGGTGTGTCCGAAATGATTTTTGAGCCTATGGTATGTTTGGCGCAAACTGTGCACCTATCCTACACCGACACTAACACCATCTCCGAACGGACCGATGCAAGATTCCACATGACCCATGTCACCTAGGAGTTCCATCGGGTGTGTCTAAAATGATTTCCAAGCCTAATGGTACATTCAACGGAAACCGTGCACCTATCTTGTGTAAAGGTTAGCACTATCTCCAAACGAACTGAAATAAGCTTTCACTTGAGCCTCGTCAGCTATGAGTACCATCAAGTGCATCAAAAACAATTTTTAACGCTATGGTACGTTTGACGCAAAACCGTGCACCTTTCTTATCTCAAGATTAGTACTCTCACCAAACGGACCGGAATGAGCTTCCATTTGAGCCTCATCACACCATCGGGTGTATCCAAAATGATTTTTGAGCCAATAGTATGTTTGGTGCAAACTGTGTACCTTACACCGACACTAACGCCATCTCCGAATGGACCGATGCGAGATTAAACAGGACCCATGTCGCCTAGGAGTTCCATCGGGTGTGTTCAAAATGATTTCCAAGTCTAATGGTACATTGGCGCAAACGGTGCACCTATCTTACATCAAGATTAACACTATCTCCAATCGGACAAAAATGAGCTTTCACTCGAACCTCGTCACCTAGGAGTACCATCAGGGGCGTCCAAAGCAATTTTTGACCCTATGGTACAATGGCACAAACCGTGCACCTATCAGGCCTCAAGATTGGCACTATCTCCAAATGGACCGAAACGAGCTTCCACTTGAGCCTCGTCACATAGGAGTACCATCAGGTTTGTCTAAACCGATTTCTAAGCCTTTGGTACGTTTGGTGCAAACCATGCAGCTATCTTACACTAACACTAACATCGTCTCCAAGTGGACCGATACGAGATTCCACATGACCTATATCACCTAGGCACGTTTGGCACAAACCGTGCACCTATCTTGTGTCAAGATTAGCACTATCTCTAAATGGATTGAACTGACCTTCCACTTGAGCCTCATCACGTAGGACAACCATCAAGTGCACTATCTCTAAGTGGTATGTTTGGCGCAAACCTAGCACCTATCTTGCCAAAAGATTAGCACTATCTCCAAACAGACCGAAAACAGCTTCGACTTGGGCTTCGTCACCTAGGAGTACCATCGGGTGTGTCCGAAATGATTTTTGAGCCTATGGTATGTTTGGCGCAAATTGTGCACCTATCCTACACCAACGCTAACACCGTCTCCAAATGGGCCGATGCAAGAATCCACATGACCCATGTCCCCTAGGAGTTCCATCGGGTGTGTTCAAAATGATTTCCAAGCCTAATGGTACATTCGACGCAAACAATGCACCTATCTTGTGTAATGATTAGCACTATATCCAAACGAACTGAAACGAGCTTTCACTTGAGCCTCGTCACCTAGAAGTACCATCGGGTGTATCCAAAATAGTTTATAACGCTATGGTACGTTTGGCACAAACCATGCATATATCTTATCTCAAGATTAGCACTATCACCAAACGGACCGAAATGAGCTTCTATTTGAGCCACATCACCAAGGAGTACCATCGGGTGTCTCCAAAATTAGTTTTGAGCCAATGGTAAGTTTGGGGCAAATTGTGCACCTTACACCGACACTAACACCATCTCCGAAAGGACCGATGCGAGATTCCACATGACCCATGTCACTTAGGAGTTCCATTGGGTGTGTCCAAAATGATTTCCAAGCCTAATGGTACATTCGGCGCAAAGCATGCCCCTATCTCGCGTCAAAATTAGCATTATCTCCAAATGGACCGAAACGAGCTT